>OY992894.1:16777390-16811643 GCA_963921405.1 Cepaea hortensis
TATGTCTAGACTTATTATAGAATGTGTTATTAAATTTAGCTTCCATTTTTATGTATACTGTGTAAGGGTGGGGGGGGGGATTTATAGGGAGGAAATTCAAAAAGGGGAGAATGACGTTTTGAACATATGGTAAAAAAGGGGGGGGGGGCATGAGCCAAAAAAGGTTGAGAACCACTGCACTAACACATCCCTGTTTGCAAATAAGCATATTAAATAAACAACGGGTACACTCATTCTCCTGTCCCTCGTCCTCATCATCATTAACATCTTTATCCAGTTCCACGTTTCACATGGGGCAGTGAGGAGCATTTAGTGTGAGATTCACAGGCACAGGAACGGAACAAAATGGGGCGACCCTTTTCCGTGAAGTTGGAACCGCGACTAACTGACTAACTATCCAGAGAAGGTTGGCGGCTTTGAATCTCCAGACAGTTTCTGTTCTAGGTGTTGGCTGGGCATTATATTAGAATGTATACTGACCATACCCTTCCCTTTATATCATTGGAATACATAGTTCGATTACAATGTGCGTATAATTCTCACATTGTTCTGCTATGTTATCATTATCCTCATCATCATTGTCATCATGATTTTCATCATAATCATCACAATCCACATGA
This sequence comes from Cepaea hortensis, assembly GCA_963921405.1. Lineage (NCBI taxonomy): Eukaryota > Metazoa > Mollusca > Gastropoda > Stylommatophora > Helicidae > Cepaea > Cepaea hortensis. Next base: position 16,778,011 of record OY992894.1, read on the forward strand.
TATTCATCATCATCATCATCATCATCGTCACCATTATCACATCATCATCATCATCTCTATAATAAATATTATCATTCTCATCATCATTGCGATCGTCATCACTATCACTTCATTATCCTCACAACATCATCATAATCGTCACCTCTGCGCTCGCTCGCTTTGAACTCAAGCGTAGTCCATACACACAACTTCTAGTAGTGCTGGATTAAATGTTACGTGTGAATTAACTTTCCCTATTAACAGTGTCCCTCGCCATCAGGCGAGTCATCACTCCGACTTCAGAGATACTTGTAATTTACGTCCACAAATCAAGGACGACAAGTCAACATTTTAGCCAAACTGTCCGGTGTAGGGGTTGAACCCCTTACCTCGGAATCAGCACACCGAATGTTTAAGAACGGGCGTTCTTATCCATACAGCTAAGCTGGCCTCGTCATCTCCATTATCTTCGTCATCATAATCGCCATTATGATTGTCACCTCCATTATCATCACCTTCCTCGTCCTCATCATCATTGTCATAACTATCATGACCATCACTTTTATCATCATCATCTTCATTATCATCAGCATAGTCATTCTTAAGACTCACGTTGAAGCCGTTCTTTCTTGTCAGCCCACAGTTTATTATTCTCAATAATTCTCATCAGCCGGCTCCGTGGCGAAATCGTTACATATGCGGTTCGTAATTCCGCTTACCCACGTTCGAAACACAGCTGTTCGCGATTTGGCAGCAGACTGCGTTGCGCTGGGTTTTAAACGAATTTGTATGGGAGCCGATCGTTCAGAAAGCAATGGCAAACTACTGAACGTACACTTGCCAAGAGATCACAACACCAGTAAAATGCTGGTGTTGACAGCGATGTCCTGCAAATGAAATGAAAAAAAAATTCTCATCAACTCAGCCTAAATCTTAACCCTAACAATCTTACATGACTTTGCGGTACATTTGTTTTTGGGGCACTGTTTCCGTTAGTTTAGAATTTACCTCCTTGACAAATATCATTATTCGATATTCCTATTGAATGTGGAATTAATATAAATAAAGCAACAACATATTCCAAGTGTAAGTATACATCCAAATCGTCTTACAATACAGACATAAATATACAGATATATCGCACTTTTAGTGTAAATATACAGACATATCGTACTCTAAGTGTAAGTATACATACATGAATATACAGACATATCGTGTTCATAGTGTAAGTATACAGACATGTCGTGTTCATAGTGTAAGTATACAGACATGTCGTGTTCATAGTGTAAGTATACAGACATGTCGTGTTCTCAGTGTAAGTATACAGACATATCGTATTCTCAGTGTAAGTATACAGACGTATCGTATTCTTAGTACCCTAGTATAAGTATACATTTATATCGTATTCTTAGCATACTTTCTTCTCTCTAATAATCCACGCTGTATGGCTTTGGTGATCATGTCTGTCCACAGACTTTTGTCTGGTATATTGCTAATCATTTCTGATACGGATATTCCTCCGTGCCATAATGTCAGACTGTCCAACACCTTCTCTCTTTGGCCTTCACTGCCTCTTCCCCCCTCCAGCTTTCCTGTTGTCACGACGTACTTCAGCTGTGCCCTTCCCCTCGACGTGCCCAAGGAATGTAGACTGTTCCCTTCTGATGCGATTGACCAGTTCTCTATGTGAGTTAACTTCCTGCAGGCTAATCCAATCCCACCTCGAGACTTTGGTAAACCCGGGGTCACAAAGATCGTTACTGTCAATTGGCACGGCACACGATAATTAATTCACTAATTTACTCATATATGATACTCTTATTAAAAACCATACTGGAAGGCAAGGTTGAGAGCAAGCGAGCAAAAGGTAGACAACGATACAAGTGGGAAGATAACAACAAGAGATGGACGAACATCAGCCTGACAGAATGTACAGTCAAGAAGAGAGACAGACAGTGTTGGAGATCCATTGTAGCCAACCTTCATTGTGGAGACGGCACCTAATTGATTCAATTTACTCATATAACCTTGTGATAGATTTATGTCATGTTCTAAATATAGTCTCCATCCCTTTATCGACATACTGCAGAGTTAATTTAAAACAAACAAACAAAATAAATTAAGGTTATATAAATAAAACCATAATGTTGCAAAACCTTCAAAGATGAACACAAAGATGGATGCGTCAAAACTTTAATGTGAATAATCATTATGAAAACTACGATGTGATGAGATTCACAAATGAAATAGACCGTTTCCTGTGAAAGTTCGTCTTCAAAAGTCCATTTTCGGATTGTGTAAACAGTAACTTATTTATGGCGTCTATCTGATGTTTTATTTTTCAAGAATTGGAATTAACAACTGAGATTGAATTTTATTGTTGTTTGTTCAATACCGCTGAGTTGTTTTTCTTGATGGACTGGTTTAAAAACATCACTTAACAAGGTGTATAGCCTACGCAGTTGCATGTGCTCTCTCTCTCTCTCTCTCTCTCTCTCTCTCTCTCTCTCTCTCTCTCTCTCTCTCTCAATACCTATTTACCTGCCAGCTTGCCTGTCTATCTATAGTTATGTCTGTACGTCAACTATTTGTCTATACATCCATCCATATATCCATCCATTCACCCATCCAATCAACCTATCTGGCTAGGTAATTAGTTATCAATCTATCTATGCACCAGCCTGTCTATGTGCCGTTAAACCTGACTTTCTGTTTGCCGTTATACCTAACTTTCTGCCCGGTGTTACACCTGACTTTCTGTCTGCCGTTATACCTGACTTTCTCTCCACCGTTAAACCCGACTTTCTCTCCGTCGTTATACCTGCTTTCTCTCCACCGTTAAACCTGACTTTCTCTCCGCCGTTACACTTAAACTTTTCTCCGCCGTTAAACCTGACTTTCTCTCCGCCGTTATACCTGACTTTCTCTCCACCGTTAAACCTGACTTTCTCTCCGCCGTTATACCTGACTTTCTCTCCGCATGTGTAACCTGACTTTCTGCCCGCCATTATACTTGACTTTCTCTCCACCGTTACACCTGACTTTCTGTCTGCCGTTACACCTGACTTTCTGTCAGCCGTTATACTTAACCTTTTCTCCACCGTTAAACCTGACTTTCTGTATTCCGTTACACTTGACTTTCTTTCTACCGCCACACTTGACTTTCTATCTGCCGTTATACCTGACTTTCTGCCTGCCGTTATACCTGAATTTTTGTATGCCTTAAATGTGACTTTCAGTATGCCGTTAAACTGACTTTCTGTATGATCGTCACTCCTGACTTTCTAACTACCGTCACAATTGACTTTCTGTCAACCGTCACACATGACTTTCTGTCTACCGTCACACATGACTTTCTGTCTACCGTCAAACATGACTTTCTGTCTACAATTATACCTGACTTTCTAACTGCCGTTATACCTGACTTTCTGCCTGCCGTTATACCTGACTTTCTGCCTGCCGTTATACTTGACTTTCTGTATGCCGTTATATCTGACTTTATTCCTGCCGCTACACCTGACCGTCTGTCTATCCTTACATCTACCTTTCTGCCTGCTAGTCCTTCAATTTCTCATTTGTTCTGATTTGTGAGGAACACTAGTAATAGGGAAAGCTTACCATCACGCAAGATCACGCTAGTGCACTCAACAGTAGTCGCAACTGTGTCTCTAATTCTCTTCTACGCTATTTGATCATCCCATATTTCTTTACCTTATTAGTTCCATAGGACGGACTTTCTTTTTATGTCCGGTTCGCGCCTCTGGGACCAGGTGGAGAAGGCGGGAGATCCCGTACGTGGAAAGAACGAGATTGCGGAGGATCGGCAGGGTTCTGGAAGATTCTCAAAACTGAGAGGGAAGCCCAGGAGAACTTTCAATCAGATGTAGGCGGGAGCGATTAGTAGTATGGCCCTTCGCTGGCTGTTGAACGAGGAGACAGAGTGCGTATGGGAATGTCCTGAGTGCAGTGATATTGGTTCTTAGCTCAACTCAACTCAACTCTCTTTATGTTATCATGATATTTCAATGTATGTCCTACCCAGCGCCTGTATCGTTTCCTCAGCTCTTGATGAAATGAGTCCTATGTAGTTCTCTCCACGAGCTCCACGTTGGCGATATTTTCATAACATTATCTCTTGTCTTTCTATCACTTGTTAGGAAACCGGTGGTGATACTGAAATAGCGTGAGAAATACTTTCACAACAAATTCACAATTATTAATCGGCACTCATAGAAGTTGGTCGAGCGTCGAAGTACGCTTGTTCCGTCATCGAGCCACTGTCGTCATACTGCAGACGCTCGGTTCAACGCCCGGCGTGGCCGCTGTAACTGTCAAATATTATATTACCCAGTGTGTCCTGTTATATTACCCAGTGTGTCCTGTTATATTACCCAGTGTGTCCTGTTATATTACCCAGTGTGTCCTGTTATATTACCCAGTGTGTCCTGTTATATTACCCAGTGTGTCCTGTTATATTACCCAGTGTGTCCTGTTATATTACCCAGTGTGTCCTGTTATATTACCCAGTGTGTCCTGTTATATTACCCAGTGTGTCCTGTTATATTACCCAGTGTGTCCTGTTATATTACCCAGTGTGTCCTGTTATATTACCCAGTGTGTCCTGTTATATTACCCAGTGTGTCCTGTTATATTACCCAGTGTGTCCTGTTATATTACCCAGTGTGTCCTGTTATATTACACAGGGACACAATACCTTAAACACATAATCCGTAAACAATATGTTGCACGATTTATTGCCTGGCATATTTCGCTGCATCTTGTGAAGTGCGTACTGCAGAGTCATGTATCACATGAATAAATGCATGATACTTTCGCTGCTTCAATTAAAACGTCATAGCCATAGGTATTGTTCGGATATGAAGAACTGTTATCCCCACAATTTCACATTTAACACGGACTTCTTCTGTTTGCAAAAAAAAAAAAAACATGTGTTGCTTGTAGCTTTTTGTGTTTACATTCACAAAGGGACTACATTCTTTTGAAGACAACACCTAACACCTGCGGAGGAAACAGTACCAGTGCTGGCCCAACACCTGCCAATGCGGATGCTCTGTGCATAATCTTGACCTGGATACATCACAATATGCCTCTCCGTAGGCTACTGTTGATTGCGGACAAGCCACGGACCAGTCTGATATACGGAATGTTCTGTGCACAATCTTGATCCGATTAGATCACAATATGCCTCTCCGTAGGCTACTGTTGATTGCGGACGAGCCACGGACCAGGCTGATACACTCCGTGGCGAAGCGGTTAAGCCGCCTGCCTCGCCTAACTCCCCCATTCAATTCATGAGTGCAGTTTTCTCTGAGACTCTTAGCGGTTATTGCTGGAGCTACGGAGTTTGTGCTCTGTGCGACGCTTTCGGCAGACTGTCCTACGGAAAGAGACGATTCGTGTGGGATAAAACCCGGTGCAATGAAATCGACCCTCGCGCCTTTAAACTTTTAAGAGCAACAGAATGCACGACTAGGCTACTGAATGAGCGATTCGGTATCACGCTGCTTGTAGAAAAACAAACGATTGTGCTAACGAAGTAGCAACTCGAGTTCCCCGTGTTACCGCAGACATGACAATGTTAATTCAGCAGTTCATTATCACCCTAATTAATTAATTAATTAATTAATTAATTAATTAATTAATTAATTCGGTAGCATTTCCTTTGCAGAGCCTCGCTCCCATAAAAACCTTCTGGAAAACTTCTCGGTCATAAACAAGATGTCTCGAGTCCAAAATACCCATCTGGAAATCATCTGCCACATCCTGCATCCATCTTCTCTTTGGCCTTCCTCTTCCTCTCTTCCCGGGCATTATTGTTCTCTTCAAACTATCATAATGTTTCGAGTGACCAAATATTTCAATTTTCTTTGTTTTATCGTCTTTAGTAGCCAACCTTCTTCAATATTCAGATATTGTCGTAAGGATGCATTTGTTCTTTTCCGTACATGAGATCAGTATCACTCTGTTTGTACACAAACGAACGGTTAGGGCTGGCGACTGAGCAACTGAAGAGCTGCTTGCTAATGCAAATACAAATAATCCGGTCAATGAATTAGCACATAAATATCTATGTGCTTAGGTCAAGAACAAAAGCATTCCAGATGGGAAGTAGGAACTACAAGAAGCTCCAACAAAGAAGTTAGCACGACGGAACCCCACCAAGCCACACCCGGTAGAAGAAGTCCTACATCGCGTCCCTGGATATAGTGATTAAAACTTACTCTTCTGTGTGTCCTACATCCGAACCCGCAACATCTGCCCCGTTGCCGTTGTATGATCTAGGAAACAATGCTACGGAACACTAGATCTCCTGGGAGCAAACTAGTTCACTGGAATCTTCCGGTGCAATGCTAGTCTGTGTGATTCTGTACTTCGTATCAGAGTGCAGTGGCATATTGGTTTGACACAATTTTCAAGACGCTTGCAACTCCTTGGGGACTTTCACCACTGCGTTTTGCAGGTTGAATCCTGTTCTAATTAGCTGCACGCTTGCTGCTACTGCTGCTTATTTCTGTTATTTTTCCAACCTCTTCTTCTTTATCTTGTAGTATTATTATTATTGTTCTTCTTCTTCTTCTTCTTCCGCTTGTCTCCGGGGAATCTCCGTAGCGAAGTAGTCAAGCCGTCTGGCTCGGGCTCTGAAGGTTCGGTTCGATTCCGGGTCGCGTCCTTTGGTTCACGAATGCATTTTTTTCGGAGACTCTTGAGGGTGGTCGCTGGGGCTATGGAGTTCGTGCTTTGTGCGACGCTTTCCGCTCTGTGGAAAGAGACTAAGCCATATGGGATAAACCCGGTGCAATGAAGTCGACCTGGTCGACTTTTACGCGACTTTTTTTTAAAGCGACTTCCCCTTCTTCTTTTTCCGCTGATGTTTCTTCTTCTTCTTTTTCTTACGCTTCCTCTTCCTCTTATTTTTCTTTGTGGTCGTCACAAGCAAAGGAATGTTGTGTTTAATCACACCGACGTTGTAACATCTGCGCTTCCTTTGCGACACATCCGATTTCACCCATGTATTGTTTGTGACTGGGGAAGCTAATTCACACACAAAATTAAGCCCATCACTACTAGAGGTTGTGTGTATGGACTATGCTTAAGTTCAAAGCGAGCGAGCGATCGCAAACAAAAAATACATTGTCTTTACGACCGTCGTCTGCCTGCAAATTTATTTGTTTAAACTTTCACTCAAAGGAGCTCTTTATTTTGGCCTATAACCCATTCGCTTTGGTTTTCAACACCACACACGGACATCCGGAGTTGGGTTATTATTTTCTCCTTCGATCGCTTTGAACTAAAGCATAGTCCATATATGTGCTAGTACTTCTTTTTGCGTATGGGTTAGCTTTCCCCATTACCAGTGTCCCTCGCCATCAGGCGAATCCACAGAGATGTTCTAGATTCATACAAGAAGTACATGCTAGATGTGGACTTTGGCTTCTCCTCCTACTTGGGCTAGTTAATTTGGTACCTTGTGGTTGCCTTGTCTTTTGTTCACATTTCGTACTACTACTGATCACATTTGCTATATCAAGATCTCTAGTTCTCTCACTTTACTTTCAGTTAAACTATCTATTTTCTTTATCACATCCTCATACATTTCTCCACAATACTCATTCCATTTTTCTAATAAACGAATATCTTTAGTGTCTGTCAACATCATGACTTTTAATTTATTACTAAATCACTGAAATAAAGACCCCAAACTAAAGCGAATCAGCATTCGTTTCAGGAAAACGAAACCAAATCTCGTATAGTGATTTGTTTCTAGTTGCGATACTGGCTTGTGTTCCTATCAAGTAATTTCAGTAATCACTTTGTTCCAGATAATGTTCCAACGAATACAATTAATTTCCCAAATCTGCTCTCGTCACGAAATTACAAGGCAATCGATTTTCCGTTTTGAAGAAATAACTTCGGCGACTCTGACAGTTAAAGTCCACAGTTTAGCCACGATTCTCGGGTGTCTGAGAATTCGATCAATAAGTCGGTATTTAGCTAGATATATAAGTAGCTAAGTAGAGTTGAGGTGAGTTGAGCAAAGAATTGACATCACTGCACTCAGGACATTCTCATACGCGCTCCGTCTCCTCGTTCAACAGCCAGCGAGGCGTCATACCACTAATCGTCCCCACCACTATCTGATTGAAATTTATCCTTGTCTTCCCTCACAGTTTTAAGATTCTTCCAGAACCCCTGCCGATCCCCAGCAATATCTTTCGTTCCACTTACAGGTTCTCAATCTATTCCCCCGCCTTCTCCATCTGGTCCCACAGGCACTCGACCACATCTCCCCTGCCCATACCACCTCCCCCATGTCCATAGGTAATCTACCACGAAGAGGTGCATTCCTTGCCAGCCTATAAGCATATTCATTCCCCCGCACACCCGAATGGCCAGGGCTAAAACACCTTACAATTCTCACACTGTGACCCCTGAAGCGAGGATAGCCATTCCACACGAAACGTTCCTTTCTCCACCTTACCAAGCATAATCATTGAGTCTGTATTGAATGCAATGTGTGTTGCAGTGGTCTCCTCTAACCAGCTGAATGCCTCTGTTACAGCTTCCACCTCCATTCTCATGGTAGAGGTCGTAGTCTCAAATATTAGCCTTCGCGATGAAACCCAACCAGTACGTCTGTTTCTCGCCACTGACCCATCAGTGTAGATAACTATGTCGCCTTGATGTGTGTTACTCTGGATTATTTGTTGCACCTCAAACTCAGTGCGGCCCGCTGCCCATTCTCTGCACTCACGACCCAGTGTTACTATTACATTGTGCCAGTCCGTCATGTCTTCCGGTACTTTAACCCACTCTTTTCCACGATTGATGGTCTCTAGATCACAGACCTTGCGTATAGATATTTCTGCCTGTATCGTCTAGGACCTGACTCGTCTCAGTTTATGACCCTTGATCAACATGGCTGCATGCAGCGGGACATCAATATCTTCAGCAATTCTCAGGTACCATTTGGCTTGAAGGACCATATGTCTGTCTACCAGTGCTGGTAGCGCCAGGATATGCCTCATGCATATAATTGGTGTGCCCTTTATGCACCCCAGGATTACCTGCATAGCCGCATTCTGTATGCGCTCCAACCTTTCAAGCTGGCTCCTCGATACTATCAGCACCCTCAATCCATACTCAATGACTGAAATTATTAACTGCTGAAAGAATATGTAAAGCATCCTCTGTTCTACCCCAGTTGTTGCCATCATCCTCAATGCATTGTCCTTTACCAGCCTTCTCCGCCATATCCTCCACGTGATTCTTAAGACGCATACACGTGTCAAAGTGATTCCCAAGTACTTCAATTTACTCTCTCTCTCTCTCTCTCTCTCTCTCTCTCTCTCTCTCTCTCTCTCTCTCTCTCTGCTAAGATGACATCCATTCAATATAATACATGAGACATCTGAATTTACGATCTGTTTATTCAGAGAGTACTACACAACCGATGCCTTGACTGGGTTTATAACCGCCCCTGCGTCCCTGCACCACTCTACCACCCTTTCTACTACCGCCTGTAAGTCTTCAGCCAAACTGGCCCTGTCTGTACACCAGGACACCATCTAAAAATGTCAAGGTTCTACCAATTCCCGGTGCCTCAATAGCTGCGACCTGACTGGTGTATACATTAAAGAGCACTGGCAACATGGCAGATCCCTGTGGCATCCCACTTGTAATGTAGCTAAACAACTGGTTAAATAAATATGCGAGTAGCTAAATGGACTCAGTGGCGAAGGTGTTACGGACGCGATTCGTAATCCTGCATACCCGGGTTCGAAACACAGCGGTGCTGGTTTTTTCGAAAAAGGTATTGGAGCCGGTCGTTCAGAAAGCAATGGCAAACTACTGAACGTATAACTTGCCCAGGAATCACGAACAGCCAAAATGCTGAGGTTGACTGCTACGTCCTGGGACATGCAACTATTTTTGTTAGCTAAATAAGCAGTCAAATAACTAGGTATATAAAGAATTAATTACCTGGATAAATAAATAAGTATTTGAGTAGCTAAACAGACAGTCAAATCACTAGGGATATAAATAGCTAAATACCTGGATAAATAAATTTATATTTGACAAGCTAAATAAGCACTCGAATAACTAGGCAAAACAGGGTGGGTTACAAGGTAAGATGCTGGACTTCAATGGCCCGGGATTTTATCCTATATAGATCGGTCTCTCCCGGCAGAGCAGGTAACCGACTGCTGAAAACATCACACAGAGCCCAAATTCCGTCGCTCCGGCGACGACCCTCAGGGGTCTTCGAACAGGTATACCCGGGAACCGAATGTTGGAGTTCGACAAAGACCTCAACGACCTTCTGAGAACGAGTCTGATTCAATAACTATAAGTAAGTTGCGTATCCTTTACAGGACGTCGCAGTCAACCAGGGTATTTTTTAGCTGTTTGTTATTTCTTGGCAAGTTTACGTTCAGTAGTTTGCCATTGCTTTCTGAACGACCGGAAAACTTACCATTTAATGAAAACCAGCGCAAGGTGGTATGCTGCCAAATCGCCCGCAGTTGTGTTTTGAAGGCGGTATGTAACTAGGTAAGTAACTAATACTGTTAACAAATATGTAATACGAGGGGCGACCAATAAGTAATGCCTCGTAATTGTTAATTTTATTCAATAGGCCCTTAAAAAAAACATAAAATTCACCCTAAGTCTGTACTTCAAAGTTGTATTTATCAATTTAGTCAACTAGGAAAATAATTAGGCTAATTAGTCAAATATCTAGATAAGTAAGCATGTAATTAATTAGGTAACTAATCTCGATATATGAAATCCATACAAGTGCACTCTCGCGCTGTTTATACTTCACCTCGACACCACAAGATACAAGAGGAACAAGATGTGATGATGATGAGAATAGTTAGGCAAATGACTAAATAAAACGAAATTAAATAAATGGGTATTTTGGCGTCTGAAATATTTAGGTAAGTAAGTATTAATTCATTTGGCAAATTTCAGAGAGCTCCTGTTTGCTGATGATTGCGCTGTATATGCTAACTCAGAGGCAGACATGCAATATAATGTTTCAGCTTTCTCATATGCCTGTGCCAACTTTGGGCTCAATATCAACTTGGAGAAGGCTGTAGTTATGTACCAGCCAGCTCCAGGGAATATTCATACCGTGCCGAATATCAAAGTGAATGGTCATAGACTAAGTGTTGTGGACAAATTCACATATGTTGGCAGCACTTTGTCACAAACTGCCACAATTGATGACGAAATGAATGGGAAGAATCTCCAAGGTCTGTGAAACCTGGACTATTTATCAGCAACACGCTAGGAAATTAAACCACTTCCACACAGTCTGTCTTAGGAAGCTATTGAAGATTAAATGGCAAGACAAGATCCCAGACACTGACGTCCTAGAAAGGGTGTCCATGCCCAGTATCCACATTATACTAATGAAGAATCAGATTCGCTGAGCTGGTTACTTAACTGGCATGCCACATCACAGACTCCCTAAACGAATTTTTGTTTTTTACGGCGAGCTGCGTTGTGGTAAATGCTCCCAAAGCGGCCAAAGAAAACACTTTAAAGACACTGAAAGCTTTTGGAATGCATCATGACACCTGGGAGACTGCTGCCAATGACCGAAATTCGTGGCGCACATCATTACGCAAGGGTGCAGTCACTTGTGAAGCAACCTGGACTTCAAGAGCTGTGAAGAAAAGGCTGGACAGAAAAACCACTGCAGGAGATCCTTCTCCGGGAACGTCAAGCATTCTTTGTCCACATTGTCAAAGAACATTTCGAGCCAAAATAGACCTCATCAGCCATCTTAGAACTCACGGCTCCATATTTTCAACCCCACTGGATGAAATGAATGGTCATCATCATTCTTGATGGACAAACAACAATTAGGCAAATAGTTTGGTAAATAACTAGATAAAAAATGTAGATAAGTGAAGACAGGTTATAATGACATGGACAGCTTTCGACACAAGATTTCAGGAAGGGAATAATATTCAAACAAATAACGAACAACATATATTATATGTACACTGAGAGCACGTAACATTATATCGCAGTTATTTAATGATTGGGGTCCCAGATTGTCCCAGCCTACAATGAAAATCAGGAAATGTCTTGGGAAGTGAAAGCGACCCAGATGTCGTTGATCACATGACCCCTGTAGTGCCGATTGGTCTATATAAATATGGGACTACCACCATATAGCCATTAGGCCTTAAGGTGTATAAAAGGGTCTTGTACTTGTTAATTATTTGAGCTGAGTTAAGACCAGACATCACAGCACTAGGGACATTCTCATACGAACTCCGGCCTCATCTTCAACAGCCAGTGAAGAGTCCCAATACTAATGGTACCTGTCTGACCTTTCCTCGGAGTCGTGAGTGTCGGTCAGATTTTCTGGTCACTTCCTGCTGCATCATTCTCTCCAGGTCGTGATGAACTATTTATTCTTCTGCACTACATACACGATTCCAAAGGGCCCCGACCACACCTGCTTTATCATACACCAATATTCCACCAATCGGCGCAGACCCAGCCAATATGTCCGCCTAATCGTTTCCCACCACACCAACATGTATTACTTATTTGATATGGTATTACTGTTCCACTGTAAGAAACACCATGTCTCGCTTTGTTGATATCAGAAAAATAAACACACTCTCTTCAAGCCATGCGGCTTATTGGGTATATGGTCAAGCCTCATAATGTTAGACCAGTCCGCATCAATAGGCGATGTGGTCAAAATCTCGGCTGATCGCCTTAACTTCTCTGGACATTTCCTGGTGCCCACTATAGGCTAGAAATCCTGGTTAGTGAAACAAACGAACAAACAAAAATCCCTGACTCGAAGAGGATTCAAGCAAGTGATCACCAGACCAGTAGCTTTTAAATTTTAGCATATTCGTGGTAGACGATGAAACCACTCAATTCTCGGTCTTTGTGTGTTTTCTATAAATGACAATGTTCTCAATTGTTATTAGACGTCATCTGTTTGTATTCTCCCCTTTGTTGAGTCCACCTTAAGCACATCATTACAAATCAACAAAGACATTATCGTTTACAACGAAGCATTTCATTTTAAAAATTATCTGTTGACACAAGAAAATCGTAAATCCGACGCAAATATTTAGCACATTTCAACAAATCAAATGAGCTCACTGTTTTTGCACAAACGACACAACAGTCAGTTAGTCGTTTGTCGCCGTTATAATTTCACGGCACAGGGTCACCCCATAATCCAGGTCACCCCCTGTGCCAGTGAGTATCAATGCTGGCGTGGAAGTCCACCTGCTTCAGCCGTTCCGATTCTCACAACTAGCGTAATCAGAGTCACACAGTTTGCACTGACATCCTTCAGCATCAAAGACCACTTCTGTCGGATCCGGATACCCTTCACAGTCCGAGAGAGTGACCACGCGCTGGACACGTCCTGTGTAGGTACACACTGGGTGGCTGGAGATTCTGAACGGCATCTGGTAGTCTCCGATCTGTAAAAGAAAGAAAGCAAGAATTTTTGAATGAAAGGTTAGTTAGTTGCAGGTCCTTTTCTTGCAGGATGTCGCAATCAATGGCAGCATTTATTGGATGTTTGTAATTGACTAGGCAATTTTATATTCACTAGTTTGTCAATTATTTCTGAATGATCGACTCTCATGTCCACTAATTGAACGCACCGTTCTGCTAACAAACTTAGAAACTGACTTCGAACAATCGACCTGTCATGTCACGGGTGGGTTGGGTGGAGGTGAAACTGCGTTTACTAACCTCTAAGCCACAGTTGTTGACGAATTAACGGTACAATACGTGATGATAGTTTTTTGTCGGAACTGTGTGTTCGCCGGTGCCACGGAGTGCGTGCACTGTGTTGAGATTTCACCTGCGTAATCTACAGAAGACGTATCAATAGTTACTATTTTTAAAAATAGCATTCTACACCACAATCTTCCTACCAGCTCTATGCTACATATGCCTAGTATGGACAATGACAGAAAACGATAAAAGAAAAATTACAACAAAGGAAATTAGATTCCTGAGAAGAATACTCAGTGTATCAAAAAGAGAGAAAATCAAAAATGAAGAAATAAAGACTAAAGTGTGGGTTATAGCAGCGCTAGATTTCATCAGAAAACGGCAAGTTAAATGGTGTGACCATATAATAAGACTACCAACTAACAGTATATACCACAACAAGCAATGATGTACAGACCAAACGGAACCAGAAGAAGAGGCCGCCCATGTAAACAATGCACGGAGGGAATAACAGAAACCATGAGAATAATAATATATGAAGCCTATACACCGGCACTCTCCCGCCGTTTATGCTTCACCTCGACACCGCAAGGTAGAAGAGGAACAAGATGAGATGAATCTACAGAAGGAGACTGAAGCAATAATGATGTTTTCCGAGTATGCAATAACAATGATCTTTAACAAGAAACTATTATTGTCAACATCATCATCAGCTTTATCACGTGCCGTGCATAGTGTCGTAGGCGATCATGTTTTTCCCAAGATCTCAGTTCTTGATCGTTTGCGTTATTTCTATTGATGATATACCTCCAAGTCACCGTCTTTAGCAATCCAGCATCATTTCTCTCGGTCTGGCTCTGCCTCTACTATCGCTGATAGCTCCAGTCGCCATTATATCTCCCAGTGTCTCTCCTCTCATTGCGTGACCACAGAATAGTGTGTGTCTCTTTCTTATAATTGCATATAGTGTTCAACTTTCGCTAACCTCTTCCATTGACTCGTTGTTAACTACTCTAGCAGTCCAGGGTATTCGTATCATTCTTCTCAAAAACCACATCTCCAGTGCCTCAAAAATCTTCCTAATGTGTTGTTCACATTCCAGAATCAACTGCCATAAAGAAACCATATCTCCAATTATTCCACTCTTCCTAAATGTTGTTCACATGTTAAAATCCACTGCCATATAGAGACCACATCTCCAATGCCTATAAACACTTCCTAATTTGTTGCTTATTCCATAGTCCACTGTCGTAAAGATACCACATCTCCAATTCATCCAAACTCTTCTTAAATGTTGTTCAATTCTAAAATCCTCGGCCATAAAGGCAAACTGTTTCCATAAAACACTTCAAAACACTTCAATAGTCTCCTTTGACATTCAACGATGGTGATTTATTTCATTTTATGCTTTCCATCTTCTGGAACGTAACTTTTGGTTGGCTGATTCTGCATCTAATCTCTGTCATGCATCTTCCATCTGTTGTTATGATTGCCCCTGGCAACTTGAACTCCTTGGCCTGGTTAAGTATTTCCCTGTTTATTACAATATCACATTCTGTGTCCAATTTCTTTGGGATGACGGCAGATACACTGAATTCGAATATAAGAATTCAAAATGACTGTACTTCAGCGAATGTGAGAAACTTTAACAAAGAATACATAAAAAAAAAAAAAACTAAAATTATGTTAACAATATTTGATTTCAAATAGGATTTCTTTACGTCTGGAATCCGCGTTAACAAAATTAAAAAAAAAAAACACTGCTGTTTTACAATCTTGTTTTGACACAATATTTTTGATTCATCATCATCATGCGCCGTGCCGATAAGCGCCATTTTTCTCCATCTCACGCGATCACCAGAATCCTGGATCAGGTATATCTTCTTGTCCGGTTATGCCAAGTGGTTAAGCAATTCAGGTATTCATCACTCTGTCTTCCTCTTGCTCTTTCCCTATTAAGTTTGTCAGTTGTCACTGCATTTTGTAGTGCATTCCGCCTCTTAATATAGCCACAAACCTTGACTGTTTGCGTGTAATTTGAAGCTCTTTGCTTCAGCCTGACGCAAAACTAAACATTTCACTACATTCAACACACAGATGGGAGGTCGGCTTGGACGAATGAATAAGAGCATGCGTTTGCAACCATCCGGCGTGCTGATGGGCATTGTGCGGGTTCAACCCCTACACAGGTCAGTTGGACTATAATGTTGACATCTCGTCCTTGACTTGGGGACGTAAATTACAAGTACCTCAGAAATTGATTAGGTTCGCATGATGGCGAGGGACGCTGGCAATAGGGAGAGCTAATCCACACACACACAAATCAGTCCAATGCACTAGAAGTAGTGGCATATGTATGGACTATGATTGAGTTGAAAGCGAGCGAACGCAATAAATAAATAAATAAATAAATAAATAAGTAAATAAATAAAAAAACAAGCAAACACACTGATGGCCTGAATGATTGTAGAAATACTCGAATGTAATCAACACCATCTCTATGTTTTACTTTGTTGGAGTCACAATGGCCTAGTGACCCGAGCTTGACTGTCGAGGCTGTGGTCACGGGTTTAAAATCGCACCGAGGTCGGTCAGTAAATTTGACCTGACGGCCCAGGTCGACCTAGCATAAAATGAACATCAGAACATGTCTTGGGAAGTCAATGCGGAGTCCAGGTGGATCTGTGAACGTGTGGCTCTAGCACAATATGTGATATGTGAACATACGGCTCTAGCACAATATGTGATCTGTGAACATACGGCTCTAGCACAATATGTGATCTGTGAACATACGGCTCTAGCACAATATGTGATCTGTGAACATACGGCTCTAGCACAATATGTGATCTGTGAACATACGACTCTAGCACAATATGTGATCTGTGAACATACGGCTCTAGCACAATATGTGATCTGTGAACATACGACTCTAGCACAATATGTGATCTGTGAACGTGTGGCTCTAGCACAATATGTGATCTGTGAACGTGTGGCTCTAGCACAATATGTGATCTGTGAACATACAGCTCTAGCACAATATGTGATCTGTGAACATACGGCTCTAGCACAATATGTGATCTGTGAACATACGACTCTAGCACAATATGTGATCTGTGAACGTGTGGCTCTAGCACAATATGTGATCTGTGAACGTGTGGCTCTAGCACAATATGTGATCTGTGAACGTGTGGCTCTAGCACAATATGTGATATGTGAACATACGGCTCTAGCACAATATGTGATCTGTGAACGTGTGGCTCTAGCACAATATGCCCGGTAGAGTGTACACATGTCCTCTACTTACTGTGCATACATTAATTACTTATTTTACTTATTACTCATATTTACTTGATATACTTGGGACGCAGGACATGGGACAACGGAAACTCACGCAAAACTCAGGTCCTGTATGACATCACACTGATGTTGGACAACAGGATGCCTTCATCCGACATACAGGACCTCGCGTTGGAGCTCAAGCCAACGAACACAAGCAAGCAAGCAAGCAACTTGATATACTTGTTTTACTAGCCGGGCGGCTTTATGTCACAGGCTCTAGACCCCCTGCCCTACACTGCAAGGTGCTATAAGCAGTAAAATTACACGACTTCTTTTACTTATTGTTTATTTGACTTACTTGTTTTACTTCTTATTTACTTGACTGACTTGTTTTACTTATTATTTATTTGACTGACTTGTTTTACTTATTATTTACTTGACTAGAATTATTTATTATCTACTTGAATTGTTTATTTTACTTGACTTGTTTTACTTATTATTTACTTAACTGACTTGTTTTACTTATTATTTGCTTGACTTCCTTGGTTTACTTATTATTTACTTGACTAAATTGTTTCACTTCTTATTTACTTGACTGTTTTACTTATTATTTACTTGACTTCCTTGTTTTACAGAATCCTGAGTTGTACAGCATCAACTTCTGGGACCACTCCAAGTAAATTAAAGTTAGTTACATGTCCTATACATGACGCCACAATCTACCCCAGAATACCGTGGCTGCTTGTGACTTACTAGGTAATTGTTACGTGTAATAGTTTGCCAATGCTTTCTGAACGACCGACGTTCAAATCATCGAAATCAACGCAAGGCGGTGTTTCCATATCGCATGAGGCAGAGTTCGAACTCTGGACTCTGTATCTCGAGGCATCGTGGAACTCGTTCACTGTTCCTAAGCAAGGGGTCGTCTAAATTATATTAAAGTTAGCGCTAGCGAAGTTGGTAGCGGACTGCGCTGGTAATGTAATTGGCACGGTGGGATTCGGGGTCGACGCCAGGGCTGGGCGTTTACCAAAGTGAGAGAAAGATCGGCCAGCTATCCCTCCTTGCTCTCAGGTCTACAAAATGTGATGGCGCGATCATATCACAGACTCATATCAGGAAAGCTGCCTCGGGACGATTTATTAATTATTAAAGAGTCAAGTAAAGGATGGTTTTTCACGCTGTCAGTTGTTAGTTAGTCGTAATTCGCTGTTTCTTAGTTTAGTTTAGTTCAGTAGACGGATCAACATCACGGCATACGGGTGCAACCCATAAGTGCTACCGTTCTACTCCTAACTCAAGCCTGAGTCCGGAGAATCTCAGCTCAGTGCACAAATTCCGTAGCACCGGCGAGGATCCTGAAATACTTTGGGTAGATTTTTAACTCGAAATTTTGCCCTGGCAGCGCCGTTAGGCTTTTCTTTTTCGATTTCCAACTGCCAAGAGATGTTTTACGTGCTACCAAGACTAGTCTGGGTTCAATCCCCAGCAGAGGCAGAATTTCTTTTTCCCTACCAATACGACTCTGGAGGTGGACCCAGCCTCAGTAATGGGTACCAGATAATTTTCGGAATGTTCTGGTAAAGAAAGGCGTGAAGCAAGTAAACTGACCACTAATGTTGCGGCCTAGAATTTGTCAAAGCATAATATTTCACACCTCAAGCTGCAGTTCTTCTATGGGGCTACTATGTACACAGCAAACCAAAGATAGATGGCAGAAGGTCATCCCATAATGCTCCGTTCTTGTGCTAGTGAATATCACACAAAAGCCTCCGGACTGTTCCATGTTAAAAGTGAAACAGACAGCAGTACCTACAAATCAACAGAACGCACAGGCAAACATGCATAAGGTCGCTGCCAGAATACCAACACAACAGTCCGCCACTAAAATTACAGTGTACCGTCAATGGAAGCGGCAGTCACTAGAAAACCAGCAGTTGCAAAATCAGCTGGCTCAGCAACCAGCCGTCCGCCATTCTTTTCTAAACGTGTTGTTTACATTACACACCACCGTGTGCATATGTAAAAGTATTCCACATGAAATCCCCAGCTCACAGTGTCGATCAACGCACTTAACGCAGTAGCTGAGCAACGGAGCCAATTGCGCGTTGTACTGGGTAGGCCTACTAGGTGCGAATAATACATCTGAAATATAATGAGATTTTACACGGATGGTGGGTGGCGGTGCAAGGGTTTCCCCTATTAACGAAGAAGAAACGAACTTCTTCCCTCCACTAGGAGACAGCCTGAGGTAAAGTGAAATAACCGTTTAGATCCTCAACCAGGTTAACTTGAAACCATGTGAACAGGTGGTAGAATGAGCTTAAGGATAGCCGACAGACACTTGTTGATTATGGTCTCAAGTTTATATAGAGACAATGGCTACGGTCACCGACCAGTAGTGGCAACTGCCAAGAAGGAAAGCAGTGGCAGACTAGCTTCTGTTGAGATGCTTGGTAAATTATTATTCTACATAAATATGTGGGTGGTTAGGTTACCTGGCATAATAAGTACTGTGGAGACACAGACGTGTGATTTCTGAGGTACATGCAAAGAATACCGTGGGCACACAGACAAACAAATAAGACAATCCTTCAGGAAACAAATGAAACCCGTGATATGAGTAGAGAAACCAAACATAGATTTTTAGAAACTTTCTGGAGACAAATAAACTGGGAAATATAGTGACAAATGGCAAATTTGATGAGTGAAAACATCAAGAGGAAAACACAGATAAATACCGGATGACTTGGCCACATGAGTTAATCAGGACAAGAAAGAAATCTCATCCAAGATTCCGGTGAACGTGAGAGATGGCGAATCATGACCGCTTACGTCTATCGTCATGACACATGAGGATGGATGTGAATAATCCGTTTAGCAATATAATGGGATTTGTTGGATATAAAAGAGACACTACAAGAGAAGACGATGGTATTAGATCGGGAGGGGGGAGGGGCAGGGGTTGGGGGTCTGTCTTAAAAATATAATCTGGAGTGTACCCTACCTCCTGAGATTAATGCTAATTAAAAGATGAAAGTGGATGCGCGCTGCGGCAGACAGTTTCATTCATATAACAACATGACAGATGCGTCGTCTGATTCGTTTGCGTCATTAAGTTGTTGACGTGTCCCAGTATTGACCTTCATGGATGTAGACAAAATGAGGACATTTTTAGACATAAAGGTTTGGGGTATTGTGAAGATCTCTGAAATATATGGAACAGAATAAAGTCAACACGTGCCATGTCTTGTTATACTTCGTCTTTCTTTGGGGCTCCGTTGAAACTCTAGAGTGTAGACAATACTGAAAATAATATGTATAGCTTTACAATGACATAGAAAGGCACAGACACACACAAACAGGCACAAACTGTCTTAACATTGCGCCAATTACAACAGAGCAAAACTTCCTGCAGTATTATGGGGGAAAAAGTCCCGATGCAAAAACCTGCTCTTGGTCTGTGATGTGATAGGGCCATGACAACTTGTAGACCCGGATGCGCGGAGGAATAGGTGGCCGGTCTTTCCCTCACTTAGCGAGAGGATGAACACAGGTGCCAAACCTTCGATCGTCCGCGTTCATGACATTACCAGCGTAGATACCCTTCAACTAGGCTAACGCTCCCCCATCTCCACCTCGGCGCAAGCAAGACCAGAGGTTTCCGATCGTTAGAAGCGGTCCCTCTTCGGCAAGTGTTTTGTGTCATTTACTCTCCTGATACTCTTCGATGCGGGCTTACCCTGGTCGTGACTCTCGGGTGTCTTTCTCCTGTCGATCATTCACACCCTGGCTTCGAAAAATTTTAATGGGTTTTCGCTTTCCACAAAAACACCGCTAAGTGTGCATATCCACAAGTCACGTGAATCGCGACCTGCGTAAATTATCATAGCACCTTCCATTCGACCATGAGAAATCGAGCTCCTCTCTCCCGCTTGTTCTAACTATCGCTGTTTCCACATTGGCAGGTTGCTATAATCCATTAGACGTCACGGATGAAGCAGCAATCTTCCTCTTCAACTCTTCCTCTGGGATAATTTACACTGGGTTAGGTTTCCTTCCCTCGCGTTGTCTCTGTTGTGATGCGCGGTAGCCGCAAGACGTTTTATACCGCCTCTAACGTCTGCTGCTGTCGCTGGCCTGTAAAAAATTGGACTTTGGAGGCCATTTCTCGATCCCGGTAATTGTCCTGGATCGTCTGCACTGTTCTTACCTGGGTCGGCACGAGACAGTAAAGTTTGTTTTTATTTTAACTGAGAATTGTCCCATTCTCGCTAGGGTGAAAAAACATGTTAGACCCTGCATGCATACAGAGACCTGAGTCATCCTACTATATCGATTTCTTCCACTTATCGTTTCGATAGTCAGTTTGAGGTTTTCTTCCCAACCTCACCCAGTCGTTTTAATACCCGAGTACGCCGAAATGCCTAATTTATCACAGCACCTTCCATTCGACCGAGAAAAGGGCAGCTTCTATCCCTCGGCCGTTTTGCCTTTGTCGTCGCCTACACATCAGCGGTTCGCTATACCCAAATATACATTATTACCGCCAGGACGCATTCTGTGCACTCCATCACTAGCTGTATAATCCAGACTCTTGCACGCCCAGAGATTGCCACCTATTGCTCTGGGCACATTTATTCAGGGCCAATTCCCGTGGATAATGTATATCAATAGATCATCCAATACAAACACAGACCGCACGATGAAGACAGTCTTCAATGATACGCAATACTTTCTATCTCGAGCTCTGGTACTACTCTCTAACAGACTGGTATTCGTACATTTCCTAATTGCTGGTTGAGGACATTTGCTCTTTTGGGGGGATAAAAGAACAGCGTGAAGTGTGAGGATTCTGTTTGTGATGTAGCCATCTAGTTCAGGCATTATATGTAACCGATTCTCAGAATCCTCTGGCAGGTTTGTACTGCAATGTTTGATCAGAAACTTCGGTGCGCTCTTCAACTTTAGTAACGTTCATCGGCGTGTTCCCTCGTTCCCACGCAATGGAGAGTGACTCCGACGTACTACAAGACCTTTTTCAGAAAGATGTATCACACCTTAATGGTGGAGGACGGGTTGTGTGGCAAACGAATCACACGGGCCAGAGTATTCACAGGTATGTGGCCAGCAATGACACTGAGCAGAGTTGGGGATTCAGTGGTTCAAACAATCGGAAACTGCTGCGTAAGGCACATGAAATATATTCCTGTGTGGATGTGGGAAGTAAGAACAATTCACCCACTACAAAAAATATAAGACAACAGTGTAGAAGAAACTAACACTTCATTCTTTTTTTCTTTCCTTTTTCTGCCCTCCTTTACCCTCTACATAACCAAAGAATCTCAAGCAACTCACTCCAAGCCGTCTCAATTTTTGCTATCTCTCCTTCCATGCCCTGCCCATATTGCTCTACTCGGTCTCTATCTTTGCCGTGAGCTTTAGGTTTCCCACAGACATCCATCTACAATCACCACTAAGAGACACCGGCTTAGAACATCCCAACACTTCAGAAACACCCATAGAATCTGCTTCTGTGAAAACCGAATATTTTCATCAGATACACTTAATTTATTGACACTTCATAAAGCAATAATCACGTGGCTACACTGCAGACAAATAGTAAATATAATTTCTTAGCGACACAAGATATCACCAAGGGGTTTTCTGGTAATGCAACTTTAACACGGACTTTGTATCTTCCTCTAATAGCCCATGCCGTGTAACGTTGGTGATCATGTCTGTCCACAGCCTTCCGTCTCTTGTGCTGCCAATCATTTCTGATACCGACGTATCTCCATGCCATGATGTCAAACTATCCAGCCTCTTCTCTCTTGGTCTCCCCTCCCTCTCTTCTCCTTCAACCTTCCAGTTGTGAGGACACATTCCAGCTTTCCTATTCTCATGACATAGCCAAATAATGTGGATTGTCATTCTCTGATTCTAGCAGCCAGTTCTCTTTCTGAGTTAACATTTTTCAAGACAATATTTTGAAAGAAGGACTCTGTATACTTCTTTTAATCCTCTGCATCCGTTGTTTATTTTCTGAATTGTATTGGTTGTAATGTTGGTATACTTTGTTAAACTGTAAGTTGATGTTAAGAGCTTCTGTAGAATAAAGTGACGGTTTGTTTTATACTTATTTTGACCGTATTATTCGCATTCACATTCACATGAACACTTTCACTACTCTATTGTTATTATGTGAACACCTTTGTCTTATATTGTTATTTTATGAACACATGTAGCCCTATATTATTATTATTATGTGAATACATTTAGTCTTATATTGTTATTATGTTAGTTAGTTAGTTAGTCGACAGATCATCCTCGTTGCACATCGGACCATTCAGTCCATAAGTGCTCGGATCCCCTCCTCAGCAAATCCCGCAGCGTGTAGCGGCTAACGACGCCAGTTCTGTGTTGGTTTATCAATCTTCTTTGGCTTCCTGCGTAGTGTTCTTGTTTGGCCACCCCTCTTTTAATTTGCTGCTCTCGCAGTCTGGCCATTGTTGTAGATTCACAGTCATCACTTGGTTCTTGCAAAAGTCTCACTTCTCGTAGAGCATTCAGAATGTCAGCCTGGTCCATGGCGCGTCCGCCCTCAACAGTAGCCTCACCTGCGAGCTTGTCAGCCCGCTCATTTCCTTGTACTCCCGCATGCCCTGGCACGAAGATGAAACTAATCTTTGCCAGCCGAGACCGCTTCAGGGGCAGCAACCATTCTCTTCGGATCGACCCCTCCTCTATCCTCTTGATCATGTTCATTGAGTCGCTAAGGAAACAAGTCCTAGTGAATGTCTGTGTCTCGAGCCATGTTATTGCTTTACTTACTGCCATGACTTCCATGGTCAGGCTACTTGTGGTTTCAGTGAAAGCACCAGAGTCCTCCTTCACAATTCTCCCTCCGGCCCGAGCTGTAAAGGCCCATGAGCTCCTCACATGTCGGATGACCGACCCATCTGTGTAGATGACCGCGTCACTGTCTAGCGAATTCTCGAAAATCAACGCTTGTACTTCAGCCTCAACAGCAGCCGGATTTTCTTGTCTGCATTTTCTATCTAGTTGGATGCAAACTGAAAAGGATGTGCAGAAGTCTGTTGGCACTTGCACCCACTCCTCGCCAGGTTCTAAGTCCTCAAGTGAACACACCTGTTGAAGAATGTCCTCGGCTTGACCCATCCACGACCGTCCTCTTTTTAACCTGCTGCCCTTCACCTTCCTAATTTCACTATGCAGTGGATGTTGTGTGTTTGCGTTAACTCTGAGGTAGGCGCGTGCCCTGCAAACTTGTATTCTCTCTTCAATGGTTGGAAAATCAAGAAGGTAGCGCATCGCCCTGCATGCTGTATCTCTTGTACATCCAAGAATAATGCGCATAGCTTCATTCTGTATCCTTTCCATCCTTTCTATCTGCTTATGGCTGACAGTCAGGATTGCCATTGCATACTCCAAAACAGACATGACCAGCCCCTCGTACAGAAGACATAGATGGCGCTGCTCACAGTTTGCTGCCGCCATCACCCGCATCGCTGCCAAACCCCGCTTGGCCTTTGTTATCACCTGGTCTATGTGCACATTATAAGCAAGGCTTCGATCAAACCGTATCCCCAGGTAATTCATTGCCTGCGTTCTTTCCACCGTCTCTGAACACAGCATTACAGTTGGTGTTGGATTGTTGACAATATGATTATTCAACGAGAACCAAGTCACTGTTGCCTTTGTTGGGTTGACCATTGCCCCAGCTTCATCACACCAAGTACTTATGCGATTGAGTTCGGTTTGTAGCTCCACAGCAACCTCCTCTCTATCCTTACCCTGACGATACACTAAAACATCATCGGCATATGACAATGTCCTGCCAGGTCCAGTGATCTGCTCACTGGTGATTCTCACTGTGTAGGCGTTGAACAGTACCGGAGATAATGGTGATCCCTGTGGTAGGCCAGGATATATTGTTGTTGGTATATTGTTATTATGTGAACACATGTAATCCTATATTGTTATTGTGTGAACACATGTAATCCTATATTGTTACTGCGTGAACACCCGTAGTCCTATATTGTTATTATGTGAACACCTATTATTCAAGCCACCATAGACAGTTCTCTTCTTCTTCTCATTGTATGACCTTTGTGGGACGTCGCCATCAACTCCAGGTTGATTTTCTGGGCAACTTTACGGTCAGTAGTTTGCCACTGCTTTCTGAACGAGGAGGCAATGTTTTAAGTCCAACTTAATGTCCGTGTAGGGATTGAACCCCTTCCCCCACGACCCTTACACCCCTACCCTGTAATCAGCGCGCCGGAAGTTCAAGAGTGAGTACTGTTACCCGTTTAGCCACGTGCACGGCTACAGAAAATCTAGCATACTGCCATTGCTCCGCCCCGTTTATGTTGATCTGCTTCTTTTCATCTCGGGTAGCAAGCACATTTCCTCTATTTATTCTCGATGCCTTTAATCTCGGGCCATCTACTGCCAGCCATGTTCAACTTTCCTCCATGCGATCTGGCAGATGTGATGTTTGTGTAGTGTTGTCCCATGTTTGATTCAATAACACGAGTGTCGTGTGCAGAAGCGGCCATTCCCATCGTTCCGTGCATTCTCTCGAGGTTCAAACATGTCGAATCGTTTCCGTTTCTGTACATCTGTTATGTCAGATAAGAATATGTTCATGGTGTAACAGCTGTTAATGTGAAAGAGTAGTAGATAACAGATGTGAGTGACCAGGCCGTTAAACTGATTCAATGCCTTACAAATTGTAGATTTGACCCAATCATGGTAGCAATCAAATGAACAAGTATTATAATGTAAACTTCCCTTCACTTAGCATTGAAATTGATGAAGATATCATGAAACAAAGCAAATAAACACGTTGATTCTAGTAGGACGATATACTGTTCTGCTGTCTAAATGCGAGATCACATTTGGCGATATGTTATCCTTCGGTACTGAATTGGAAGTCTCCGTGGAAGTGGTCAAATTGGAAGTGGTCAAGCCGTCTGCCTCGGGCTCCGAAGGTTGTGGGTTCGATTCCGGGCCGCATCCTTCGGTTCACGAGTGCATTTTTTCGGAGGCTCCTGAGGATCGTCGCTGGAGCTACAGAATTCGTGCTTTGTGCGCGCTTTCCGCGCTGCGAAAAGAGACTGAGCCATATGAGATTACAAATTATAACCCGGTGCAAGGAAGTCGACCATGTCGACCTTTAAGCGACTTTTTTTCGGTGCTGAATCAGTTAAGAGAAACAAAGAATAGTAACACTATAACCTACAATGCTTGTCGTAAGAGGCGTCTAAGGCAGACTGGTGTGGGGCTGGCTATACATTCAGTAGAAAACTATTGCTGCAAAATCCAGTCAGCTAAGAACTAAGCTAAAGATAGTCAAAAAAAAAAAAAAAAAAGATTAACTCCGCAAGCTGAAAATAAATTTTTTTCCGCTAAATAATTTGGACTTTTCCTGGACTTTTTGTAAAAATGTATCACATTCGCTGAAGTACGAAGTCATTTTCAGTTCTCATATTCGAATCTAATATACCTACCGTCATAACAAAAAGATGACACCAGAATGTAATATTGCAAAATAAATAAAAATGTTTAGCCAAGCCAGTAAATTCAAATTACCTGGGGCAATCATTACAACAGACAGAAGATGCGCGGCAGAGATTAGGTGCAGAATCAGCCAACCAAAAGTTACTTTCCAGAAGATGGAAAGTATCAAATGAAATAAATCATTATCGTTTAATGTCAAAGAAGAGTATTGGAGTGTTTTATGGAACCTGTTATGGCTCATATTTGACAAGCTAATTCTGATAAACTGTGTGCTAACATGTGGTGGAGTATTCACTCATAAGTCTATTTGAAACATGGAACTTCGGATTACTTTTATTTGTCATGATACAAAATTTACTCTCAATACACGAGTTGTTAACATGGCGGTTTTGAAAACTACCATAAAGAATTATTTTTTTAAAATGTCTGCAGATCTCCTATTCAACAGGTACGACCTCAGACTTATAACGAACATAACTTGAGGAGACAAAATGCAGCCATAGAAGTTTTTTTCTTTCCGCCTTCTCTCACTTTGAACTAAAAGGTAGCCCATACAATTGCAACTACTCCTAGTGCACTGGACTGATTTTTGAGTGTGTTCTAGTGTTTCCTATTACCAGTGTCCCTCGCCATCCGACGACCACACACCGACTCCCGAGGTACTTGTAATTTACGTCCCCAAGTCAAGGACGAGAACTCAATATTTTAGTCCAATTGGCCGGTGGAGGGGTTGAACCCCCTACCTCGGCATCAGCACACCGGAAGTTTAAAAGGAAGCGATCTTATTCATTCGACTATGTCGACATCCTATTATCAACCATCAACATCAAGTGCCCTGCCAGCTGGCGTAGGATCTCATGGCTCGCCACAGATCTCGGTCTTTGGTGCTCTGGATCAACTCTCCTGATGATATTCCTCCATGCCAGTATTTCAGCACATCCAGCATCATATCTCTTGGTCTGTATATGATAATCAGATGGTATACTATTCTTTGCAGACAATGAAAACAGCAAGTTAATGAGACAAACAGATGGTACGCTATTCCTTGCAGACAATGAAAACAGCAACATTATAAGACAAACAGATGGTACGCTAATCATGGCAGATAGATACTGAAAACAGCAACAATGTGAGACAGACAGATGGTACACTATTCCTTGCAGACACTGAAACACATCTTCACAATCAACCGCAGGCTATTCTTACACACAGTGAGCAACTAGTCTAATAATTAAAACGTGTCATGCGTGGACGTACTTATTCCTACAGCGAGGGACTGTCTCATTTGGGGGTCACAGGTTCGAATCCCGGTCGATAACAATAGATTTACATTTTTATATTGTCTTGTGTGTCCTCTAGTCTCTGCTTCTTTCTTTTACTCTATGAGCACGAAACAAAACATGTATGCGTGTTTATGGACATAACATTAACATAACTTTGAACTCAACATGTTAACAGCCAGACATAAACTCCGTAGACATCAACTACTGTTTCACGTTGCTTGCATGGTACGACCGTCACCGAAAACATTCATGAGACAGGAAATAGAACTTATCGAGACAACACCAATGGAGCGTTTTTTCCAACCACCAGACACTTCCATTAGCTTTGTCTAAGCGATTCCTGTTTGAAAAGCTTTTATGTCACAGGAAAAAAAACAACGGCAATATAGATTTTAAACCCGATTTGTTACAACTGCCTGTCTATCTCTGATGGCCTGTCTATCAATTGTTTCACCCGTAATGTACTTTAAAGTGTTTAGTAAGTCGACCCCTTTTTATTGTCAAAACAAATGCGGTTCTTTTGAAGAAATATGTTTGATGTAACTCGTTGAATCTGCGATGGTGCGTGTGGGTACAGAATGAGTCCAGTTATGGCAAGTGTTCAGTCCAAAGTAAAGTACGCTTTCTGCACGCCGTGTGGCTCATCGGTTATATCCTGTTGGCCTCATATTATATAGGAAGTTATCTATTGGGGCATCATCATTTCACTCCGCACTAATCTCAGTGAAAGCACCAAATATAGAATATTCAATTCTAGCGGTAAATCAACACTTTTGTTCATATCCTATTTGCAAGACATCGCTGTCAACACCAGCATTTTACTGCTGTTGTTGATGTCTTGGCAAGTGTTTACGTTCAGTAGTTTGTCATTGCTTTTTTGAATGACCAACTCCCATACCAACACGTTAAAACCCCAACGTTACACGGTCTGCTGCCAAATTGGTCGCTGCTGTGTTTCGGACGCACGGTAAATGGCTCACGAATCGCGTTCGCAAGCCTTTAAGCCAAAATCAACACTACTGTACGGTTAATTAGTATACAGGCGAAAACAACATCTGGAAGCTCTGGAGATGTGGTTGTGTGGAAGAATGCTGAAAAGTATTCAGTATTTCAAGTATTTGGACAACCAAAATGGACATTTTCTGGACATTTTGAGGGAAGCTGAGTCTTAAAGACAAGTGATCACAAACATTTAAAAAAAAATAGTTTTTTGTCCACATTATGAGAAGACAAAAACTGGAATATGTTGTGACAACCGGAAATATTTGCGGAAAGAGAGATAGGGGAAGATAGCGTGAGAAGATTCTCGACAAGTCTTGTGTCATGGCATGAAAGGAAGTCAAAACCCGAATTGATCCATGCATCGTAGATCGCGATTTGTGGAGAGGCATGATCGCTCACGCAAGTCGGCAAGGCACTGGGTGATGGATGGTTATGATGTACTGTTCAGAAACATACAGAGAGGCTAAAATGATTACTAATAAACTACATACAACCATTACATGGTGCCTGCGCTAGTGACTTAAACTGGAATGACAAACACCCATGTGGACTTAGACAGAGGACTAACTAAACATCAGTGAATCTAGAAATAAGGAAAAGACGTTCGTCGTGGATAGGACATACAATGAGAAAAATAAAGGGAGGCTCCGTGGTGAAGTGTTCAAGGCGTCAGCCTCGCGCTCCAAAGGTTGTGGGTTCGATTCCGGGCTACGTCCTTCGGTTCACGAGTGCATTTTTCTCCTAGACTCATGGGGGTCGTCGCAGGAGCTACGCAGTTCGTGCTGTGTGCGACGCTTTCTGCAGGCCGCTATGCCGAAAGAGGTCGAGCCAAATGGGATAAAACCCGGGGCAATAAAGTCGATCCTCTCAACTTTTTGTGTGTGGAGAAAACTAAGAATAATATCACTAGAAATGTCTTTGTCTAGAATCAACAAGGCAAAAGAAGATATAAAAACACAGGGAGCTGAGAAATAGCGACAGAAATGAATAATATAGGGAGGGCGTAGACGGGACTGCATGACATAGCTAGGAATAGGACCCCCTTTGGGTGAGTTGTTTGAGGGTTTATGTACCACTGAGACATAAAGGGCGAAAGATGAAGAAGAGAATTATTTCAGCCGAAGCCTGCAGGTGACACTGCTTCGTAATAACAAACCTTCGTATTAACTAATTCAATTGTTTTTGTTGTTGTTTTCCACTTAAGCCATCAGGCGTCATGAGTAGGGGTTATTGAAGTTCCAGCGCCTGTGACTCATCGCCTTTCCTCCTATTTCCTCCATGATTCATGAGCAGTATTTTTTTCTAGGATAGTTCGAAACAAAAAGTAGGTTTGGACACAATACGGTACCCAATCAAATGAAAGAATATTATAATGTAAATTTCCATTCACTGAGCATTACAATTGCGGAAGATACCACGAAACAAAACAAATAACTCAATGGACCTAGTATGGTGACATATAGTCCTTCTGTCCAAATGCGAGGTCACATGCGGCGATATACAGGGTGTATTTTTAATGACTGTGCAGTGTTTTAAAATATTGCCAGTCCAAGTTTTGTATTTACCTATTATATTGTATAAACTTTACAGAGGGTGAATACAAAACTTGGACCGGCAATATTTTCAAACACTGCAAAGTCATTAAAATTTCACCCTATATTATACTTCGTCACTGAATCAGAGCATCTGCCGTCTTGTTTACTTGTCCCCTACATAACCCTTCCCCATGCTTTCTCTCTAATTTTCTAACTCTCTCCTCACTGCGTCCTACATTCTTTCCTTCTATCACTTTCTCCTCAACCCTCACCTCTGTCTCATTATCCTTCTCACTATATTTCTCCCAACTCTCCATTGATCTATAAGTCTTTGATCAGGCGATCTATGGCTTCTGATCTCCATTTTGCACAACAAGAGAAGGCGTGCTTATGCGTGGCTGTGTACAAATATCGTGTGTACACATGTAAGCCGTACGGGCAGCTGAAAGCAATCACCCAGTGAGGGATAGAAGTAGACAAACATTGAACTTCTGTCATCTGTCCCGAGTCTCAGACTCTCCCGCCTACGCTTCTGTTGGGGAGTAGACAGCATCTCAACAGTTTCGCGTGCGCACACACGAAGACAAACACACGCACACCTGCATAGCGACCGACCGACCCATCCACCCACCCACAGACAGGCAGGCAGGCAGGCAGACAGACGGGCAGGCAGCCTGGCAGGCAGGCAGGCAGGCAGGCAGGCAGACGGGCGACCGGAGGGAGGGAGGGGTGGGTAGACAGACAGACACAGACAGACAGACAGACAGACAGACAGACAGACAGATATCCTGGAAGTTATAAAACACAGTCTTGTATCAAATACACAGCTAGTCTCATCTCATCTCATCTCATGTTCCTCTTGTACCTTGCGGTGTCGAGGTGAAGTATAAACTTCGTGAGAGTGCCCGATTATGGGTTTCATATATCGATATCCCCATGGACTCTGCTATTCCCTCCGTCCAAAATTTACGTGGTCGGCCTCTTCCTCTGTTTCCATCTGGTCTGTACATCATTGCTTGTTGCACATCTAGTTTTCACATATATTTGTGAATCCTGCTTAAAATAAATAAGCAATCTTGGGAAGCCATAAAGATGTTTTTAGTGAACAAGTTTGGATATGCAGTGCACAGCCAACATGTTTGTCTTCTCTTCTTCTTCTGCCATGTGTGTCCCCCATTTGGCCACAGATCCTCAACCAAACCACGCCAAGTCAGCCAATCTGTTGCTATCTCCTGCTGCCCCCCGCCCTCCCATGTCCCCCAGTATTATTAATCTCTGTATTTCTCGTCACTGTGTGTGTTTTGGGCTCCCTCTATTTCGTTTGCCATGTGGATTTATTTTAACTTTCGCTCGCTATGAACTCCAGCGTAGTCAGTGTGTGTCATATCTAGCGCCAGCATGTTTTATTCATCTCGTGGTTCGCTGAAATTAGTTTAGTTCTCTCCATGAGCTCTGTGTTGTTGATTCTGTCATACTGTTTCCTTGCTTACTTGCTTGCGTTAACTGGCTGTGAACTCCAGCGTGAAGTACTGTATGTCGGATGAAGACATCCTGTTATCCAACATCAGTGTGATGTCATACAGGACCTGAGGTTTGCGTGAGTATCCGTTGTCCCATATCTGGCTTATTGGTGTGCAGACTGGTGGTACCTCGCTGTACAGGCAGACACTCTCCGACTTCGGAAGAATCAGCGATCCTACTACTTTAGCCAGGACCCCGAAGGGACCTGTTGCCCAGAACACACGACTAGGACGTGTTAGTAGGTCTTGGCCAGTATAAAACAGGTGCCTTGGAAACACCTTGCCCATACCGCAATACAGAAGTATAAAATCCTATAAAGGCAAAAAGACTTCATTGCAGGGGATTTTATTCAATATGACACGGTCTCTTTCCACATGGCGACCGGCCATCTTCGCTGGCTGCTGAGGATGGGGACAGAGCGCTTATGGGAATGTCCCGAATGCTGTGATGTCGGTTCCTAAATCAATCAATCAATCAATCAATCATGGCGATCGGCTAAAAGCGTAGCACACAGCACGAACTCTGTAGCTCCAGCGACGACCCCACGAGTCTCCGAGACAATGGCACTCGTAAGTTTTAGTGTAGTCAACGGATCAACATCACGGCATGCGGGTGTAACCCATAAATGCTCCGTTCTGCTCCTAACTCAAGCCTGAGTCCGGAGAATCTCAGCTCAGTGCACGAGCTCCGTAGCACCGGCGAGGATCCTTAAATACATTGGGTAGATTATTAACTCGAAATGTTGCCCGGGCAGCTACGCTTTTTTGATTCCCAACTGCCAAGGGATTTTTGCGTGCGCAACAATAAACACGGGCGTCTGATCTCACTATCAAGAATCGAACCCATAACCTTCTAAGCGCGAGGTAGGCGGCATAGCCACGTAACAATACAATTCTATGTTTAGTGAGTTTATGTTTAGAGTTTTTAGCGTTATATTTAGAGTTTAACTTTATTGTCTAGCGTTTAACTTTATGTTTAGAGTTTAACTCTATGTTCAGAGTTTAACTTCCTTTGACTTCCACAAATTACGAGGGTAAGTTAATAAGTAAGTCACAAATGGCTGTAGAAAAATAACTACATATGATAACAACTTGAAACCAGTTTATTTTTATACATACAATGTCCCTTTATTTCTCAACATAATTTCCGCCAACATTGATGCACTTATCCCGTCGTTTTATCAGTTCTCCCAAACCGGCTGCATAGAACTGCGTGCTTTGTTTTCATTTACCGGCCATCCCATAGAAATGTGTGACTTACTTATTGACTCGCCCTCGTAACTTTTTCTACCGAGCTATGCCCCGCTTTACGGGACACACATTTGTCAGCATAAACACTCACAACACACCTTGGCGGGAGACATTTCGCGAATGACGCCGAATTTGAATGTGAAGTGAAAACGTGGTTTAGAAAACAGAGCACGCAGTTCTATGCAACCGGTTTGGGAGGACTGATAAAACGATGGGATAAGTGCATCAATGTTGGTGGAAATTATGTTGAGAAATAATGGAATAATGTATGTATAAACATAAACTGGCTTCAAGTTGTTATCATATTTAGCTATTTTCCTACAGCCATTTGTGACTTACTTATTAACTTCCCCTCGTACATAGGGCCGTGACAGATTCGTTTACCTTGTGTGTTCTTATTTTAATATCCCTGACTGTTCCCCCAATGTTTTCCTACATGGCTTCCAATATGAATGTATGGCTCACCTCTTGAAGATC
>OY992894.1:16811843-17194343 GCA_963921405.1 Cepaea hortensis
TAGGTTTCTATAAATGATTAGGCCTAATCAGAGAGAGAGAGAGAGAGAGAGAGAGAGAGAGAGAGAGAGAGAGAGAGAGAGAGAGAGAGAGAGAGAGAGAGAGAGAGAGAGAGAGAGAGAGAGAGTTGATCGCACGAATATTAGTTAGTTAGTTAGTCGACAGATCATCCTCATTGCACATCGAACCATTCAGTCCATAAGTGATCGGATCCCCTCCTCAGCAAATCCCGCAGTGTGTAGCGGCTAACGACGCCAGTTTTGTGTTGGCTTATCAATCTTCTTTGGCTTCCTGCGTAGTGTTCTTGTTTGGCCACCCCTCTTTTAATTTGCTGTTCTCGCAGTCTGGCCATGGTTGTAGATTCACAGTCATCACTTGGTTCATGCAAGAGTCTTACTTATCAGCCTGGTCCATGGCGCGTCCGCCCTCCACAGTAGCCTCACCTGCGAGCTTGTCAGCCCGCTCATTTCCTTGTACTCCCGCATGGCCTGGCACGAAGATGAAACTAATCTTTGTCAGCCGAGACCGCTCCAGAAGCAGCAACCATTCTCTTCGGATCGACCCCTCCTCTATCCTCTTGATCATGTTCATTGAGTCGCTAAGGAAACATGCCCTAGTGAATGTCTGTGTCTCGAGCCATGTTATTGCTTTACTTACTGCCATGACTTCCATGGTCAGGCTACTTGTGGTTTCAGTGAAAGCACCAGAGTCCTCCTTCACAATTCTCCCCTCCGGCCCGAGCTGTAAAGGCCCATGAGCTTCTCACATGTCGGACGACCGACCCATCTGTGTAGATGACCGTCTAGCGAATTCTCGAAAATCAACGCCTGTACCTCAGCCTCCACAGCATCCGGATTTTCTTGTCTGCATTTTCTATCTAGTTGGATGCAAACTGAAAAGGATGTGCAGAAATCTGTTGGCACTTGCACCCACTCCTCGCCAGGTTGTAAGTCCTCAAGTGAACACACCTGTTGAAGAATGTCTTCGGCTTGACCCATCCACGACCGTCCTCTTTTTAACCTGCTGCCCTTCACCTTCATAATTTCACTATGCAGTGGATGTTGTGTGTTTGCGTTAACTCTGAGGTAGGCGCGTGCCCTGCAAACTTGTATTCTCTCTTCAATGGTTGGAAAATCAAGAAGGTAGCGCATCGCCCTGCATGCTGTATCTCTTGTACATCCAAGAATAATGCGCATAGCTTCATTCTGTATCCTTTCCATCCTTTCTATCTGCTTACGGCTGAGAGTCAGGATTGCCATTGCATACTCCAAAACAGACATGACCAGCCCCTCGTACAGAAGACATAGATTGCGCTAATCAGTTTGCTGCCGCCATCACCCGCATCGCAGCCAAACCCCGCTTGGCCTTTGTTATCACCTGGTCTATGTGCTCATTATAAGTAAGGCTTCGATCAAACCGTATCCCCAGGTAATTCATTGCCTGCGTTCTTTCCACCGTCTCTGAACACAGCATTACAGTTGGTGTTGGAGTGTTGACAATATGATTATTCAACGAGAACCAAGTCACTGTTGCCTTTGTTGGGTTGACCATTGCCCCAGCTTCATCACACCAAGTACTTATGCGTTTGAGTTCGGTTTGTAGTTCCACAGCAACCTGCTCTCTATCCTTACCCTGACGATACACTAAAATATCATCGGCATATGACAATGTCCTGCCAGGTCCAGTGATCTGCTCACTGGTGATTCTCACTATGTAGGCGTTGAATAGTACCGGAGATAATGGTGATCCCTGTGGTAGGCCAGGATATATTGCTGTTGGTTCCGAAGTCTAACTGCCACATCTAAAAACTACTTTCCGTTGGAAGAGGGCCGCAGCGATCCAAGTAAGGAGGAATGGATTTACTTTTAGTTCAAGAAGCTGAAGCATTAAAACATCCAATGGTACTCTGTTGTATGCGTCCTCAAGATCAATCGCTGCAGCAAAGGTTTAAATGCCTGAGTGGAAACCTTCATAGACATCATGGGCAAAGACTGCTGCATTGGTCCAGGTTTCTCTTTTTGGACGGTACCCACACGGAGTAGGTGGAAAAACACCTTGCCTCTCTAGCCGGCTTGATATTTTCCTGGCAATTACCTTCTCCAGCAGCTTGCCTATTGTATTCTGCATGGTTATAATTCGATATCCCTGAATTTTTGTATGGTCTTTGTCAGTCTTCGGCAAGGGAATCAGATAGCTGTGTAACCACTCCTCCTTGATGCTAGCACTCTCTATACTGTTGTTGTACATGTCTGCTAGTTTCTCTAGCTCATTGTCGGTACACCTATTGATGTCGTCGTATCTTATGCCATCAGGCCCTGGAGCGCTGTTTTTTTTTTATCGTTGAAGTACAGCCTTGATTTCTTTCACTGTCACTGTGTCTTCATCCGAAGAGTTCTGGGCCTTGCATCTGTCTGAGGTGACCTCCTTGGCCATATTTCGGCCTCCCGTGTCTGTCTGGTTGCTCTGCTCTAGATAGCGTTCAAAGAGGGCTTTGCCCTTGTCCTCGTCAGTCCTCTGCCAGATGTCATCTAACATGCTGCTCCATGTTTTTTGTGTATTCTCATTTTCATATTATCACTTTGAATACCACTTGATTTTAACATGCATAAAATTAACACATATAAATTACTGTAGAGTGAGTGGGAGAGTTAGTGAATGTGAGTGAGAGTGAGAGAGAGAGAGTGAATGAGTGTGATAGTGAGTGTAGGTAAACAAAAAGAGAGAGAGGGAGAGAGAGGGAGAGAGAGAGAGAGAGAGAGAGAGAGAGAGAGAGAGAGAGAGAGAGAGAGTTGAGCGCACGCATGTCATGTAGCATACTATTCCATATTTTTTATGCATTCTCATCTTTCATATTACGAGGTATCATTTTGTATGCCACTTGATTGTCCTGTAACATGCCATTCCATATTTTTTTCTCTGTATTCTCATCTTTCATATTATCATTTTGTATGCCACTTGATTTTATCATGTATAATATAACATTACTGTGATGTGAGTCAGAGAGTTAGTAAGTGGGGGGGGGGGAAGAGAGAGGGAGAGAGAGAGAGAGAGAGAGAGAGAGAGAGAGAGAGAGAGAGAGAGAGAGAGAGAGAGAGAGTTGAAATGCATCACTAATTTTTACGCTACACAATGTATATGTACTTTTTTTTCTCCACTTCTTAAAATTTTTGCGAGAATGCTCACGATATTCATCAGTGTCTCAACTGTGTGTAAAGTGTGGCAGTTTGTTCTAATTAGTTTCAGTGATCATGTATGTGTGTAGATGTAAGGATGTTTGTGTGGATGTGTATGTGAGGGATGTGTGTTAGGGGTGTGGGGAATGTATGTGTGGAGGGATTGTATATGGGGGATGTGTATGGGTTGATGGGTGATGTGTGGATGGGTGAATGGATGTGTAGTCGGTGGGGGATGTATGTGTGTCTGAGGGATGTGTGTGTGTGTGGGGGGGGGGGGGGGGATTATTGGAAGGATTATTGGAAGTATGTGATGTTGGTGGGTTGGGGGTGTGGGTAGGGAATGTGTATTTGGGTGGGTGAATGGGTGTGTAGGAGATTGTTTGGGTTGGGGATGGGTGTGTAATGGGTGTGGGGGATGAGTGTGGGGAGGGGGTGTCTGTGAATGGGATATGTCTGTGTGGGTGGGAGTGTGTGAGTGTGGATGGGGTAAGTGTGAGTGGGTGGAGGATGTATGTGTGGGTGGTGAGGGTGTTTGTAGGTGGGGGATGTGTGGGTGAGTGGGGAGATGTGTAGGCGGGGATGTGTATGAGGAATGCATGTGAGGGACGTGTGTGTGTGTGGGGGGGGAATGTGTTTAAGGGTGGAGTTTTGTGTGGGAGGGGAGATGTGTAAGAGGTGGGGGAGGTGTGGGATGTGCAGGTGGATGATGTATGTATGTGAGGATGGGGGATATGTGTTTGGCTGGGTGGATGGGGTGTGTGTGAGTGGGAGGGTAGATGAGAGATGCATGTGTTGATGGGCAGGTGGGTGATGTGTGGGTGTGAGTGGTTGATGGATGAGTATGTGAGTGGGTTGATGTGTGTGAGAGATGAGTGTATGGTTGGAGGGTACGGGGTGTCAGGGGGGTACGGGGTGTCAGGCATTGGTAGCACCTTTGGTAAGGATGACTCTCATGTCCTTTTCAGAACCCATCCCCCACTGGTCCGAGCCTGACACCCAGCTCGTGCCTGTGGCTCCTAGTAGCTGTCAGCAGTACGGCCACCCCCCGTGCAACAGCTGTGAGAGGCTGGCTAAACCAGGCATGGGTATCCGATTTGGTTCAAACCAAGCGGTGAACTAGGGTATGCCTACCCAGCATGTGAAGACAGGATCCGGCAGACTGCGCGGAAGAAATCATTCCTGATTCAACGGGCAAGACGGCGTTTACCTGCAAAGCGTTGTGGAACGTAATGAGCACGGCAAGGCACGTAGAGCGCCCTGGTCATTCACTGCACCTGTATTCGTCTCCAATCGACTCGACTTGTCTTGCCACTGGGCTCAGATGGACTCAGGCGAGAGAGTGAGGTCGACGAATTGCGCAACTCTTCCTCACTTTAATCCAAGTCATCGCGCAAGTCATTCTTCTTCCAACTTCATATATCACCTTCAAGCCCTGTGGCGATGGGCGAGCGGCGACGCGGCAGGCGTGGGTACGCTGACAGCCGCAGTCGCAGACCTGCACACAGACGGCTCAGGCCATATGGTCTTCTTCTACTGACCGGAGCAGCTGTGGGATTCGGCAGCCCCCTGAGCGACCTAGCAGCCCTCTATAGGAACACACTGCTCGGCTCCATAGCATGAGGAAGGGGCTAGAAAAGGTGCCCTAAACATTGTCTGCTCCATCACTACCTAACCAGCTAGTCGCGGTTGGTGGGTACCCTTAACTGCGGTCGACATACAAACAAAGATAAAACAAGCAAAGCTAAAAGAGTAAACCATATTCCCTTAACAATCAGAACTTGGAATGTACGCACCCTACTTGACAGAGATGGCGCGTCGGGTCCAGAGAGACGAACAGCACTGATTGGGAGAGAGCTGGGCAGGTACAACATCAACATTGCAGCCTTGAGCGAGACACGACTTGCAGAAGAAGGCCAAATCTGTGAAATAGGTGCCGGCTACACATTTTTCTGGAGTGGAAGGAAAAGCGAGGAAAGACGCCAATCCGGTGTGGGATTTGCCATTAAGTCGGCCCTGGTCGGAAAATCAGCTGGATTTCCAAAGGCTATAAACGACAGGCTCATGACCATGAAGTTGCCCCTGCTGAGTGGAAAGAAGCATGCAACCATTGTGAGTGTCTACGCACCAACTATGACCAACGAAGATGATGTCAAGAACAAGTTCTATGAGGACCTGCACAATGTATTAACATCTGTTCCCAAAGGAGACAAACTTATACTCCTTGGGGATTTTAAAACCAGAGTAGGCACGGACACCACCTCTTGGAGTGGCATTATTGGAAAGCATGGAGTCGGAAATTGTAACAGCAATGGACTCCGCCTCCTTCAGACATGTGCCGAACATGATCTCCTGATTACGAACACAATTTTCCGTCTCCCCATGAGAAATAGGACATCGTGAATGCACCCTCGCTCGAAACACTGGCACCTCATTGACTATGTCATTGTCAGGAGGAGTGACAGACAAGACGTCCGAGTGACAAATTCCATGTGTGGTGCCGAATGTTGGACAGACCATCGTCTCATTGTCTCAAAAATAAACATTCACATCAGGCCACCACGGCGTCCTCAAGAGGTGAAAATGCAAAAAAAGCTAAATGTCACCCGCCTAAACAGCAAGAAAATGCAGCAGTCGTTTGAAAATATGCTGGAAGACCGCCTCAAGCCAAATGCTGCAGCTAAACAGGATACAGAAACAGAATGGAGAGCCCTAAAGGACATAATTTACAACACTGCTATGGAAATCCTGGGTCCAGCCCCCCGAAAGCATAAAGACTGGTTTGATGGAAATTCCGAAGACATCAACCAATTGCTGGCCGTGAAACATCTTCTCCTTAAGGCACATTTGAATGACCCGAAGGCAACATAAAAGAGATGCCTTCAAGAACATTCAGAGAGTAGTGCAGCAGAAACTTCGGCACATGCGGGACTCCTGGCTGAGCAGCAAAGCTGATGAAATTCAGGGCTTTGCTGACAGACATGATATGAAAAACTTCTACGACTCACTGAAAGCGGTCTATGGTCCTACATCACCAGGCATAGTTCTCCTCCTCAGTACAGATGGGGGAACATTGATCACCGATAAGAAAGTAATCCTTCAACGCTGGGCAGAGCATTTCAGCAACATCTTAAATGCAACTTCCTTCTTCGATGATGAAACCATCAACTGCCTTCCTCAAGTTCCCACCAATGAGACACTTGATGACCTGCCAACCATAGTGGAAATAAACAAAGCCATCCAGCAACTCTCCAGCGGCAAGGCACCTGGTCCTGACTCCATCCCAGCAGAGATATACAAGGCAGGTGGGCCGGTCCTAACAGAGCAGCTTCACCAAGTCTTTACAAACATATGGGTGAACGAGACCATCCCACAAGATTTTAAGGACGCGTCAATAGTCCACCTTTACAAACGTAAAGGAAACCGCAAATCCTGTGACAACCACCGAGGCATCTCCTTGCTTTCAATTGCAGGGAAGATACTCGCCAGAATTCTTCTCAATCGCCTCACAGCTCATCTCGATCAAGGTCTTCTTCCTGAGAGTCAGTGTGGCTTCAGAAAAGAAAGTGGAACTGTTGACATGATTTTCGCTGCAAGGCAGCTGCAAGAGAAATGTCAGGAACAGAACTGTGAAATGTTCTCCACTTTCATTGACCTTACCAAGGCTTTTAATACAGTCAGCAGAGAAGGACTGTGGAAGATTATTGCAAAATATGGCTGTCCACGAAAGTTTGTCCAAATAGTGCGGTTATTTCATGATGGCATGCAGGCAAAAGTACAGGAAAATGGCGAACTGTCTGAACCCTTTCCTGTCACCAATGGAGTGAAGCAAGGATGTGTCCTGGCACCAACACTGTTCAGCCTCATGTTTTCAGCCATGCTTATGAATGCCTTCGAGAACGACGACATTGGAATAGACATCAACTACCGTATGGATGGAAAGTTATTCAATCTCAGAAGGCTGAAAGCTAAAACCAAAATTAACGGCGACACCGTCAGAGAGCTCCTGTTTGCTGATTATTGTGCTCTGTACGCCAACTCAGAGGCGGACATGCAACATATTGTTTCAGCTTTCTCACATGCCTGTGCCAACTTTGGGCTCAATATCAACTTGGAGAAGACTGTAGTTATGTACCAGCCAGCTCCAGGGAATAATCACACTATGCCGAATATCAAAGTGAATGATCATAGAATAAGTGTTGTGGACAAATTCACCTATCTTGGCAGCACTGTGTCACAAGCTGCCACAATTGATGACGAAGTGAATGCAAGAATCTCCAAGGCCAGTGCGGCCTTTGGCAGACTGTACAAGAATGTATGGGACAGAACTGGAATAAGCCTGCAAACAAAGCTAAAAGTCTACAAAGCAGTTGTATTATCCACACTGCTATATGCTTGTGAAACCTGGACTGTTTATCAGCGACACGCTAGGAAATTAAACCACTTCCACACAGTCTGCCTAAGGAAGCTACTGAAGATTAAATGGCAAGACAAGATTCCAGACACTGAAGTCCTAGAAAGAGCATCCATGCCCAGTATCCACACTCTACTGATGAAGAATCAGATTCGCTGGGCTGGTCACTTGACTCGCATGCCAGACCACAGGCTCCCTAAACGAATTTTTTACAGCGAACTGCGTTGTGGTAAACGCTCCCAAGGTGGCCAGAGGAAACG
This sequence comes from Cepaea hortensis, assembly GCA_963921405.1. Taxonomy (NCBI): domain Eukaryota; kingdom Metazoa; phylum Mollusca; class Gastropoda; order Stylommatophora; family Helicidae; genus Cepaea; species Cepaea hortensis. The sequence goes on from OY992894.1 coordinate 16,819,689, forward strand.
CTTTAAAGACACTCCGAAAATTTCACTGAAGGCTTTTCGAATTCATCATGACACCTGGGAGGCTGCAGCCAGAGACCGAAATTCGTGGCGTGCATCATTACGCAAGGGTGCAGTCATACGTGAGGCAACCAGGACTGCAAGAGCTGTGAAGAAAAGGCAGAACAGAAAAACCACTGCACGAAATCCTCCTCCAGAAACGTCAAGCATTCCTTGCCCACATTATCAAAGAACATTTCGAGCCAAAATAGGCCTTATCAGCCATCTTAGAACCCACGGCTCCATACCTTCAACCCCACTGGATGAAATGAATGGTCATCATCATTCTTGATGGACAAACAACAACAAACAATGGTTGGAGGATGTTTGTGTTTGTGGGAGGATGTGTGTGGGTTGGGTATATGTGGGTGGTGGGGCGTGTGTGGGTGGGAGGTGTGTGTGTTTTTTTTTTGGTGTTTATGTGTGAGGGATATGTGTGGGCAGGTGGGGAGAGATGTGTTTGTGGGTGGGGATGTGTGTATAGGTGGGGGATGTGTAGTTGAGAGGTGGCGGATATTGGGTGGGTGAGTGGGTGTAGTTTGGTTGATGTGTGTTTCGGTGGGTGAGGAAAATTGTGAGGGTGTGGGATATATGTGTGGATAGTGTAGTGCGAGATGTGTGGGTTGATGGGGGTATGTGTGTGTGGTTTTGTGATGTGTGTTTTGCTGGGTGGTTGCGGGTGTGTGGGTGGGTGGTGGAGAATATGTGGGTGGGTTGTGCGTGTCGGTTATGGATTGGGTGGGGGATGTATGTGTGGGTGGGGAAATGTGTGTTGGTGGAGGATCAGTGGGTGGGTGGCGGCTTGTATATTTGCCTGAGTCTGTATGAGTGCGTGGAGGTATGTGTTGGTGGGTGGGGGATGTGTGGGTGGCTGAGGGATGTGTGGGTGGCTGCGGGGTGTGAGGGTGGATGGGGGATGTGTCTCACAACATTGCAATATGCACTGTTTATGTTTACAACTTTCATTTGACAATGTTTTTTCCCCATGTGAATGTACCATGCGTAATATGCATTGTTTATGCTTACAAAATCCATTTGACAATGTTTTTTTTTTCCTATGTAAACGTAACATGCACATTTGATGAATGAAAGATGAGTGATCGAAAGGGCCGAACGTAAGACGGGCCTGCGTGCCCAATTTGTTAACCTTTTAAAATAAAGTTTGTTCGTTCGTTCGTTCGTTGTTCAACTGCCATTAGTGACGTGTGCCAGCCGAGGATCTATTGTAGATACTGTAAGTGATTTTACATGAGCTAAAGGCCCATCAAGCCGGCTTCGTGGCTTAGAGGTTATGACTTTTCTCCGTAATCTCGTATACTCTCGGCAGGTAACGTGATGACGGTTCAAATCAGCAGTGGTTCGAATCGCATCGGTAACTTACGGGGTATGTGAGCCGGCCGCTCAGAAAGCAATGGCAAACTACTGAGCGTAATCTTGCCAAGAGATCAACATACAGCTGAAAGATGCTGGTGTTGACAGCTAAGTCCTGTAAAAGGATATGCTAAAAAAAAAAAAGGCCTATCAAGTATACTCATATCGCTAGTCTCACGGGAGTCTCCGTGGCGAAGTGGTCAAGCCGTCTGACTCAGGCTCCAAAGGTTGTGGGTTCGATTCCGGGCAGCGTGCTTAGGTTCATGAGTGCATTTAGCCGGAGGCTACTAGTGGTCGTCGCTGAAGCTACGGAGTTCGTGCGACGCTTTCGGCAGTTCGCTGCGGAAAAAAAATACTGAGCCTTATGAGATAAAAACCAGGTGCAATGAAGTCGACTATGTCGACTTTTAAGTGACTAGAATCACACCAACCCATCAAGTATACCCACATCATTAGAATCACACCAACCCATCAAGTATACCCACATCATTAGAATCACACCAACCCTTGAAAATATACTCACCTCTCTAAAATCATGCCAACCCCAATAAGTATACCCACACCAATAGAATTCCAATTCCAATTTTCAAAAATAAATTTCAAATTCGGTCTCGTCTAACCTGCTTCCTCAGCGTCGGTTATTGTTGAGATTCGTGGTTGTGCGGACTGTTAGTCCTAATTCATACTGGTTTTATTGGTTCCGCTCTGTTCGTCGGATAAATTTATTTTCTTTCTGTCTTATGCTGGTCCTGATAAAGACCGGTCCTTGGTCGGGAGGTTTTTCTCTCTATTAGCACCACTACGTGTTTGTTGTTTCTTGTGTTGTCCTCGCCGGGGCTGGTCTCGTCATGTTCAGTCCTTATAAGGACTTGATTTAGGCAAAGGCAGAGAGTTCAAGGTCTCAAGTTGTTCCCCCCGGTCAGCTGCCCGTATTCCTCTAGGTTCGCTTTCTTGTTTTCGTCATCGGTGTCCGATAGAATCATATTAAACCCAATAAGTATACCCACATCAACAGAATCACGCCAACCCATCAAGTGTAGCCATGTCACTAGCATCACACCAGCCCTAGAATATATACCCATATCATAAGAATCACACCGACCCATCAAGTCTACCCATATCATAAGAATCTCACCGACCCATTAAGTATACTCACAACACTAGAACCCTGGACACACCATCAAGTATACCCACATGACTAGAAACACGAAAGCACTAACAAGAACACTCACTTTTCTAAAATCACACCGACCCTAGAATCTATACTCACGTCACTATCAACTGCTTCATAAGAGATGTTGAATGAAAGAATGTATGAGAGGAAATAGAGAAGAAGGGGCAGAATGCCCAATTCTTAACCCTTTGAAAATAAAGATTTTCGTTCGTTCGTTCGTTCGTTCGTTCACTAGAACCACGAAAGCACCAACAAGTATAACTACATCACTAGAACCACAAAAGCACCCTCAAGTGTACTCACCTCACTAGAATCACACCGACCCCAGCAGGAATTGACCGCCACGAGACCGCTACATCGAACGACCGCTCCCTCCCGGGTGTAGACTGGAGGCTTGGTCACTTGTTGCCCGTATTGTCGAATATGGCAGCCTAGAGTTGTGCTGGGGTCAATGACAGATGCAGCGGGCGTCAGTAGAAGGCTGAGGTAGATAGCCAGAACGGCCATGATTGGGGCAGGCTGGCCCAACACGGGTAGATGATGGAGCCGGGGTCCTAGGCTAACAGCTGCAGACGAGAAACACAATTTAATTAGGAAGCAGCTATATTAACAGATTCTGTGCTAAACAAACTGTAGGTTTGGACCCCAAAAAAAAAACAATTAATGGCGGAAATTGGGATGAAGGGATGTGTCACAGTTATGACATAAAAGTTCTTAACATGGTAGCAGATATGTTAATTGATTGATTGATTGATTTAGGAACCGACATCACAGCATTCGGGGCATTCCCATAAGCGCTCCGTTCCCATCCTCAGCAGCCAGCGAAAAGTTCCAACATTAATAGTACCAGTAGCAATCTGATTATATGTCCGTCTCGCCTTTCCTCTGAGCGTCGATCGTCGGCCAGATCCCCTCGTCACCCCTCGCTGTCGCATTCTTGCCAGTCCATGGTGATCCATTTGCTCCTCCGAGGTGTACACGTGCTCCCACAAGGCCGCAACCACCTTATCATGCATCAATACTCCACCAAGTTTTGCCGAGCCAGCCAATCTGTCTGCCTGTTCATTCCCCAGCACACCAGCATACCCCGGAGAAAAGATCCAGGCGATGCTTGTCACCCGTGGCTTCCGAAGCGAAGCAAGCCACTCTGCACGAAGCCTGCCTGTCCTCACCCTACTCAGCAATCTTTCTGAGTCAGTTACAATCACGATGTGTGTGTGTGTGTGTGTGTGTGTGTGTGTGTGTGTGTGTGTGTGTGTGTGTGTGTGTGTGTGTGTGTGTCATATTCTCCATCCAGCGGAAAAAAATATGTTGTATATATGACAACATTTCGGCGATATATAAGCCTATGCATATACGTAAAGTCGCTTAAGGCGATTAATTATCCCATGTCACTAAATCAGGTAAGACTCTCTGTAACGAAGCTCTTCTTCTTAGTACACATACAGACGTCAGCATGAGCCTATCCACAGAAAGCAGCGGTCAACTTGAGTTTGTTGACATCTCCATCAGATTTGTCTTTAGGTCAAAATACACGGTGAATTTTAATGATTGGAGTTTCTGAAAATATTGCCGCTCCAAGTTTTGTATTTACCTTTTATGTTGCATGAACTCCACAAAGGGTGAATAGAAAACTTGGAACGGCAATATTTTCAAACACCCCACAGTCTTTAAACAATACACCCTATAGTTTGCCCCGTTCTGCACATGTTGGATACCTCCTGCAACAAACGTGTAGCTTGAGCATAGCCTACGATGGGTAGCGTTCTGATATTCTGTTGTGATAATTTGGTGTGTCCAGTGTGTGCCGCGTGGTTACACACCCGCTTCACACGCGTGATCCGGGACTGTTTCCGGATCCGGTCAGGCATATGCACTACTTTTTTTTTTTTTTTTTTTTTTTTTTTTTTAGCATATCCTTTACAGGACTTAGCTGTCAACACCAGCATCTTTCAGCTGTATGTTGATCTCTTGGCAAGATTACGCTCAGTAGTTTGCCATTGCTTTCTGAGCGGCCGGCTCAGTATCCCGCAAGTCACGAGCGGGGGTCGAACCGCCTCAGCTCTCGCTCCGCTAAGAGACTCTGCGTGATAAACGGGATTACAGAGAGAAAGTGTTGTAACCCCACAGCCAGAGAGACCGGCTATGCACTACTGACGAGCTCAAATGAGGGTGAAACTCGAGTATAGTGCTTCCATTTTGACGTGGATAGGCCTTAGGTTCATATCAGAATGCGATCGGCGTTGCCAGTAGTGGGTTGTGGTCAATATTTAAACGTGTAGCTGTCATTTTACCAGTTACACAGTTACATTCATCGACTCGCTCGCTTTGAACGCAAGCCCAGTTCATATATAAGCCAATAACTCATCAGTGTGTCACAATGTTGTTTAGTGGGGAAATAGTTACAGGCTCAAGACGTGCGCATCGACTCCATTACACCGGGTTTTCCCCCATCTTGGCCAGAATCTCTCCGCTCAACGACAAGCCGTCTGCCGTTAACATCGCACAAAGCACGAACAACCTTGTTCCATCCCTAACCTTCCCTCTCCCTCTCTACTTCTCTATTTTTACAAATATATTTTTGTGTCGTGTTTTTCATGTTATATCCGTGTCTGTTTGTTGTTTATATGCTGACGAAGGTTTTGGCCTCAACGTCTATTTTGCTCTTTGCTCCTTGTGATTTTGTTCTAGTAAAGCTTACCGCAAACTTGTGTGAATTGGTATTATGCCAATTATGCGCCAAATATGGCGCGGAAGCCATGACATTGAACAAGCAATTAGAAAGTCGAATATAGGCCCTGGAGATGTGGATATACAGAAGAATATGTTATATTTCATGGAAATTTTTAAAACAAATGCAAACTACTGAGCGTAATCTTGCCTAGTACATCAACAGCAGCTGAAAAATGCTGATGTTAACTGCAACGTCCCGTAAGGAATATGTGAGGAGGGAAAAGCTTACCGTGACTTAGTAAAACTTACTCGAAACAATCGCAATTGAAGTTTAAATGATAGTCCGAAACGAACCCACAACCTTCAATACGCCAGGCAGGCGATTTAACCATTTCGCCAATGACATCCTCGCCGCCACTCCCACTTTACAAAGCTAAACATCAATGAACATCATAGTAAGCGGGGTGATACTAGAACAACTAACAAGTTTCTCATTTCATGGACGTGTAATAACAGATGATGGTAGCAGTGAAATAGAAATCAAAAAGAGAACAGGAATGACCAAAAAAAAAATGCTCTCAACATCATGAAATCAGTATTGGCATCTAGAGAGATTAACACCGCATTAAAAATGAGAATTGTCAAATGTTGTGTATATTCAAAACTATTATATGGCGCGGAAGTCTGGACATTGAACAAGCAATTAGAAAGTCGAATAGAGGCCCTGAAGATGTGGATATACAGAAGAATGTGTTAAATTTCATAGAAATTAAGAATTAAAACAAACAAACAAACAACCAATCAATTACAGTGGTTTTAGAAAAACTGGGAATGGAGAGAGAGTTGATGAAAGAAAGAAAGAAAAAAAAAGAGGCAAGGGGAATATTTTGGCCACGTTAAAATACACATTACTCTTATGGGACGCTGAGGTGTTTCCAAGGCACCAGGGCCAGGTTCTATACTGACCAAGACCTACTAAAGTATGTCCAGAAATGAATGCCGTCATTCACGATCAATTATTTTGAAAATTGTCTGTTGCATCGTTATGAAATTTTTTTTGCCGTCTTATATTTACCCCCACCCAAGGAATATGTCTTTGATAGGTCCAAAAGCAACTTAAATCATCGAAAGCGGCGACATTTCTTTGATGTTTTGGGGAAAATGTAGTGAATTCACGCTAAAAAAATTGAATCTGGTAAGGACACAAGTACAAAGCGTAGCCAGATTCGTATGGGAGTGGGTGCAATAAAAAAAAAAAAAGTAGCTTAAGAGTCGACAGGGTCGACTGCATTGCACCGGGTTTTTATCTCGTATGGCTCAATCCCTTTCCGCAGGGCAGAAAGCGTCACACAAAGCACGAACTCCGTAACTCCAGCGACGACCCTCGGAAGTCTCCGAAAAAAATGCACTCGTCAAATGAAAGAATCGAACATACAACCTTCGGAGCCCGAGTCAGACGGCTTGACCACTTCACCACGGAGAATCCCGAGAGAGGTGCAATGTGTAATATTGGTAAAGCCAGAGAATTTACAGATACATGGGGTAAATAATGTGTAAATTGACAGGAAAGTAGAAGGAATATATTTCTTACCTTATTTTTCATTTCCTTCTTGTTTCTTCAGCTGCTGGTTAATAATTGTACACAAGTGTTCATGTTACTAGGATGCATTTAGCTTTTTATATTGAGTTCGTGAAAGCTTCCAAATAGCTGTGCGTTAATGTGCGTATGGAGTGACCAGAAATGATACCGCAATTTAGTCATCATGTGTCCATTTTTAAGGATCTGTTCAGCTGTCTGTGTAGTTTGTTCACACGTACACATGGGTACGTTTTTGCGTCTTCTCTTTGAGTCTTCGTGAAAGATTGTCTACTTTGCTGTTTACTGTTCAGAGACGGAACATGATTATCTGTTTTGCACTATGAAAATAGTTGTCAGTGTCTCTGTAGTGGGCTTTCTTCTTAACGACCAAGATGTTGGTCCTCTTTTCATTGTAGTTTATAGATTATTTGTGTGCACGTGTGTTGTCCCCTAATTTGACAACGTGTTTGCTGTCACGTTTCTTGTTATGCCACAATATGTCAGTCTCCACCGCAATATTACCATTATGTTGGTATTCAATGCGCTTAGTGTGTGTGTGTGAGTGTTTTTTTTTTCAATACCATTTTTTGTCACCGCTGAGGGCTTGCGGAATTGAAAATTCATCACTGTGGAATACAAACTGTTGCCATTGACATTGTGCTGATGCTGTAATGTTTAGGGCCTGCAATTCGACTGAATGGTTGGAGCAAATATCCCAGTAAGCGTGCGCGTGGATTAAGGTCTGCGATCTGCTCAGACCTTAATCTGTGTCGGACGATTCCAGTAGGTTGATGACTGCTCTCGGTTGCATAAAATTCAATCCATCCTTTCTACAATAGTCATCTTCCTCTTTCAACACATGGTCCTCACATTTCCCAGTAAATTTTTATCAATATTTAATAGCGCGGACTGGATTAGTATCTTGACGTCAGACAATTTGAATATAGTTAGTTAGTTAGTTAGTCGACAGATCATCCTCGTTGCACATCGGACCATTCAGTCCATAAGTGCTCGGATCCCCTCCTCAGCAAATCCCGCAGCGTGTAGCGGCTAACGACGCCAGTTCTGTGTTGGTTTATCAATCTTCTTTGGCTTCCTGCGTAGTGTTCTTGTTTGGCCACCCCTCTTTTAATTTGCTGCTCTCGCAGTCTGGCCATTGTTGTAGATTCACAGTCATCACTTGGTTCTTGCAAAAGTCTCACTTCTCGTAGAGCATTCAGAATGTCAGCCTGGTCCATGGCGCGTCCGCCCTCAACAGTAGCCTCGCCTGCGAGCTTGTCAGCCCGCTCATTTCCTTGTACTCCCGCATGCCCTGGCACGAAGATGAAACTAATCTTTGCCAGCCGAGACCGCTTCAGAGGCAGCAACCATTCTCTTCGGATCGACCCCTCCTCTATCCTCTTGATCATGTTCATTGAGTCGCTAAGGAAACAAGCCCTAGTGAATGTCTGTGTCTCGAGCCATGTTATTGCTTTACTTACTGCCATGACTTCCATGGTCAGGCTACTTGTGGTTTCAGTGAAAGCACCAGAGTCCTCCTTCACAATTCTCCCTCCGGCCCGAGCTGTAAAGGCCCATGAGCTTCTCACATGTCGGATGACCGACCCATCTGTGTAGATGACCGCGTCACTGTCTAGCGAATTCTCGAAAATCAACGCTTGTACTTCAGCCTCAACAGCAGCCGGATTTTCTTGTCTGCATTTTCTATCTAGTTGGATGCAAACTGAAAAGGATGTGCAGAAGTCTGTTGGCACTTGCACCCACTCCTCGCCAGGTTCTAAGTCCTCAAGTGAACACACCTGTTGAAGAATGTCCTCGGCTTGACCCATCCACGACCGTCCTCTTTTTAACCTGCTGCCCTTCACCTTCCTAATTTCACTATGCAGTGGATGCTGTGTGTTTGCGTTAATTCTGAGGTAGGCGCGTGCCCTGCAAACTTGCATTATCTCTTCAATGGTTGGAAAATCAAGAAGGTAGCGCATCGCCCTGCATGCTGTATCTCTTGTACATCCAAGAATAATGCGCATAGCTTCATTCTGTATCCTTTCCATCCTTTCTATCTGCTTATGGCTGACAGTCAAGATTGCCATTGCATACTCCAAAACAGACATGACCAGCCCCTCGTACAGAAGACATAGATGGCGCTGCTCACAGTTTGCTGCCGCCATCACCCGCATCGCTGCCAAACCCCGCTTGGCCTTTGTTATCACCTGGTCTATGTGCACATTATAAGCAAGGCTTCGATCAAACCGTATCCCCAGGTAATTCATTGCCTGCGTTCTTTCCACCGTCTCTGAACACAGCATTACAGTTGGTGTTGGATTGTTGACAATATGATTATTCAACGAGAACCAAGTCACTGTTGCCTTTGTTGGGTTGACCATTGCCCCAGCTTCATCACACCAAGTACTTATGCGATTGAGTTCGGTTTGTAGCTCCACAGCAACCTCCTCTCTATCCTTACCCTGACGATACACTAAAACATCATCGGCATATGACAATGTCCTGCCAGGTCCAGTGATCTGCTCACTGGTGATTCTCACTGTGTAGGCGTTGAACAGTACCGGAGATAATGGTGATCCCTGTGGTAGGCCAGGATATATTGTTGTTGGTTCCGAAGTCCAACTGCCACATCTAAAAACTACTTTCCGTTGGAAGAGAGCTGCAGCGATCCAACTAAGGAGGAATGGACTTACGTTTAGTTCAAGAAGCTGAAACATTAAAAAATCCAGTGGTGCTGAAAATTCACTCAAGGATGGCTTCGCTCGATGCACGAACTCCGTAGCACCCGCGCAGATCTTGAGTAATGGTATTTTTTTTGAATATAGTATTGACAGCTGCCACCTGTCCTTTAATTTTAGCTCACACAAGTTCTATAGGGTTAAATTGAGAGTGGTACGGCGGAAATCTTAATCAACCATGACGATGCTCTTCTATCAACTTGTCGATTTGATATTTCTTGCTTCTTTCTTTCTTTTTTTTTTTTTTTTTTTTTTTTTTTTTTTTTTTTTTTTTTTTTTTGGCGTCTGTTTTACAGGGGACAACAATTCTAGCTAGAAATATCTTTCTGGAAATGGTATGTTTTCCATTCGGAGTCATATCTTTATTGCTCCCCTTGTGCTCGATGCTGTAGGTATTTTGTCTTCTTGGGCAACAACATTAATATCATGCATTGTCCATAATTGGACACGACGGTCTATCTAGGGATGGAAGCAGCATAGTATTCTCGAGCCAATCTCTAAATACATTACCATTCATCTTATTATGATAATCCCTATTGTCTGTATGCTTTGATACGAACACGAGCCCAGCATTCTGTTGTAAGCCATTATGCGTATTACCAGCATAGGCCATGACCAAAAGCTGTCCTATACTACTGGGCACATATCACTTTATCTGTCCATCCACTGATTGCCATTCCTTATCACTTGTGTGGTGCGCATTGATCCACATTTCATCCAAATACACTATGCCATAATTTTCTTTGCGTATTACCATTATTTCACGTAGGTATCTGCCTCTCATGGCTCCTAAATGCGGTTGCTCTCAAAGAATATTTATACCTCCCTTGTACTTTCTAAAAGTGAAGATAATATCCTTATAATTTTTCACACAGTTGTTTTGGATAGCTCTATGTTATTGTTCTTTCTCAACCAAACCCTAAGTTTTTTTTTACAGTCATTTTTATAATACTGGATAATCCTGGATATAAAATCCAAAATTTTATAATTTTAGGAGTCTCCGTGGCGAAGTGGTCAAGCCTTTTGACACGGGCTCCAAAGGTTGTGGGTTCGATTCCGGGCCGCATCCTTCGGTTCACAAGTTAAATTTTTCGAAGACTTCGTGGGTCGTCGCTAGAGCTGCGGAGTTCGTGCTTTGTGCGATGCTTTCCGCGCTGCGGAAAGAGACCGAGCCATATGGGATAAAACCCGGTGCAATGAAGTCGACCCTGTCGACTTTTAAGCGACTCGTTAAAGCATTTTATAATAGCTCGCCTTATGACATCTTTGTAAAAGCTGTCTACAATAACCTTTCTACCTACCGTTTGGTTATTGCGTGGTGGTTTAATTCCAGATTCTTGCACCCATTGACGAAATGACCGTTTACTTAAACCCAATGCATGCACTGTTCTTTTTTCGGAATTTGTAATAGTATAAAACAGTTTCCTGCGATCTGCTTCTATACAAAAATATGTGTACAACTTCATAGCGATTCTTTGAAGTGTATACTCAATTTCGCATTCTTCTTCTTCTTTGCGATCATCCGGAGTGTTTTTTCAGATGTGATTGCGGTGTGTCTGTTATGCGCCCTTGGGCCGAAACCCGTAGGCCAACACAACCGGCTTTGGCGTACTTTTTTTGACCAGGTAGCATTCCTGGGAGACTCTCACTGTTTGCGGTACCGTCCACAACCCAGCTGGCCAAGTTGGAACGGGTTAAGACAACGGTCGTCCCTCAAAGGAAGGCAGGGACAGTCCATGGCATTTTCCGCCATCCAGGGTGGCTTCCATAATTGTGGGGCCGGCAGATAGCGCCCTGGTACTGGGCTCACCGAGAGAATCGTCACGTCCTGCTCATGGTTGCTTTAATTCCTCACTTCAATATATTGGGTATTTCGTTCGCCCCGGGCCGTTCCTGCACAGACCAGACTGGTCTGCAGTCAATATCCACTCAGCGAGTTTTTCGGACATGTGCTTGTCGTTGTGTCCGTCAGAGCTGTTCCAGACACGTCGGACATTCGGAAACTACCTAGTCAGAGCTGTTCCGAACAAGAGCGGCATTCGGAAACTAGGTAGCTGTTCCTAGCACGAGGGAAGACTAGTTAGAGCTTTTCCGGTCATGAAAGACATTTCACTCGGACGTTATTGCGTAGTGCCATTTTTATTTTGCCGCCCGTAGGCTGGCACTTCCGGCTTCAGCGGGCATTTTTGATGAGGTTAGCCTTCCTCGGGTTTCGAGACTCTTATTTCGGCTTCCACACAGCAAGCTTGTGCTTCAGGCTGCCACGTAATGGATTCGCAAGACAGGCGTTCCATTTCGTGTCAACGAGACAATTTTCCATCTTTGACTACACTCACTCCATGAGTACGGTTACAGACTATATACGGAACGTGCGTCCGATGTGTTTTTCCACCTTTTGTACTCGCTCACAAGGTAGGCTACATGTGCTGTCGGCTCAGCACCTTACCTCGGTGCGTCTGTGGGCGAGTAACGGTCAGGCCCTCTCATCCTGGGATACCTCATACCCCCCAGCTAAGAGCCATCTAACGAGTATATGCGCCAAACGTGTAGCTTGCTCAGCACCTCACCTCAATTTTGATGTAGGTTTGTGTCGGCCAGGCTCTCACTTCCGAGGATTTATGGCTTAGAGACGTTCAGCCATACACCTCGGCTGGGAGCCTAAGAGGTTATGTCCGGACTGAGATTTTTGCATCGTTTGCCTGATTTAGACTGCTATCATCTGTCTACCTGCAGAGCAGCAGGTTGTGTCTCTCTTAATCTGGTCCCTATTCCAATAGCTGCCCGATACGTAGTTTTCATCCATCGGCAAGCACATGGAGTCGATGGGACACGCAAGCTCCCCCACCACGGCAAGGTGGAGACACATCGGGGGAGCAATTTCGCATTCAATCCCATTGACAAATATTCACACATTTCAATGTTGGCAATAAGAGGTATGATTTAAATAATAATAATAATAATAATAATAATAATAATAATAATAATAATAATAATAATAATAATAATAATAATAATAATAATAATCAGGTTTCATGAAATAACCCACAGTTTGGCGACACCTCTGAACAGTCCCAATTTAAACTGCGCGGGGTTCTTGGCATAAGGCCAATCCCATGAAAAACGTAAAATATTCAACATTGAACGCTGATTGTCTGGCTACTTTGTAATACATTTAAAATTATGGACTTCATCTCTGGCCCGTAAATTATATACCGCATATAAACAAACTTTGAAATCTGCTGTAAAATCTCCAGAACAAAAATTGTTTTGCTGGGTGGGCATAATGATAAGGTTATATGCTAAATCTCATCATTTTCCTTCAGTTGGTTACTGAGATATGGAATTTTATATTGGGGCAGACAAAAGTGAATATACTATAGCACGTCATCGCCGTGCATCCTGGGCAAAAGGTCCCTTCGGGGTCCTGGCTAACGTAGCAGGATCGCTGATTCTTCGGAAGTCGGAGAGTATCTGCCTGCACGGGGAGGAACCACCAGTCTGCACACCAATAAGCCAGACATGGGACAACGGATACTCACGCAAACCTCAGTCCGGTTTGACATCACACTGATGTTGGACAACAGGATGTCTTCATCCGACATACAGGACCTTGCGCTGGAGTCAATAGCCAGCGAACACAAGCAAGCAAGCAAGCAACATTACTCTTATTTAAAAAAAAAAAAAAAAAAAAACATACTGGAGGGTAAGGTTGAAGGCAAGCGAGCAAGAGGTAGACAAAGATACAAGTGGTAATATAACATCAAAAGAAGGACGAACATCAATCTGGCAGAATGTACAGTCAGGGCGAGAGACAGACAGTGTTGAAAATCCATTGCAGCCAGCCTTTATTTGGAAAGGGTTCCTGGTTGATTGATTGATTGAAAGCAAAACACGCTAAAGAAATCCAATGTCAAAAACAAAAATCCCAGTGCACCTAAGCGATAAGCTGCTTGCTAGCTACCATCAAGACGCCATTAATACCCATGATACCATCTTGTGTTTACCACTAATTTTTACACTCACTCCAGACTCCCAAACCGGAAGTTGATCAAACACGCGCTAACAAGGCCTGGATCGAATGACTGCGTCGAAGATGTGAAAGGGAATGTTCTGACAGGTTGTCGGTTGGCTCGAGTCAATGAATCCTTGCTGGGGTGAACATGGGAAGGCTCTTATTACCGGCTCTGGGCAAAGATAAGAGCTACCAACGAGTTGTCTCAACAGCCATGTCAGGTCACGTGATCTCTGTGAGAATGGCATGTTGGGTAACGGAAGTCTGTATTCTGTAGTCCTTCCGGTGAATTTGCATACCTCCGGCTCATGTGTAAGAGGCGGTTTTTTTTTTTTTTTTTTTATAGTCTTTCTTTAATTCTTATTTTACATTATTTTTTTTTAAACGTTTTCATAGCCTCAAGTTAAAACTTAGCTTATCTGTCTGTCTGTCCTTCCGTCCATCCGTCTGTGTTATTTACTCTCTGTCTTCTTCTTTTTTTTATTTTCTTTCTTTCATGCTTTCCAACTTTCTTCTGTTTTCTTCCCTTGTCTCTTAGTTTTTCTCTAATATCTGTCTATCAAACAAGAAATTGCAGATCTCTTAAGAGTCAAGAAGGCAACAAAGAATGGTAACAATATAAATTAGGAGAACAAAATAACAAGGAGGGAATAAAACAAAATAAACGTAATTCAAATAAAAAGAAATAGTTTTACGAATATTTCAACAACAACAACAACAGCAACAACAACAACAACAACAATTTGTTTCGCTGGTGTGTTGGTTGATAGACTGGTTGGTTCATTGGTTTTTTGGCAGGCTGAGTGATTGTTTCGTTGGTAGCTAGTTATATAGGTTTGTTAGTTGGTCGGTACGTTGATTGTTTGATTGGTTAGATGGTTGTTTGGTCGATTGGTTGGTTAGTAGATTGGTTAGTAGCTAGGCAGGTTGGTTGATAGATTGATTGGTAGCTAGAAGGGCTGGTTGTCTGGTTAACTTGTTGGTTTGTTGATTGGTTAGCTGGTTCATTGGCTCGTGTGTTGTTTGGCTGGTTGGTTGATTTAGTGGCTGGCTGGTCTGTTGGCTGGTTGGTTAGCTGGCTAATTGGTTGGTTGGTTGCTGGTTTGGCTGGTTTGATTGGTTGGTTGGTTCATTGCTGGTTTGGCTGGTTGGCTGCTTTGATTGGTTGGTTGGTTGGTTGGTTGATTGGTTGGTTGGTTCATTGCTGGTTTGGCGGGTTGGCTGGTTTGATTGGTTGGTTTGTTCATTGCTGGTTTTGGCTGATTGGCTGGTTTCGTAAGTTGGTTGGCTGGCTGGTTTGCTTGCTTGGTTGTTTGGTTGGTTGGATGTCTGGTTGGTTGCTGGTTTGGTTGGTTGGCTGGCTGGCTGGTTTGATTAGTTGGTTGGCTGGCTGGTTTGCTTGATTGGTTGGTTGGTTGGTTGCGTTCTTGCTTGGTTGGTTAGCTGGCTGCCTGGTTGCTGGTTTGGTTGGTTGACTGGTTTTAAATCCTCTGGAGGAATGTGAGATCTCACATTCATGTCCGATATTGTGGTGGCGAGTTCACCTGAGTCCCGATCATACTGAGGTAGATGTAGAAAAAAGTGTTTACACCGATCATAGTGAGGTAGATGTAGAGAAAAGTGTTTACACCGATCTTAGTGAGGTAGATGTAGAGAAAAGGGTTTACACCGATCATAGTGAGGTAGATGTGGGGGAAAGTGTTTACACCGATCATAGTGAGGTAGATGTGGGGGAAAGTGTTTACACCGATCATAGTGAGGTAGATGTAGAGAAAAGTGTTTACACCGATCATAGTGAGGTAGATGTAGAAAAAAGTGTTTACACCGATCAAAGTGAGGTAGATATAGAGAAAAGTGTTTACACCGATCTTAGTGGGGTAGAAGTAGAGAAATGTGTTTACACCGATCATAATGAGGTAGATGTCGGTGAAAGTGTTTACGCCGATCATAGTGAGGTAGATGTAGAAAAAGTGTTTACGCCGATCATAGTGAGGTAGATATAGAGAAAAGTGTTTACACCGATCTTAGTGGGGTAGATGTGGGGGAAAGTGTTTACGCCGATCATAGTGATGTAGATGTAGAAAAAAGTGTTTACACCGATCATAGTGAGGTAGATATAGAGAAAAGTGTTTACACCGATCTTAGTGGGGTAGAAGTAGAGAAATGTGTTTACACCGATCATAATGAGGTAGATGTCGGTGAAAGTGTTTACGCCGATCATAGTGAGGTAGATGTAGAAAAAGTGTTTACACCGATCATAGTGAGGTAGATGTAGGGGAAAGTGTTTACACCGATCATAGTGAGGTAGATATAGAGAAAGGTGTTTACACCGATCTTAGTGAGGTAGGTGTAGAGAAAAGTGTTTACACCGATCATAGTGAGGTAGATGTAGGGGAAAGTGTTTACACCGATCATAGTGAGGTAGATGTAGAGAAAAGTGTTTACACCGATCTTAATGAGGTAGATGTAGAGAAAAGTTTTTACACCGATCATAGTGAGGTAGATGTGGGGGAAAGTGTTTACACCGATCATAGTGAGGTAGATATAGAGAAAAGTTGAGCTGAACTAAGAACAGACATCACTGCACTCAGGACATTCCCATATGCTGTCGCTTGTCGTCCCTGGAGGAAAGTGGACTCGACAAGCACACCTTTAATATCCTTCTACTATTGGAACTATTGAATGACTTTTGTCTACACTCCTCCCTTCTGTCTTCCATACACTCTCTCTCTCTCTCTCTCTCTCTCTCTCTCTCTCTCTCTCTCTCTCTCTCTCTGTCAATCCTTCATAACATACCCTGACAACAGTTTCCTCCAACAATTAATAACATGTTTATTGTTGAAAACTATGTCATTTGTATGTATTGAATGTGTATATGTAGTTGGTAGTGTCTGCTAGTGTGAGTGCAAGATAGGACTCTGGAATTCGTATGTGCCGTATACTTTCTCGCCTCTTCATACGGCCAAACCACAGGACATCAAACATAGAAATGGACAGCTGTCATCCTGGATGCTCCGTTCTGCTTGAGTCTGGAGGTAAATCCGTTATTTGAAAAAAACTGTTCACCACTGGATCATCGTAAATTAATGTGATCACGGTAAGTCTTATGCCTAGACCGATTGTTCTTTGATTATTATTTAGTTAATAAATCCATCGTGAAAAACACACCACCACTGTCTAGCACTGTCTATCAGTTTTTTGAATACATTTATAAACGTTCTGGAGTTCTTCAATGTTTCTTTTAGGTGAGTACTGTGACAAGACCGCCGGGGCTTGGACTGGTTTGCCACGATAGATACTATCCCCTGCCTTTGCTCCAACCACCTCAATAGCACTCTACATCTACCAGGCCCCACACAAGCCGGGACAGCTTAACCTTCCCTCCCTCACCTAGGGTTCCAAACCCCAAGGGGGCTCGGACCAGACACCAGTCATATCACTGCACAAAGTCATAGCTAAGAGAACAAAAATTTAATTCTGAACTACGTCAACCACAACACAGAGAAGGATGGCTGAAAGCCAGACTAGAAGAACTATGTACAAGATCAAAGACGCAGATGAGTATTCATCATGGAGGCGGACGATAGCTCGTGCGGTTGTCCAGTCGTGGTAGCGACTCACCCAGGCTCCTCCAGTGGACTGGAACTCCAAGGTCTGCTGCCTCTCCAAAGTTCCCTCTTCACCCAGAGAACCAAGCAAGGGCTGATCAAGCGCCGTACCACTGCCTGACGGACACTGCACTGATGAACAAGGATCCTTCCTTGCTGTCGTACTATTTCCCTCGTCACACTCTTGATGAAGTCTGGGCCGACCCTAGAACATTAGCGGTCTCCCACTTGCAGAAAAATTACATGTAGCGCCGTCTCAAAATACACAAGAGCCAGGTCACTCTTCTATCTCATCAGTGACCCACACACTGATATGTCACCTACACAATAAGCGGTTGCTCCACACGAACATACAATGTCACTGGTAAAGTCTAGCAGGTGACTAAACACTTCACCTTAGTTCCATGTCCTTGGACAATAGATCTTCACACAGTATTATGTACCTACCCTGATCCATGGGTAGTAATCACAACCTAGCATACACTGTCAACAGTTCATCACGTTGGCATGAGGTAGCTCCCTACCGTCACAAACATTGTCAACAGTTCAGAACGTTGGCATGAGGTAACTCCCTACCTTCACATTTCACTCTGGTGTTTCCACCCATGTTGTAATCAATGTCCTAGTTCACTAGACCACATGTTGGCTTCATAAAGGTAACCAATGTAAAAACACTATGTAAGCATCAACTGATACATGGTGTCCCATAACCCAGCCGGGCCAGAAGCATATAACACCGGTCATGGTGACCGGTAACAATGATCACTCTGCACAACTTGAAAGGTCACTACCTTGCAATTACCAAGGTTTACACAGAGACTGAATGTCACCAGTGCTTCACTGGCTTGAATCACCAGACGTTTCAGTGTTGGATCCTCTCAGGATCGGATGACACTCGTCGGACTCTTGATTGAGGTCCTAACCTAGACCTACCGACTTATTCAGCACTCAGCTCCTTCCAACATTGATCTCGCAGAATCAGACAACCACTCCCAGTATGGCCTCAATCAACTTCTGGATAGGCACTGGAATGAGTGGGCCCATAGAGCTCATGGTGCAGCTCTTGAATCTTCTACTGTATAGTAATAACAGATCCTGAAACACG
Source organism: Cepaea hortensis (assembly GCA_963921405.1). Taxonomy (NCBI): domain Eukaryota; kingdom Metazoa; phylum Mollusca; class Gastropoda; order Stylommatophora; family Helicidae; genus Cepaea; species Cepaea hortensis. The sequence continues at coordinate 16,837,988 of OY992894.1, forward strand.
GAGAGGTTGGTGTGAGTACTCAACTACAACAAAGACTACCAGCATCTCCACCCTGTCACCTGCCTCTCAGACATTCCTCATGTCTACCAACAGGAGTATGAAATCATCACATCATAGATCTACTTAGTCACTATAATATATAGGCATAATGATGGTAGAAAAAGCAATAGCACGCCTGTTCAGTCAAGTAACACTTCTGGGCTACATATAACCCCTAGCACCAGAGTCGACTGTATGACTCTGTCAAGCATCCTTCGCCTGGTGCCAGTCCAATCCGGTTTCATCTTCCATCATCAATCAACATATACACTTACTTTCCTTTCAGTGTAGGGATTACTGTATCGAGAAGGTGTCCAGCCGGACATCTCCTTCCTGACATACTCATCAATTCATAAATCCCTTAACCCATGGACTGATGAATTACACACATTAATAACTATATGTCCATAATGAATTATACTCCTGATAATTCATTACTATAGCATTAACTAAGGAGAACTCAGGACTTGTTACACTTAAATAACAAAATCATATCACAGCCATAGTGTCAGGTCTGGGATCCCTGCCCCAGATCCTGAGTTGCCCTTGTATTCACTGACTATCTTTCAGGTCAGTCATACCTGTGCCGGTCGAGCACAGCTGTGGTGGCCATCCACCACTACACTTTCCCACAGCTACTGTGGGTCTCGTGTACCTTGTCCCGTGACGACTTAAGTCACGTCATCCAATGTAGCAAACCTCTAGACTCCACTACCAAACTCTGGCTCCACCTTTTTGGGAGGGGTTATGCCCCTCCTATACTACTACTTCACGGCAGTACTCCAAGTACTCCATGAACCGAGTCAGGGTTCCAGAAGAGTAGAATATTAGAGACAGAAACGGTTAGGTTCAAACCTCGATCTATCTAGACACCTCGGCCGCGAATTACGGAGTGCCGCATCACCCTCGATCGGGTATGTTCATTCATCGGATATGCACGATTGCATTGGGTCGGACCTATTACCGATCGGGTTGGGGGTACCGGCCTACCTCCCGCTGCCTAGACAAACGTAAGATGGAACACGCACGGTCATCCTAGCGTACGGACATGACAACAAGCAGTAACAATAGTATCATGAATACTTCTTATCAATTGTTATCCTACCGATGCAACGCCATTCGGCTTACGCGGAATAACACTGCTATCTGCACACAGCAAATACACCACTGCTGATTTCACCTTGATTCCTCGAAAAATCACCATCACTGATAGAACAAGTACGTTACCATTCTAATGTCACGAAGCACATTACACATTTCTAATAATAAGCTATACCTTATCATTTACAGCGTCTAGCATGTTGATGTCATGACGGACAAACTGTCGCCTTGTCTGCGTAATGAATAAACCAAACCCGTAACTGCTACACACTGTAACGCACATCGTTCGGCCTATTTTATTTACACACCACTCGCTGTGGAATACGGCTTGTTCCGTCAGGTAACACATTACATTGCTGATCGATAAAGCCTACTTAAAAATGCAAACCGCCAACTGTAACGGATAACGCTACGCGACAACTCAATTTTGCGATGGCAATTAATTCATTCCGGGAATCATCACGGCATCACGACAACAATTAAATAATAGAATAAGTACTCAACTAACCTGTGATTGAAGAATCACAACCCTTGACTGTAGATGTCCGCACTGGCCGCGAATATTGACATCAAACTTACATCAGCCTCTTGGCTGCGATCTGTCTACGCTGAGGTTTGGTGGGCGACTGCTCACGACAAAGTCAGTGCGCCTTCCACTCGCCTACACGGGCCGCGTGACTTTCATGATACATGAAGAAAACCAGAGTCACGATAAGTTTCCCCACCCCGTGCTGCATGAAGCACGCGTGAACTTAGAGATCTCTACCAGGTACGCACTTGGGAGAACATTCTAGATTTTCCATAAATAACTAGAATAGCTCCGCCCCGCACTATTTTCCGATGGGGAATCCCCTATTAATTGATATTAATTCAAGGGAGACCAACGCATCGCACTCCCTTCAAAGGGATATTATGCAGAGATCTGCCGTTCTTTATCCGTTTCGTCACATAGGCCCCCACTTAAGATGGTCGACCCGGTCGAACTCACTAGACAAAGATCGGTCTGAACTCTGAACCTCTACTCTATCAAGATTGGATTCCCAGGAAAAGACGTTCCATAACATTCACTGTCCCTGTGGAGATCCACCAGAATGGTATGGATGCTGGATCACCAACCACCGCCTCAAACATACGTTATCTCCAGCGATTAGGCCCGAAACGTAACGGCCTGGTGATTGGCTTACAGGATCGGTCTACACTGGAATGTTCCGCATCCACCTGTTGCGGGCCATCGGTTACTTTACTGAAGGTTCGCTCGTCCCTTCCGACAATAGGATATTTCCTATCCCGACTAGGCATCACCTTCGTGGACTGTTCGCGGATGTCGACCGAAATGAATGGTCGCTTACTCCAGGTTCGTCTGGAGTACCCTTGCTCCTGCCTTCTCTCCCGCGAGTAAGGACAGTGAGCCTGTCGGCGTATCGAGTCACCCGACGATCCCATCGTGCCAGATGTGACATCGCCTGTCCCACCTCGATTCCCAGTGTGCTTAACACCATGGGCCTCTACCCGACGGAGCCCGTTCGCCCTATCTACGGTTGAACGCTCAGGAGACCGCAGACCCTCCCCACAGGATGTACTGCGTAGGACTGAGTCTTCCTCGCCCTCGTCTGGACCCAGAACCGAATCTAGCGCGATGGTAGTCGCACTATCTTGTGGAGAAACTACCTCGGACCTCTCCAAATTCTGAAGGAGAGTACAATGGAACTTTCGCAATTCCCCGCGGACCTTCACCTCATACGTGGATCGGGACATTATCCGCTCCACAGGAAAAGGGCCCTGCCATCCGAGTTCGAATTCCGCCCCCTCGATTGGGAGAAGCGCGAGAACCCTATCTCCAATCTGCAGAGATAAACCGTTTTTGGTCTTGTGCTTTGGTGCTGCCAGACAACACGTTGGGCACGACCGGATATATCTCCGCACGTCGCCTGTCATTCCAGGCCAGTGGTAGTGGCTGGAAAGACACTGGACTGTTGTCCCCACATCCTTATGTCCGGTTAAGGACAAGGTATGCACTCTATGTATCAAGCGGGATCTGTAGTCAGTAGGGACTACCATCTGACCGTACTGGCTATCCCCTTGCCCGGCTCTACGATAAAGCAACCGGTTTTCTACATAGAACTGACCCGGAGTTGGCGGGAAAGAACTTTGGGACACCTCCAGTAAGTAAGGACGCAAAGTCGGGTCCCTACTTTGAGCACTGCTCACTAACCTCGCAAGAGAATGGTCTATTTCCTTACCACACTGCCTTTCTCCATCCTTAGCCCTGGCCTGCCTAGCGCTCACTAGACAATGTTCCCTGGGGTCCCCCAGGAGTACATGCGGACGACCGAGGATCAAAGGGTAAATAGGATCAGGCAGCACAGCCGCCTGGATGCTACCCGTAACGTACCTGCACCGAATGTCAATCCGAGCAATCGGCAAGTCCATAGCTACGGAGCTCCTCATGGCTAGCTGAAATTCTCTTGTCTCGCCGGTGAGCTGCCCTGGGCTCACAAGGTGGGATGAGATTACAGCTTCAAACTGCAATCCTGTATCGTATAGACATTCCACCTGCTTCCCATTCACCTCTATCGTTTCGATCACAGGTGATTTCTCAGACTTTGGTTTCTCCCGACCCTTAGGTGTGGTCTCGCTAGTCTACCTCTAGTAGAGGCGAGACACGCAAAGTGCAAGTCCTTTGGCTTCCTCAGACAATCTACAGTATTATGGGAAGGAGACTTACAGTGCTTACACCACCTCTTACTCCACTTCCGTTTTGGGGAGGCGGGAGGGCTTTGCTTATCGGGTTTCTTACCAGAGTCTTTTACCACAGGATCTGCTACATTGGATGATTCTTTGGGACCTTTGGTCTTGGGCTTCTGATCAAGCCCCTTCTGCCTTTTCTGTGAACCAGTCTGACTGGAATCCCCAGTCTCACCATAGACTTCCACATACCTTTCAGCTAACTTATTTACTATGTCTAGCCTTTCCGCCCCATTTTCCCCTAAGAAATTCCTTAAAGGCTTGGACATCTGCATTTTCATTTGATCCACCACCATCAACTCTCTCAGACTCTCATAATCCTCTTTGAAATTGGCCAATGCCATCCACTTCAACAGGTATGAGTTCAACCTCACACTATAGGCCGAGAACATCTCACCTGGTTCTCTCTTGGAAGTTCTGAACCTCCGCCTGTAAGCATGGGCTGTCATTTCGAATCTTTTCAAAAGAGCCGATTTCAGGGTTGGATAATCATTTTCCATCCCTGGGGGAAGACGCGCATACACTTCGTACGCGGTGCCACGGAGTCCTTGTGAAAGCTTAAGATTCCAACGCTCAGGCTCTAAACCCATAGCTTTACACATTGCCTCGAACTTCTCTAAGAATTGATCTATCTTCTCTTGGTCCGGTTCAAATGGTGGAAACGGCCATTTCATAGCATGGTAAGCTGGTCTGCTGGCTACTGATGAGCTCGGTAAAGCTACTCCACCTACTGCTCCCTCAGACTCACCAACCGATTTAGCCTCTACCTCAAGTTGCTTCATACGGAACTCATGTTCCATTTCCAACTTCCTAGCATCTAATTTCTTAGACTCTAGGTCAGCTGCCAGTTTTTGTGCTTGTTGGTCTGCCACCAACTTTTGCTCTTCCAGTGCTACCTTTCGAGCTTCCAGCTCAATTTCTGACTTTCTTCTCTCCCTCTCTTCTGCTCTGAAGTCTCTCTCTACTTCCAGTACATAGGCCTTGAACTCCTCACCTTCCAATCCCATCTCAGTTGCAGATGCCCGCACCTTAGCTAAATCTAAAGTACGAGTAGCCATGCTTAGTGTAACTTAGTATCAGTATAGATATGCAATACCCAATCACAATGCTAACTGTACTCCAACCAACACTGTAACTATGTATCTATACTAACTTAACTAAAGGTCTGTCCACGTCGAAGAGGAAGGTTTCAGTAGCCCTACTCGTCAAGTAGACAATAGGTATAGGACAGATGACACTATAACCTATTCCTACGAGATGTCAGAACAAAGAGAAGATCCCGGACGGGCCCCCACTCTATCTTGTGACAAGACCGCCGGGGCTTGGACTGGTTTGCCACGATAGATACTATCCCCTGCCTTTGCTCCAACCACCTCAATAGCACTCTACATCTACCAGGCCCCACACAAGCCGGGACAGCTTAACCTTCCCTCCCTCACCTAGGGTTCCAAACCCCAAGGGGGCTCGGACCAGACACCAGTCATATCACTGCACAAAGTCATAGCTAAGAGAACAAAAATTTAATTCTGAACTACGTCAACCACAACACAGAGAAGGATGGCTGAAAGCCAGACTAGAAGAACTATGTACAAGATCAAAGACGCAGATGAGTATTCATCATGGAGGCGGACGATAGCTCGTGCGGTTGTCCAGTCGTGGTAGCGACTCACCCAGGCTCCTCCAGTGGACTGGAACTCCAAGGTCTGCTGCCTCTCCAAAGTTCCCTCTTCACCCAGAGAACCAAGCAAGGGCTGATCAAGCGCCGTACCACTGCCTGACGGACACTGCACTGATGAACAAGGATCCTTCCTTGCTGTCGTACTATTTCCCTCGTCACACTCTTGATGAAGTCTGGGCCGACCCTAGAACATTAGCGGTCTCCCACTTGCAGAAAAATTACATGTAGCGCCGTCTCAAAATACACAAGAGCCAGGTCACTCTTCTATCTCATCAGTGACCCACACACTGATATGTCACCTACACAATAAGCGGTTGCTCCACACGAACATACAATGTCACTGGTAAAGTCTAGCAGGTGACTAAACACTTCACCTTAGTTCCATGTCCTTGGACAATAGATCTTCACACAGTATTATGTACCTACCCTGATCCATGGGTAGTAATCACAACCTAGCATACACTGTCAACAGTTCATCACGTTGGCATGAGGTAGCTCCCTACCGTCACAAACATTGTCAACAGTTCAGAACGTTGGCATGAGGTAACTCCCTACCTTCACATTTCACTCTGGTGTTTCCACCCATGTTGTAATCAATGTCCTAGTTCACTAGACCACATGTTGGCTTCATAAAGGTAACCAATGTAAAAACACTATGTAAGCATCAACTGATACATGGTGTCCCATAACCCAGCCGGGCCAGAAGCATATAACACCGGTCATGGTGACCGGTAACAATGATCACTCTGCACAACTTGAAAGGTCACTACCTTGCAATTACCAAGGTTTACACAGAGACTGAATGTCACCAGTGCTTCACTGGCTTGAATCACCAGACGTTTCAGTGTTGGATCCTCTCAGGATCGGATGACACTCGTCGGACTCTTGATTGAGGTCCTAACCTAGACCTACCGACTTATTCAGCACTCAGCTCCTTCCAACATTGATCTCGCAGAATCAGACAACCACTCCCAGTATGGCCTCAATCAACTTCTGGATAGGCACTGGAATGAGTGGGCCCATAGAGCTCATGGTGCAGCTCTTGAATCTTCTACTGTATAGTAATAACAGATCCTGAAACACGGAGAGGTTGGTGTGAGTACTCAACTACAACAAAGACTACCAGCATCTCCAACCTGTCACCTGCCTCTCAGACATTCCTCATGTCTACCAACAGGAGTATGAAATCATCACATCATAGATCTACTTAGTCACTATAATATATAGGCATAATGATGGTAGAAAAAGCAATAGCACGCCTGTTCAGTCAAGTAACACTTCTGGGCTACATATAACCCCTAGCACCAGAGTCGACTGTATGACTCTGTCAAGCATCCTTCGCCTGGTGCCAGTCCAATCCGGTTTCATCTTCCATCATCAATCAACATATACACTTACTTTCCTTTCAGTGTAGGGATTACTGTATCGAGAAGGTGTCCAGCCGGACATCTCCTTCCTGACATACTCATCAATTCATCAATCCCTTAACCCATGGACTGATGAATTACACACATTAATAACTATATGTCCATAATGAATTATACTCCTGATAATTCATTACTATAGCATTAACTAAGGAGAACTCAGGACTTGTTACACTTAAATAACAAAATCATATCACAGCCATAGTGTCAGGTCTGGGATCCCTGCCCCAGATCCTGAGTTGCCCTTGTATTCACTGACTATCTTTCAGGTCAGTCATACCTGTGCCGGTCGAGCACAGCTGTGGTGGCCATCCACCACTACACTTTCCCACAGCTACTGTGGGTCTCGTGTACCTTGTCCCGTGACGACTTAAGTCACGTCATCCAATGTAGCAAACCTCTAGACTCCACTACCAAACTCTGGCTCCACCTTTTTGGGAGGGGTTATGCCCCTCCTATACTACTACTTCACGGCAGTACTCCAAGTACTCCATGAACCGAGTCAGGGTTCCAGAAGAGTAGAATATTAGAGACAGAAACGGTTAGGTTCAAACCTCGATCTATCTAGACACCTCGGCCGCGAATTACGGAGTGCCGCATCACCCTCGATCGGGTATGTTCATTCATCGGATATGCACGATTGCATTGGGTCGGACCTATTACCGATCGGGTTGGGGGTACCGGCCTACCTCCCGCTGCCTAGACAAACGTAAGATGGAACACGCACGGTCATCCTAGCGTACGGACATGACAACAAGCAGTAACAATAGTATCATGAATACTTCTTATCAATTGTTATCCTACCGATGCAACGCCATTCGGCTTACGCGGAATAACACTGCTATCTGCACACAGCAAATACACCACTGCTGATTTCACCTTGATTCCTCGAAAAATCACCATCACTGATAGAACAAGTACGTTACCATTCTAATGTCACGAAGCACATTACACATTTCTAATAATAAGCTATACCTTATCATTTACAGCGTCTAGCATGTTGATGTCATGACGGACAAACTGTCGCCTTGCCTGCGTAATGAATAAACCAAACCCGTAACTGCTACACACTGTAACGCACATCGTTCGGCCTATTTTATTTACACACCACTCGCTGTGGAATACGGCTTGTTCCGTCAGGTAACACATTACATTGCTGATCGATAAAGCCTACTTAAAAATGCAAACCGCCAACTGTAACGGATAACGCTACGCGACAACTCAATTTTGCGATGGCAATTAATTCATTCCGGGAATCATCACGGCATCACGACAACAATTAAATAATAGAATAAGTACTCAACTAACCTGTGATTGAAGAATCACAACCCTTGACTGTAGATGTCCGCACTGGCCGCGAATATTGACATCAAACTTACATCAGCCTCTTGGCTGCGATCTGTCTACGCTGAGGTTTGGTGGGCGACTGCTCACGACAAAGTCAGTGCGCCTTCCACTCGCCTACACGGGCCGCGTGACTTTCATGATACATGAAGAAAACCAGAGTCACGATAAGTTTCCCCACCCCGTGCTGCATGAAGCACGCGTGAACTTAGAGATCTCTACCAGGTACGCACTTGGGAGAACATTCTAGATTTTCCATAAATAACTAGAATAGCTCCGCCCCGCACTATTTTCCGATGGGGAATCCCCTATTAATTGATATTAATTCAAGGGAGACCAACGCATCGCACTCCCTTCAAAGGGATATTATGCAGAGATCTGCCGTTCTTTATCCGTTTCGTCACAAGTACCTATTTAAAATATTTTAGCCTATTTCGCTCTGCTTGTATAACTTAAAGTTCTTTCACTGGGGTTCACAAAAACCTGTTACTTGCCATTCGTTATGTCAGCCCACGATTAGTGAATGGCTCGGTTGAATTTACTCTAGTGACATACTTTCACTGCACCTGTGACGTTAGGTCTTTACTCTTTTCTGAACAGGTGTCGCGAAACGCACGTGGGTCTCAGACGGGACAACACCATACCCACTCTGTCCCACCCCGTCTTGGTGGCTAGGCCACATTTTAAGGCGGGTGAGGGGGGATTTCCGAGTAAAACGAGTTAGGACCGTCTTCTGGATCCTTGAGATGTTATGTATCGGGATTGTCATGAACTCCACGGGTCCCGAGAAACATAACGCAACTCTTTGAGTGTGCGTAGATCTTTTCTGTTGTAAATCGCACACTCTGCTAAAACTCGGGGAATGATGAGTTGCCTTCACTTTCGTGAGGTAATATACTCGGAACTCTTTGGGAGAATCCGGTGAGTGTGTTCTTCCGGACCTGACCCGAAGAGGCCATTCGGTAGCCAGTCATCAAGAAAGGTGGCCGCTTCGATAGCCAGTTGTATTAGTGGCATCACGGGGAGCCGGAGAATGTTCTACAGCTAATGGTGTTGTGGTAGCTATCCTTTCACGACCGTGTCCGCCAGCTGTAATCTGTGAAGCTCTTAAGGAAGCAGAGATTGATCTACAGTGGTGGCATTGTTGTCCCTGAGACGAGAGGCCGTGTCTTTGACCAGCTGTATCATGTTGTACCTTTGGGGATCCATAGAGTGGACCTACAGCCCAAGGCTTGATGAAGCTACCGGGTCGCTGTCTGTTGCATAATTGTTCCTAAGCTTTAAAGGTAAAACACTTTTATACTTGGAGTCGCTTAACTAAAGTTTGTATTACAGTTGTGGGTCAATTATCAACCAGGCCAGCCAGTTGCGCCGTATTTGTGATCTGACCGATAGGTACCCGTTGACCTCGGGTCAGCATACATCAGCTGTTAGTTAAGTCTCGACCAGACAGGCTAGTTGTGTAGCAAGCCTGTGTGTGTACTATGACCTAGATTAAGCTGAGACCAGTCTTCAACAGACAAGGCGGAATGTGTTTTGCGAGCCAGCTCAATAGAGCAGTCTGGTGGAAGCAAATTATCAGTGCAGTCGACGCCCTATCTTAATAATGGGGCAAGTGAGGGAACTAGGATTCTAACAGAAGAATTCCGCTAGAACAGAGCTTGCATTTGATTCCCTTAATCGACGAGGTTGATATTAGTACGTTTCAATCATCATCCAGTGGCGTGGTTGAAACCAGTACTTGTCAAGCACTCGTGCGACGCGCGAGAACCACAGTTTCTCGTTACGGTGAAACCCGACTATGTAGGAGGCTATAAGCTGAGAAGTAAATATCGCCCCATAGGCCTGTTGTTATTTAACTGGGCTTAGTCTGAGGGGGGAAAGATATCTTCACACCTACGAGGGATTGAACCGTGGGCCAGTATAGTGGTGGGGAAACACCCACTCATGCATTGCGTGGATATTTCATCAGTGTTGTCTGACTCGATACTTCCTTTGATGGGGAAAGGAATAATTGTCAGGCGGGTCTATGTCTCTATGGTCTCTATACTGTCATCGGAACCAGGTTGTTTGGGGTGATGATTCGACACAGTTCCTAGGCAGTCTAAGGAATGCATTTATGTGATGATTGTCTATATATTCATACATCCACACACAACCGAAATCCGGGTATCCGAGAAAGAAAGGTGGAAAGCGACAAACCCAAGTCATGAAACTCTTCTGTTGTTTGTCTGGTCTTTAATTCAGTATTTCAGGTTAGTATCAGTATAGCCTGATCATCTTCCAGTAATCTGTGAGGTGTCATAGAGTAATGACCTGAAAGATCCTGATATGCTTATCTACTTTTTGGAGGAGACAAATTGTGAGTACGAAAGATGATTTAGGCCATAACACTTGATGATCTCCATAGGAGGTATGGAACATTACCATCCTCAGGAAGGGACTCTGTCTCTCTATCTAATATCCGTTAGGTATGAGCTGGTAGGGAATGTGTCATCCTATTGACTATTTACTAGGGATGAGACGCGTGGCTGAAAGGCTACTGGACTTAAGTTAGGATTACTAGGAGCTGTAACCTAATCTGTCCGTGAGATATGTCTGGGAGTTCAGACATACGATGTGGTCTGAGCTCAAGGGCCTGACCACATGACATCGATGGAGTCAGTGTATACTTTTGGTGTAGTATGTATTATGCAAGGGTGTGATGGATATGTACACCTGGCCTGTTCTTGCTTACAGGAACCCCTGTGCTGTTAACTAGGGCGGTGGGCGACTGCCCTTCGCTGCTGCTGATTCCTGTTTACTGTGTGCTGTGGACCGGTGCTGTGTGCTGTGGACCTGTGCTGTGTGCTGTGGGCCTTTGCTGTGTGCTGTGGGCCTTTGCTGTGTGATGTGGCATCCTTTTCTGGTGGCTATAGGCGAGTGACTGTTTGCTGCGAAGCCATATGGTGCTGAAGCCCAGTGTCAAGTGACAGTTGAAACTTGCCAGGCTCGAGTCCGAAGGTTCCAGGCGGCATCATACGGGTGCAGGTGAAAGTACTCTTATCACCTTGTTTACATACAGACACTAAAGACATTGATCTCTGTCGAGTGGAATGATGAGAATGTCCAGCAGACTACTCTCACCCAGCTAATTGTTCCATGTCTGTTAGTCCGTCTGTTGTCTGTCGGTTGGGTAGAGTCTGAAATCTCCAATAAAGATTCTAGATTCGCCTTTTATAAGATTGTTCTCTTGTAGTCAGTTAGGGGTCTTCTTGTATCCACAGTCGTCATATGGATAGAGTCGTCCGGGAACCGTCCTGGGGACGATCTAGTAAAAGGGAAGACAGATGTTAATCACGAACCCCAAATTATTATATATCGACAACCACCGAGAACCAGGCCGGTGTTGTCACAACAGGTCAGGAGTATATATGAAACCTGGGGACATATATACAATCAGGTGAGATGAATCTGCTTCACACTACTTCTTATGTGAGTGTCCTTCTCTAGCCATATTGAGAAGCCTCCGAAAGACACTCTGACATAAGATTGATGAGTGCACTAAAGTTTAATCGATTAGATAAAGGAAGGAAAGGCTACAAGTCAAGAACAAACACCTATTTCCCTATGCTATACTATTACGCTAAGGTTAGATTACCTTATCACTTCTATGATCATCTATGAATTGAAATTATTATATAAGCACATATGTACTAATATCCCATTGCCTTAAACAATACGGGACTATAATTTCTTTCCACACACAGGATGCATAGATATTTCTGTCCAGTTTTGAAACACACACTAACTTCACAACAAGGTTTCCACTCATTTATACCGAGTGTCCAATCCTCCGTTGTTGTTTTTTTATCCACAATCAAATTTTTCCGTAAGTCCCCACATCAAACGTCTGTGAAGTCACGTATTCGTCAATTTCCCGCGCCGTTCCGCTCCCCCACTGGTTCCCTGTGTTTCTCTACGCTAGTACCTCCAAGCGTCCGAACCCTTTGATCGCCGTCTTCGTGCGTTTTCCCCCGTTGTCGAAGTCTCCCCGTCGTTCTGTCCTTTGAAGTAGATGGACAATGACCTCTCACACTGTATCCTATCTTTATACCAGTCGGTCAATGATCTTTAAGCTATCCTCATCTCAGACTTAAGTACTCGATTGTTAACCCTCCTCCTACATTGCACTTAATCTTACTATTAAAGTTCATCAGGGAATCATTAACTCACAGTGTCCCGTGACATAGGCCCTCTCTTAAGAGATTTGACCGCGTCGACTCTTCCTCACTGTAGGTTTGATTCCTATGATCCTCCCACTTATTCCTCTTCCTCTGGAGTTGGATGTCTAGATAAGAAATCCGCTCCTACATTCTCCTTACCAGGGATGTATTCCACTGTGAAGTTGTACTGCTGCCGCAACATCGACCATCACATCCACCGGGCGTTGAGCTTCTGCAACGTAGCTATGAACATCACGTGTTGATGATATGACTGGATCCTCACATGGCTCACCTCCTCATCCAGTAGGCGATCACATTGACCCTACTATACTACTCATGATAGACACTAGTGTTGGCACATCGCTCTTGTACGTCCGGTCGACCTACTTTCGACTTGCGTAAACGACGTCTCACAATACAGACGGATCGTCCCATCCTGACTGTAACACTGTTTCCATATTCTCTTGGTTTCCCCCGGCCTTGCCTCTGGGGATGTTCCATCTCGTCCGCGTTGGACCGAGTCGTCTTTCCCAAACCTCCTGGACTTTTGCTTCCAGGACCATCTTGGACTATATTGGATATGGTCAGCCAATCTTCGGTTGGAGTCCTGGGTATTTCTCGCCTTTCCCGACGTTACCCACCCCTTCTGAACTTGGTTACTAGTGAAGGTTTCACTCTGGTCCTTTCCCTGACGTGTGATTTCCATCTTCCCTTCGTTGGGTAAATCTGACCTATCACGTACTTTCCCATATGCCCTCCTATGTAGTACTGGCGATCTCTGGTCTTCGTCTGGAACTGTAACCTGTTTCTTAATGGCTGCCATCACCATAAGGTGCGAAGATTTGTTCTCTGATCTCTCCTCATATTTCCGAAGGATATGCCTAGGGAGACTTTTCCGTTCTCCCCTGATCCTTATTTCGTAGGTATTCTTGGCCACAACCTTTTCCACAGGATAAGGTCCTTTCCATCCTACTTGGAGTATATTGGTCTCTTCTGGACCCCATACTTCCACTGGGTCTTCCACCTTAAGAGCTATTTTACTCTTAGTCCACTTGTTGGGTGGTGCTTTCTGGCACTCTGAACAAGATTTCACCCACCGGCGTACATCACCGGTCATTCCTGGCCAGCAATAATGGCCGGAAATTTGCTGCAATGTCTCTCTGACACCCATATGTCGATTCTCGGCTATGATGTGTCCACTCTGAAGAATGTGAGGACGGTGGGTCTCTGGAACCACCCACTGCTCGTGCAGGTTGTCTCCTCTTCCGGCTCTCCTGTAAAGCAGCCTATTCCTCAGAAAGTACTCTCCTCGTTCCGGTGACTCAGCACTTCTTTGCAGCTTCCTGTAGCAAGGACGCAACGTAGTATCCTTCCTCTGGGCAGTATGAAATTCTCCTATCTCTGAATTGTCGCATAGTGTCTCTGCCTCTTTTTCCTTCCCTTGAGATCCACTGGTTACTGCTCCCCTGTGGGCTGGCTGTTTGGGCACCCCCAAGAACACGTATTTTGTGCCAATGATCACTGGGAATAGGGAATCCGCTAATATAGCCGCAGGAATAATGCCCGTGACGTACCTGGACTTAATCTCCACCTTGGCGATTGGCAGCGTCATGGTAACAGCACTCCTCATTGCCGGCTGTATCTCTATGGTCTCCCCTGTAAGTTGGTCTGGGCTTACCAGGCTGGCATCTATCACAGCTTCCCCATCCAAACCTGAATCGTAAAGACAAGCAACCTGCTGGCCATTGACTTCAATCATTTCAACCACAGGTGGTCTCTCTTGGTCCGGAGTGTATTCCACCTCCTCGACCTTTTCCTTGCATCGGCAGTCCACAGTATTATGTGTTTTCGACCTGCAGTGTGTGCACAATTTTCCCTTCCAAACTTTCCGTGGGGTCTCTTTGGTCAGAGTTTCTTCGCCGACCTCAGCCTTGTCTGTGATCACCTTCTTATGAATCACTTGGCATGCCGCGAAGTGATGACTTTTCGGTTTCGATCTGCAGTCCTTTGTGTTATGAGAGGGCGACTTGCAGATTGAACACCACTTCTCGGACCACGGTCGTTTCGCTGGAGATTTCGAGGTGTTCTGGTTTCCTTCCTTCACGTTCACTGAACTCTCTGCCATGAGTCAACTACTCCCGTAACAATTAACTGGAAAGTCAACGTCAAAGCTCTGGCTCAACAACAGTTAAAGTTTCACATCAAACTTTGCAAATGAAATGCGAAGAATCAACCGACGCCATTCCGATAGTGAAAGTACTTACACACACGTTTATTTGTGGTGCTAGATCAATACAGTGGTCGTCCAGACCGTAAAGTTCCCCTTTAACACAGGGATAGCATTTACACAATATCTGCAAACTATATCCACGTATTATCTGACTTTACCTCGGATCGCCGTTTATCCCGCCATTCTCATCTGAAACATTGTCTAGGTATTCCGTGCCCACGGGTCTTCTATTCGATATTGACAATCTTCTCGTCAGACATCCTCCACCTGATAATCCTTACAACCAAAATCTCTGAACGCCCACGGCTCCACGAAATATGTCGCGCCTCAGCCGAATCACACAAGGTCCTCTCTGTTGCCCTTCTCTGTTGTCGTCTGACGTCACTGTCCTTTGTGTTGTTTACCAACCGTTTCTTAGTTTCTTGTGGGGTTTTCCTTATATGATTTTCTACCGCCTTTTCCGATGACGTCATTATGTCTAAACGCAATGTGGCACTCTCCATTGACGTCTTTATATAAGGTTCCATTTTTTCTCCTTCCAAGTTTTTACATTTCTTTCGGTCTTGTTTCTCCTGACCTTTTGTGGTGGGTATATTGGTTTCTTTAGCTTCCCCATGGACTTCTACGAATCTTTCCGCCAGCTTATTCACAACATCCAGCCGTTCCACCCCTTGCTCTCCCAAGAATGTTCTTAGAGGTTTCGACATTTGCTTTCGCATCTGGTCGACTATCATCATCTCTTCCAGACTCTCATAGTCCCGCTTGAACTCTGCCAAGTTCATCCATCTATGGAGATATGATTTCAGCCTTAAACTGTAGGTGGCGAATAGCTCTCCCGGCACTCTTCTGAGCGATCGAAACTTCTTCCGATTCGTTTTTGCTGTGATTTCATAATGCTTCATCAAAGCGGCTTTTAATTCTTCATAATTATTTTCATGTTCTGGAGGTAGGCGTGTGTACACCTCGTAACCCGAACTCCTTAATCCCTGGGATAATTTAAGTGCCCATTTGCTTCTATCCAGTCCCATAGCAACGGCCATTGCTTCGAAACGACTAGCATACTGGTCAAAGCGTTCTTTCGACTCTTCATAAACATTTATGGTAGCTAGGTCCACTCATGTTAGTTGAACCATGTAAAGATGATCCGCCTTCCGCGCCATCTATCTCTCCCTTAGTTTGTGTTTTGAGTTCTAACTCTTTCATGCGGTATTCATATTCTCTGATCTTTGTGGCTTCTTCTGCTTCCAACTGGGCCTTTCGATCTTCCCTTTCTGCTTCCAACTGGGCCTTTCGATCTTCCCTTTCTGCTTGGCGAAATTCTCGCTCCCTTTCCTGTATGTAATCAGTTAGTTCCGAACCAGATAAACCAATTTCCTCTCCGTTTGCCCTCAGTTCGGCGGTAGTTATTTTGGGAGTGGCCATAGTTAAAGCAGGTAAGTCAGCAAGTTGAGTAAAGACACCTCAAGGCAGTAAAGAAGTACTCACTATAACCTGACAATCTATTAGAACCTATATCAATTTCTCCTAAGTATATCTAAATATTATTTATCTACGACACCACACATTACATCACAACCACTCTCTCAACCACAAGATGAGATTTAGGATAAAGACTTATGTAGACGTGTCAAAGTGTGCACAAATAGGTAATATGTCTTAACACCTATCCACTTTCGTCCTGTCTGGCTCCTTCTCACTGTAAAGTCACCAGCATTAATGTAATGTCTCTAACATAAATGAAATGGCACCATATATCCCATGGACATCCTTCCATTAAAAGTCATCAATGTATACATTTATGTATATCCCAATATGTAGGTACCAATATGCATTTGAAGTACCCCGCTAAGCAAGTATCCTTATGCAGTTGAACTACCCCGCTTGCACTCCAGTTAATGTGGGTATTATGAATTATATCGCTGCTCCACCATTTAATGTCGCTTGTCGTCCCTGGAGGAAAGTGGACTCGACAAGCACACCTTTAATATCCTTCTACTATTGGAACTATTGAATGACTTTTGTCTACACTCCTCCCTTCTGTCTTCCATACACACTCTCTCTCTCTCTCTCTCTCTCTCTCTCTCTCTCTCAATCCTTCATAACATACCCTGACAACAGTTTCCTCCAACAATTAATAACATGTTTATTGTTGAAAACTATGTCATTTGTATGTATTGAATGTGTATATGTAGTTGGTAGTGTCTGCTAGTGTGAGTGCAAGATAGGACTCTGGAATTCGTATGTGCCGTATACTTTCTCGCCTCTTCATACGGCCAAACCACAGGACATCAAACATAGAAATGGGCAGCTGTCATCCTGGATGCTCCGTTCTGCTTGAGTCTGGAGGTAAATCCGTTATTTGAAAAAACTGTTCACCACTGGATCATCGTAAATTAATGTGATCACGGTAAGTCTTATGCCTAGACCGATTGTTCTTTGATTATTATTTAGTTAATAAATCCATCGTGAAAAACACATCACCACTGTCTAGCACTGTCTATCAGTTTTTTGAATACATTTATAAACGTTCTGGAGTTCTTCAATGTTTCTTTTAGGTGAGTACCTATTTAAAATATTTTAGCCTATTTCGCTCTGCTTGTATAACTTAAAGTTCTTTCACTGGGGTTCACAAAAACCTGTTACTTGCCATTCGTTATGTCAGCCCACGATTAGTGAATGGCTCGGTTGAATTTACTCTAGTGAAATACTTTCACTGCACCTGTGACGTTAGGTCTTTACTCTTTTCTGAACAGGTCAGGAGTATATATGAAACCTGGGGACATATATACAATCAGGTGAGATGAATCTGCTTCACACTACTTCTTATGTGAGTGTCCTTCTCTAGCCATATTGAGAAGCCTCCGAAAGACACTCTGACATAAGATTGATGAGTGCACTAAAGTTTAATCGATTAGATAAAGGAAGGAAAGGCTACAAGTCAAGAACAAACGCCTATTTCTCTATGCTATACTATTACGCTAAGGTTAGATTACCTTATCACTTCTATGATCATCCATGAATTGAAATTATTATATAAGCACATATGCACTAATATCCCATTGCCTTAAACAATACGGGACTATAGTTTCTTTCCACACACAGGATGCATAGATATTTCTGTCCAGTTTTGGAACACACACTAACTTCAAAACAAGGTTTCCACTCATTTATACCGAGTGTCCAATCCTCCGTTGTTTTTTTTGGATCCACAATCAAATTTTTCCGTAAGTCCCCACATCAAACGTTTGTGAAGTCACGTATTCGTCAATTTTCCGCTCCGTTCCGCTCCCCCGCTGGTTCCCTGTGTTTCCCTACGCTAGTACCTCCAAGCGTCCGAACCCTTTGATCGCCGTCTTCGTGCGTTTTCCCCCGTTGTCGAAGTCTCCCCGTCGTTCTGTCCTTTGAAGTAGATGGACAATGACCTCTCACACTGTATCCTATCTTTATACCAGTCGGTCAATGATCTTTAATTTATCCTCATCTCAGACTGAAGTACTCGATTGTTAACCCTCCTCCTACATTGCACTTAATCTTACTATTAAAGTTCATCAGGGAATCATTAACTCACAGTGTCCCGTGACATATGCGCTCCGTCTCCTCGTTCAACAGCCAGCGAAGAATCATACTACTAATCGTTGCCACCGCTATCTGATTGAAGGTTCTCCTGGTCTTCCCTTTCAGTTTTGAGATTCTTCCATAGCCCCTGTCGATAGCCCGCAATATCATTCTTTCCACATACAGGTTCTCAGTCTGTTCCCGAACCCTTTCCACCTGGTCCCAGAGGCGCTGGACCACCTCTCCCTTGCCCATAGGTAATCTACCACCAAGAGGTGCATTCAATGGCAGCCTATCAGCCTGTTCATTCCCCCGCACTCCCATATGGGCAGGACAAAATATCCATACAATTCTCACAATCTGTGACCTCTGAGCGAGGATACCATTCCACACGAAACGTTCCTTTCTCCACCTTACTTAGCATACTCCTTGGGTCCGTAATGAAAGCAATGTGTTTTGCAATGATCTCCACTAACCAACGGAATGCCGCAGTTACTGCTTCCACCTCCATTCTCATGCTGGAGATCGTAGTTTCATATGCCAGACTCTCCTTTTTCAAGCATCGTCCATTAGCCTTCGCGATGAAACCCCAACCACTACGTCTGTTCCTCAACACTGACCCGTCGGTACATATCACTATGTCACCTTGATGTGTGTAACTCTGGATCAGTTGTTGCACCTAAGCTCTGTGTGGCCTGCTGCTCATTCTCTGCACTCACGACCCAGTGTTTCTATTACATTGTGCCAGCCCGACATGTCTTCCGGTACTTCAACCCACGATTTTTCACGAGTGATGGTCTCTATTTCATACATTTGGCGTATAGATATTTCCACCTGTGCCATCCTGGACCTGCCTCGTCTCAGTCTATGACTCTTGACTATATCCATGGCTTCATGCAGGGGTTGATCCTTATCTGCAGCAACTCTCAGGTACCATTTGGCTTGAAGAGCCCTATGCCTGTCCGCCATTATTGGTAATGTCTCTAAGCGTATAATTGGTGTGTAGATGCAGAGAAAAGAATTTACACTGATCTTAGTGATGTAGATGTAGAGAAAAGAGTTTACACCGATCTTAGTGAGGTAGATGTAGAGAAAAGAGTTTACACCGATCTTAGTGAGGTAGATTCAGAGAAAAGAGTTTACACCGATCTTAGTGAGGTAGATGTAGAGAAAAGAGTTTACACCGATCTTAGTGAGGTAGATTCAGAGAAACGCTTACACTGATCTTAGTGAGGTAGATGCAGACTTTTCTCCGTACCCAGTATTGAGATGCTGTATTCACGGGGTCTATGGTGCATTCCCTCTCACTCCCTTGCTTAAGCCCACTGTTCCATCAGCCAACCAACAAACCAAACAGCCAGCCAACCAATCAACCTACCAATAAAAATCATCAAGTCAACCAGCCAACCAACCTAAATAGCTACCAACCAACCTATGTAGCTAGCAACCAATCTACCAACCAACCAATCAACAAACAACCCATTAATCCAACGAAACTAACAATCAGTCTATCAACCAACTAACTAACCAACATACACACGAAACAACTTATCTACATATCTATCAACCAACCTACCTAGCTGCCTATCAATCTAACAACCAACGGACCAATCATCCAACCTACCAATGAACCAATCAATCAACAAACCAGTCTACCAATCAAAGAACAAATCAGTCTCCACATCCAGACTTGGGAGTCGCGGGAGCACATTGTCTGAGTTCGCATCCAGGCCGATTGTTAAAATTGCTATGAGCTGTCATGTCGATCCAGCGTAACAGATTCAGTGTCATAAAATGTATGTTTGGACTAAATAAAAATGGATTACGGAATATGAGAAGTAGGGGTGTGCCACAGTTGTGACTTAAAAGTTGTTAATATGGTAGCAGACACTTTGTATTATATATCATATTAAAGGGGCTTGATTAAATAAAACTACTATATACATAGTGTTTGTAAAATATTACTATACTTGTGTGTAGAACAATTTTGAAAAATTAAGTACATGACGTTATCAAAAAAATGTGCTAAAAATTCATTAAATTAGTCTAGCGCTGTTTTGAGGAAACTGGAAAGGACCAATGAAGTATTCATTATAACTTATTCAACAAATATCTAACCGTAATACGATGAGGAGGTTATTTATCAGTAAATCTTGCTATAAATCTTTGAACAACCACCCGTGTGTATCGACCGCCATTTCGAAACACTTGTTCAGACAAAAAATATATTTCTTCCGTTGATAACACCATTTTGTTGGAGTGCAAAGAATTACTCCAGCAGACGACAGCCATTCGCTGCATATTGCTTCACGATAGACTGTGGAGGACATTTTTTATGCCGTCATGTACTTAATTGTTCAAAATAATACTACATACAAGGTGTAGTGAGACTTTACAAACCACCTTTATACTTCCATGGCAGATACGGGAAGTCGCTTAAAGTTAAGATGATTGATCATCCCATGGCAATTAAGCAGTTAAAATTGACGCCAGAAAAGGTTTGGAGAATTTGGCCACATCTACCCTCGGGTATCAGTTGTGATATTGGCCACATCTACCCTCGGGTATCAGTTGGTCATGACAAACATGGGGCCTTCGGCAAGGCAATTCGGCTTCGGCTTGCTGAAGCCTGACAAAGACCACACAAAAATTCAGGGATATCGAGTTATAACCATGCAGAATACAATAGGTAAGCTGCTGGAGAAGGTAATTGCCAGGAAAATATCAAGCCAGCTAGAGAGGCAAGGTGTTTTCCCACCTACCCTGGGTGGGTACCGTCCAAAAAGAGAAACCTGGACCAATGCAGCAGTTTTTGCCTATGATGTCTATGAAGGTTTCCACTCAGGCATTGAAACCTTTGCTGCAGCGATTGATCTTGAGGACGCGTACAACAGCGTACCTTGATTTTTTAATGTTTCAGCTTCTTGAACTAAAAGTAAGTCCATTCCTCCTTAGTTGGATCGTTGCAGCCCTCTTCCAACGGAAAGCAGTTTTTAGATGTGGCAGTTGGACTTCGGAACCAACAACAATATATCCTGGCCTACCACAGGGATCACCATTATCTGCGGTACTGTTCAACGCCTACACAGTGAGAATCACCAGTGAGCAGATCACTGGACCTGGCAGGACATTGTCATATGCCGATGATGTTTTAGTATATCGTCAGGGTAAGGATAGAGAGCAGGTTGCTGTGGAACTACAAACCGAAATCAATCGCATAAGTACTTGGTGTGTTGAAGCTGGGGCAATGGTCAACCCAACAAAGGCAACAGTGACTTGGTTCTCGTTGAATAATCATATTGTCAACACTCCAACACCAACTGTAAAGCTGTGTTCAGAGACGGTGGAAAGAACGCAAGCAATGAATTACCTGTGGATACAGTTTGATCGAAGCCTTGCTTATAATAAGCACATAGACCAGGTGATAACAAAGGCCAAGCGGGGTTTGGCTGCGATACGGGTGATGGCGGCAGCAATCTGTGAGCAGCGCCATCTATGTCTTCTGTACGAGGGGCTGGTCATGTCTGTTTTTGAGTATGCAATGGCAATCCTGACTCTCAGCCGTAAGCAGATAGAAAGGATGGAAAGGATACAGAATGAAGCTATGCACATTATTCTTGGATGTACAAGAGATACAGCATGCAGGGCGATGCGCTACCTTCTTGATTTTCTAACCATTGAAGACAGAATACAAGCTTGCAGAGCACGCGCCTACCTCAGAGTTAACGCAAACACACAACATCCACTGCATAGTGAAATTATGAAGGTGAAGGGCAGCAGGTTAAAAAGAGGACGGTCGTGGATGGGTCAAGCCGAAGACAATCTTCAACAGGTGTGTTCACTTGAGGACTTAGAACCTGGCGAGGAGTGGGTACAAGTGCCAACAGATTTCTGCACATCCTTTTCAGTTTGCATCCAACTAGATAGAAAATGCAGACAAGAAAATCCGGCTGCTGTGGAGGCTGAAGTACAAGCGTTGATTTTCGAGAATTCGCTAGTCGGTGATGCTGTCATCTACACAGATGGGTCGGTCGTCCGACATGTGAGAAGCTCATGGGCCTTTACAGCTCGGGCCGGAGGGAGAATTGTGAAGGAGGACTCTGGTGCTTTCACTGAAACCACAAGTAGCCTGACCATGGAAGTCATGGCAGTAAGTAAAGCAATAACATGGCTCGAAACACAGACATTCACTAGGGCATGTTTCCTTAGCGACTCAATGAACATGATCAAGAGGATAGAGGAGGGGTCGATCCGAAGAGAATGGTTGCTGCCTCTGGAGCGGCCTCGGCTGGCAAAGATTAGTTTCATCTTCGTGCCAGGGCATACGGGAGTACAAGGAAATGAGCGGGCTGACAAGCTCGCAAGTGAGGCTACTCTGGAGGGCGGACGCGCCATGGACCAGGCTGACTTTCTGAATGCTCTACGAGAAGT
Source organism: Cepaea hortensis (assembly GCA_963921405.1). Lineage (NCBI taxonomy): Eukaryota > Metazoa > Mollusca > Gastropoda > Stylommatophora > Helicidae > Cepaea > Cepaea hortensis. Next base: position 16,860,740 of record OY992894.1, read on the forward strand.
AAGACTTTTGCGTGAACCAAGTGATGACTGTGAATCTACAACCATGGCCAGACTGCGAGAACAGCAAATTAAAATAGGGGTGGCCAAACAAGAACACTACGCAGGAAGCCAAAGAAGATTGATAAGCCAACACAGAACTGGCGTCGTTAGCCGCTACACGTTGCGGGATTTGCTGAGGAGGGTATCCGAGCACTTATGGACTGAATGGTTCGATGTGCAATGAGGATGATCCGTCGACTAACTAACTAACTAACTAACTAACTAACCATGGAGCCAGAACCATTTGCACAGTGCGCCTCAAAGCGTGTAAAAATGTCCCCTACCCCTTTGTCCTTTTTTACGTGCTCTGAAACAAATCAATACCGAGTAATTGATACACTACGCCCTGTATTCTAATAGAATGATCAACAAGCAAGAGTATTTCAAGTCTAGATCGTGTATAATTCAATCTGTTACACTTTTCTGGGCGCCATTGTCTGTCGTTCATTTTTTTTTTCTCTCCACTAAAATACTCCAATCTGGTTGGTCGATTGATCCCAGGGGAATGTACTTTTTCATTTCATGAACTCCCTAAAGGGCAGTTAATCTGGATACCGTGTTCCGTAAGTGAAGATTTGGTTAAAAGGTTTCTGGAAACTACGGTTTTTCCGCATTACACTAATTTCATTTTCTCGTGAACAAGGAACACATAAAGTTAATTTGCTGAATAACATAGTATCAATTAAAGCATTCGCTTCCCTTTCTACATGTCATGTGTAGATACTTTGGTAACTTGGTTACGAAAAATCGGTGGTTTTCCTATGCTATGCTGCAAAATCTCGAGGGGATTATACGCACCTGTGGAAATAATACGCCACACTGAGTAAAGACAACAAGTGGAAGGGTTTGTTCACAACAATGTCTGACTGATAACATTCAAAGGCACATTCAGTTTGGCACTATTTTCATTGGCAAGTTGTGATAACAACTTGACAGACTTTACAATGAAAAACAAAATGATTCGGTCTCTTTCCACAGATCGGTCTGCCAAGAGCGTCGCACATAGCACAAACTCCATAACGGTAGTTCTGAGAAAATTGCACTCATGATCCGAATGACGCGAGGAGCGGCTGGCCGAGTGGTTAGAACGCCGGTCTCCTTCGGGAGACCCGGGTTCGAACCCTCGATAAGGTGTGGATTGTTTGTCTGTCTGGGGCAAAAAGAAAACTCTAACCTGCACAGTTCGCGGCGACTGCATTAGCCAGGCGGCCTTAATTCCTCAGGCTCAAGACACCCCTGCCCAACACCGCAAGGTACTATGGACAGTAGATGACAGGTTTCATGATATAACTATGCGTAAAGTAAAAGTCGCAATTTGGAAATCGTACTGTGCGTTAAGTAAAAGTCGCAATTTGGAAATGTTACTGTGCTTAAACTTTTTTCCCCGCATATCCTTCACAGGACATCGCTGTCAACATCAGCATCTTTCAGCTGATTGTTGATTTCTTGGCAAGATTACGCTCAGTAGTTTGTCATGTGCTAAAACTACTGGACGTAAACTTGCCAAGAGATCACCACAGCAGAAAATACTGGTATTGATCTAGACGTCCTGTAAGGGATATGCAACTAACTTTTTAACTGTGCTTAAAGTTAAAGTCACAATCCGGAATTGCCCAGTTTCCAGACTGGCGAGATGCATGCAGCTCAGAACGTAATTCCTTCTTTAAAGTATTAATAAAATTGGGTGGAACTGCGGTAAAGCTTCTTTAAAGTAAACGAAGAGGAGGTATCCACTGCTATAAGTTTCACGAGTACATATCAGAATCATAAGGATACACACGTTATGAGACATTTCAACAGAAGTGGTGAGCAAGAGAAACTAGTTCTTATATGGGGACATACCGGGCTAAGAGAAGTAGGGAAAATAGAGACATATGAATGCAGACAACTTAGAAGCAATTGGACAACAAATAATAATAACGCCAATGCATTCATTAAATTCACAGTCTTCGAGATGATTTACAAACAAGCAACCAATAATAGGCCATGCAAAACTGAACACTTATCTTACAAGCCATTGGCTAAGAGTAAAATGTATATAGTAGAGTCTTGATTAAACATCGGTGAGAGTAACATTTGTAGTAGAGTCTTGGTTAAACATCGGCGAGAGTAACATTTATAGTAGAATTTAGATTCAATCAATCAATCAATGAGGTGCCGTCTCCACAATTAAGGTTGGCTACAATGAATCTCCAACACTGTCTGTCTCTCGCCCTGACTGTACATTCTGTCAAGCTGATGTTCGTCCATCTCTTGATGTTATCTTCCCACTTGTATCGTTGTCTACCTCTTGCTCGTTTGCTCTCAACCTTGCCCTCTAGTATGGTTTTTATAAGAGTATCATGTCTTTTAACGTGGCCGAAATATTTCACTTGCCTCCTTTATTTCTTTCATCTCTTCATATCCAGGTTTTCTAGAACCTCTGCATTTGATTGCTTTTGTTTCCATGAAATGCGAAATATCCGTCTGTATATCCACATCTTCAGGGCCTCTATTCGACTTTCTAGATGCTTGTTCAATTTCCAGGCTTCCGCGCCATACAGTAGCTTTGAATAAACGGAGCATTTGACAATTCTCATTTTTAATGCGCTATTAATCTCTCTAGATGTTAATACTGATTTCATGCTGTTGAAAGCAATTTTGGCCATTTCTATTCCAATTCCAGTTCCAATTTTCAAAACAAAAATTCCAAATTTGGCCTCGTTCAACCTGCCTCTTCAGCTGTGGTTATTGTTAGTAGTTATAAATGTGCAATTCGGTTAGAATTTGGAGGAGCCTCCTCAAATGACCTTGACCTTGGCTGATTTTCACTCCTCCTCGGTCATGAAGTTGGGTGGTGTAAGGGGTGATATCTAGGTCATATCTAAGGGCGATAATTCTAAGATTTTATGTTTCTAAGGACAGATAACTATTGAGTGGGTGTATACATTTTTTAAATTAATTATTAAAAAATAAAATAAAATAAATAAAAATAAAAATAAATAACGACAGGGTGCGGGGTCGTGGCGAGGGGGGGGGTGAGGGCGTGGGGTGAGGCTAGGCGGTTCGGGTTTAAACACTATCATCACATGGTTACAAATGAAAACCTTAAAATGTAAAGATGGTCAATATTATTGATTTTAGCTGGTATAGCTTAGTGAAATTAGTTGATAAGGGTGGTTATTAGTGCTATGTAGATGTTCATAGTAGCTTATTCATTAACATCACACGTGTTACAAATGAAACCTTGAAAGCTAAAGATCGTTGATTGCAATGGATATGGTGTACTGTCATTCGGTGGTAAGGGGTGGGTACCAGGTATTAGTGGTCAAGTAGTGGTCAAGCAGTGGACAAGTAGTTGTCAAGTGAGGACATTTTAGGGGAAAGTGGTAATGATATGGTGATGATTAAAAGATGGTAAATTACGGGTCAAGCAGTGGTCAAGTGGTGGTCAAGTGAGGACATTTTAGGGGAAAGTGGTTGTAATGATATGGTGACGATTAAAGAGTGGTAAATTAGTGGTCAACCAGTGGTCAAATAGTGGTCAAGTAGTGGTCAAGTGAGGAAATTTTATGGGAAAGTGGTTGTAATGATATGGTGATGATTAAAGGGTTGTAAATTAGTGGTCAAGCAGTGGTCAGACAGTGGTCAAGTGGTAGTCAAGCGAGAAAATTTTAGGGAAAATTGTTCGTAGCGACATGGTGATGATTAAAGGGTGGTAAATTAGTGGTCAAGTAGTGGTCAACCAATGGTCAAGTAGTGGTCAAGTGGTCGAGTGACCACTTAAATCGTAGAGGACGATGTCCCTAAGATTATGGTAGTGGTTAAAGTGATCGATGACGTGGTAAATTAGTGGTCAAGTAGTGGTCAAGTAGTGGTAAATGGCCAAGTGACTACTTAAATTGTCTGTGAAAGTAGGTATAGTGACATGGTGATGATCAAGAGGTGGTCAAGTGGTGTTCAAATAGTGGTCAAGTAGTGGTCAAGTAGTGGTCAAGTAGTCGAATAACCACTTAAATTGTAGGGTATGGTACGCGTAGTGAAACGGTGATGGTAAAATAAGTAATGACATGGTCAAATAGTGGCCAAGTATCGGTCAAGTAGTGGTCAAGTGGTCGAATGATCACTTAAATTGTAGGGTATGGTAAGTGTAGTGACATGGTGATGGTTAAAGTGATCGATGACATTATCAAGACGTTATGCCGGCTGCTAAGTTCAGAAAGTAGTGTCCTTAGTATTGGTATTTTCCCTGACAGGAGCGCCTCGAGTACTGATTTTTGTATTGATCAATAGCACCTAGTGGTACAGTCGACACACATGGACAATAGTTACATCCGGTCAAAGATGGCGTCGCACCCTAGCGCACATGGGTAATTGCTACAACCAAACTACGTCTCATTCACTAAAACTGGTCAAATATGGCGTCACATCCGGTCACAGGGGTAATGGGACATCTGAGACACGTGGTTAAGAGAGAAACTATAGAAAAAGGGTGTCCTATCGGTTGTCGAGTCAGGGAACCTAACGTATGATGATCACTGTGTATAGGAGTGAATACACTGCATCATCAACACTGCATCCGAAGGGTAAAATGGTCACCCCTTCTCTCTCTCTTTTCTATAACCGTGTAGTCCTAGTGTTATCCGGTTACACCAAAGGACACCCGGGCATCAACACAACAAACTGCCCCGATTCAACCTTAGGCAATGCACGTAACATGACAGGTCACATGTCCGCCGTCATAACCAGCGACGTTATCACGTATCAAATTAGACATCCACACTTTCATTTTCCTTTCTATGTGGCCATAGTGTCTTTACATCTTTCTCCAGAAAGCCATTTCCAAGACCAATATATGTTTTTTCAGTGTACCTGCTCAGTGCCACACTTCACAACCAGACAAAAGTACACCTTCTATGTACCAATTCAACCATCAAATAAGAAAATATGTTAGACAAAATATTAGAATTATTGGTCAAATACAGAAATATCTCGTCCAAACTTATAAAAAGTACGAACATTTGTTAACCTATTGGGAAAAATATAAATCAAATAGGAAAGTTTGTTAGTCAAATAGAAAAAATATTGACCACGTAACGATATATCTTGTCCACACTTATGAAAAGTAGGGAAATTTGTTAGTCAAATGAGGGAAAAAAAAAAAAGATTGACCAAGTAACGAAATACCCCCACCAAACTTATGAAAAGTACGAAAATTTGTTAAGCAAGTATGAAAATGTATCGACCAAACAGAGAAATATATCACCCAAACTTATAAAAAGTAGGAACATACGTTAACCAAATGGAAAATATCTTGGCCAAATAGGAAAATTTGTTAGCCAAATGGGGAAAATATTGTCCAAGTAACGAAATACATCGTTCAAACCTACGAAAATTAGGAAACTTTGTTAATTAAATGTGAAAATTTTGGCCAAATTTCAACCAAACTTATAAATATTTCAACTATACTTATAAAAAAGTAGGAACATTTGTCAGCCAAATGGGAAAAAGGTCGGCCAAATACAGAAATATCGCAACCAAACTTATAAAAAGAAGGAAAATATTGACCAAGTAACGAAATATCTCGTCGAAACTTATACAAATTTAGGAAACTTTGTTAACCAAATGTGAAAAAAACAAAACAAATATTGATCAAGTAAAGAAATAACTCCTCCAAATTTATGAAAAGTACGAAACCTTGGGTACCCAAATGCGACAAATGTAGGTCAAATACTGAAATATTTCGTCCAAACTTATGAAAGGTAGAAAATTGTCTTAACCAACTGGGGTAAATATTGCTCAAACTAAGAAACATGTCGACCGAAGTAGGAAATTACGTGAACCAAAGTAATAAAATTGTTGGCCAAATAGGAAAAAGTATCGGTCAAACTTATAGATGCCTCGTTTAAACTTATAACATGTATGAAAATTTGTTAGGTAAAGGTGAAAAATATTGGCCAAGTAATGAAATATCGCATCCGAACTTATAAAATGTACGACTTAACCAAAGGCGAAAAGGCCAAAATACGAAATGTCTCGACCAAGCTTATAAAAATCTAGGAAAAAATATTACAACTAAAATATTGATCAAAAGGTGTAAATCCAAACATTATAAAAATAACCAAATGTGAAAAATATCGTCCAAAGACAGAAATATTTCAACTAAACTTATAAATAAGTCAACAAAACTTGTGAATTTTTTTTTGGTCAAGTACAGAAATAGCTATGGAAAAAGTAAGTCCACAAAACTAAGAAAAAAAAATGTAACTTCTGTAGTCAAATGTGTCTTGAAGTTTTATCTGAAAAGACATTTCACAATACATAATCAGCACCAATTTCCTTGTTTTACGTTACCGAAGGCCTTCACCGTATCTGGTATAGAAACCCTTATACATCACTCATCTCTCCACACTCTTGGTTTCTTTCTAATACAAAGTGGTCACATCACCAAGAACTTCAAACCTCTATTGTACACGTGCTCCATTGAAACACCCATGACAGTTAACAACATGTATGGCCATGTATTCTGTGAGTCCATCGGGGATAGTTCATCCGAGTACTCGTCACCAAAGATCCATTTCCCATGGCTGATATCTTCAACTTGCTATACCACATCTTATTCTAACATATACTTTACATGAAATTTCCCAAATTTGGGGATCTATTAAAGAATACGTAATGAGATACACAAAGACACCAAGAACATATCAGACAAAACAACTCACAAACCAGACTTAGAACTAAAACTTAAGCCATATCAGATGAACCACCCAACAAGTACTACTAGAACTCAAAACATAACGATATTAAGGAAACGCATACTTACACATTGTCAGACATTGGATTTAAATCCCCTACTACTAACATATCACCGGTGTCGAATTCTCGTTTCACAAAAACACCCTCTTGTCAGTTGTTAGTGAAAACCATTACACCAGTCCAGATTGTGACTCGTAGAATCTACAATCACACAGGATCTATTAAAGAATACGTATGAGATACACCAAGACAACAAGAACATATCATACAAAACAATTCACAAACTAAAACTTAAACTATATCAGATGAACCACCCAACAAGTACTACTAGAACTCAAAACATAACGATATTAAGGAAACGCATACTAGTTTATTTCTGTTTCTAACTGTTTTAATATGGCAGAGAGAAACATGGTAATTAGACTATATCTGCCTTCTTCACTGCTGTCCTTTGTTCGATGACTTTTCTTCAGTGCTTGTCCTTCAGGACTGGATTCAAATTTTTTTTTCCAAGTCTTGTACACGCCTTTCAAAAAGCTCACGTTCTCTGATTACATGGTGCCAGTTACCATTGCGTTCTTCGGTGCCAACAGTATGGACTGTCAAGAAGTGAGGTTCTGGTGCAAAATTAACCTGTGGAGGTAAATAAAACACATTGAAACTTACAAGATGGCCACACATACTACTTCACTAAAGAAAAAACAGTAAAAAAAATTCATGATGAGAAGTGGTAAAAGGCATCAAAAACAGACTGTCGACATTCTATTGGTCACGTCTTGAGAAAAGGTAAAGGTACAGTCACTGATGGTTTGTAGTATAGAGAGATGTACATAGAAAACATGTATAGCAGCTAGGTCTTCTGTATTAGACATGTTTACAAAAATACACATGTGAACTATGATCATTACTACCCATACACACCTTATTCGTTGATGACGAACACCTTCGGACACCGACAGTAGGATAGTTTTCGTTCCACAACACATTAATTTTCTTGAGAGACTCTGGGGCATGACTACTATCCAAAAGGTCAATATCTTCATCTGAAGACGAATCATCACCCCAAGCAAAGGTTGTCTCTGGTACATCTAAAGCTGGCTGGGTGCCACGAGTAGGTTTCTGGCAGAACATTTTTTTTTCCGATTGATTATTTTTATAAGTGTGGTTGAGATATTTCCTATTTTGGTCTTTTCATACTTGGTTAACTCTTGATTTTTATACATTTGACTGAAATATTTCTGTATTTGTCATAAATTCTTCTAAGACTTTGTTCATGTCTGGTAATGTAAGCTCTGTTTCATCAAGAAAAAAGACAACGTCATGAACACAACCCACTAAAGAAAATCAACAAAAAATCTTGGTTTCAATATTTAATCAGCAAAATATGTTTGTCATTGATTCTTTCTTACGATATATCACTAAACTGTTTTGATGATTAACAAAGTCAAAATTGAACAAAGTCTTAGAAGAAGTTATGACAAATACAGAAATATTTCAGTCAAATGTATAAAAATCAGGAGTTAACCAAGTATGAAAAGACCAAAATAAGAAATATCTCAACCACACTTATAAAAATAATCAATCGAAAAAAAAATGTTCTGCCAGAAACCTACTCGAGGCACCCAGCCAGCTTTAGATGTACTAGAGACAACCTTTGCTTGGGGTGATGATTCGTCTTAAGATGAAGATATTGACCTTTTGGATAGTAGTCATGCCCCAGAGTCTCTCAAGAAAATTAATGTGTTGTGGAACGAAAACTATCCTACTGTCGGTGTCCGAAGGTGTTCGTCATCAACGAATAAGGTGTGTATGGGTAGTAATGATCATAGTTCACATGTGTATTTTTGTAAACATGTCTAATACAGAAGACCTAGCTGCTATACATGTTTTCTATGTACATCTCTCTATACTACAAACCATCAGTGACTGTACCTTTACCTTTTCTCAAGACGTGACCAATAGAATGTCGACAGTCTGTTTTTGATGCCTTTTACCACTTCTCATCATGAATTTTTTTTACTGGTTTTTCTTTAGTGAAGTAGTATGTGTGGCCGTCTTGTAAGGTTTCAATGTGTTTTATTTACCTCCCCAGGTTAATTTTGCACCAGAACCTCACTTCTTGACAGTCCATACTGTTGGCACCGAAGAACGCAATGGTAACTGGCACCATGTAATCAGAGAACGTGAGCATTTTGAAAGGCGTGTACAAGACTTGTAAAAAATTTTTTGAATCCAGTCCTGAAGGACAAGCACTGAAGAAAAGTCATCGAACAAAGGACAGCAGTGAAGAAGGCAGATATAGTCTAATTACCATGTTTCTCTCTGCCATATTAAAACAGTTAGAAACAGAAATAAACTAGTATGCGTTTCCTTAATATCGTTATGTTTTGAGTTCTAGTAGTACTTGTTGGGTGGTTCATCTGATATAGTTTAAGTTTTAGTTTGTGAATTGTTTTGTATGATATGTTCTTGTTGTCTTGGTGTATCTCATACGTATTCTTTAATAGATCCTGTGTGATTGTAGATTCTACGAGTCACAATCTGGACTGGTGTAATGGTTTTCACTAACAACTGGCAAGAGGGTGTTTTTGTGAAACGGGAATTCGACACCGGTGATATGTTAGTAGTAGGGGATTTAAATCCAATGTCTGACAATGTGTAAGTATGCGTTTCCTTAATATCGTTATGTTTTGAGTTCTAGTAGTACTTGTTGGGTGGTTCATCTGATATGGCTTAAGTTTTAGTTCTAAGTCTGGTTTGTGAGTTGTTTTGTCTGATATGTTCTTGTTGTCTTTGTGTATCTCATTACGTATTCTTTAATAGATCCCCAAATTTGGGAAATTTCATGTAAAGTATATGTTAGAATAAGATGTGGTATAGCAAGTTGAAGATATCAGCCATGGGAAATGGATCTTTGGTGACGAGTACTCGGATGAACTATCCCCGATGGACTCACAGATTACATGGCCATACATGTTGTTAACTGTCATGGGTGTTTCAATGGAGCACGTGTACAATGGAGGTTTGAAGTTCTTGGTGATGTGACCACTTTGTATTAGAAAGAAACCAAGAGTGTGGAGAGATGAGTGATGTATAAGGGTTTCTATACCAGATACGGTGAAGGCCTTCGGTAACGTAAAACAAGGAAAGTGGTGCTGATTATGTATTGTGAAATGTCTTTTCAGATAAAACTTCAAGACACATTTGACTACAGAAGTTACCTTTTTTTTCCTTAGTTTTGTGGACTTACTTTTTCCATAGCTATTTCTGTACTTGACCCAAAAAATTTCACAAGTTTTGTTGACTTATTTATAAGTTTAGTTGAAATATTTCTGTCTTTGGACGATATTTTTCACATTTGGTTATTTTTATAATGTTTGGATTTAAACCTTTTGATCAATATTTTAGTTGTAATATTTTTTCCTAGATTTTTATAAACTTGGTCGAGACATTTCGTATTTTGGCCTTTTCGCCTTTGGTTAAGTCGTACATTTTATAAGTTCGGATGCGATATTTCATTACTTGGCCAATATTTTTCACCTTTACCTAACAAATTTTCATACATGTTATAAGTTTAAACGAGACATCTATAAGTTTGACCGATACTTTTTCCTATTTGGCCAACAATTTTATTACTTTGGTTCACGTAATTTCCTACTTCGGTCGACATGTTTCTTAGTTTGAGCAATATTTACCCCAGTTGGTTAAGACAATTTTCGACCTTTTATAAGTTTGGACGAAATATTTCAGTATTTGACCTACATTTGTCGCATTTGGGTACCCAAGGTTTCGTACTTTTCATAAATTTGGAGGAGTTATTTCTTTACTTGATCAAATTTGTTTTGTTTTTTCACATTTGGTTAACAAAGTTTCCTAAATTTGTATAAGTTTCGACGAGATATTTCGTTACTTGGTCAATATTTTCCTTCTTTTTATAAGTTTGGTTGCGATATTTCTGTATTTGGCCGACCTTTTTCCCATTTGGCTGACAAATGTTCCTACTTTTTTATAAGTTTAGTTGAAATATTTATAAGTTTGGTTGAAATATTTATAAGTTTGGTTCAAATTTGGCCAAAATTTTCACATGTAAATAACAAAGTTTCCTACTTTTCGTAGGTTTGAACGATGTATTTCGTTACTTGGACAATATTTTCCCCATTTGGCTAACAAATTTTCCTATTTGGCCAAGATATTTTCCATTTGGTTAACGTATGTTCCTACTTTTTATAAGTTTGGGTGATATATTTCTCTGTTTGGTCGATACATTTTCATACTTGCTTAACAAATTTTCGTACTTTTCATAAGTTTGGTGGGGGTATTTCGTTACTTGGTCAATCTTCTTTTTTTTCCCCTCATTTGACTAACAAATTTCCATACTTTTCATAAGTGTGGACAAGATATATCGTTACGTTGTCAATATTTTTTCTATTTGACTAACAAACTTTCCTACTTGATTTATATTTTTCCCAATAGGTTAACAAATGTTCGTACTTTTTATAAGATTGGGCGAGATATTTCTGTATTTGACCAATAATTTTAATATTTTGTCTAACATATTTTCTTATTTGATGGTTGAATTGGTACATAGAAGGTGTACTTTTGTCTGGTTTTGAAGTGTGGCACTGAGCAGGTACACTAAAAAACATATATTGGTCTTGGAAATGGCTTTCTGGAGAAAGATGTAAAGACACTATGGCCACATAGAAAGGAAAATGAAAGTGTGGATGTCTAATTTGATACGTGATAACGTCGCTGGTTATGACGGTGGACATGTGACCTGTCATGTTACGTGCATTGCCTAAGGTTGAATCGGGGCAGTTTGTTGTGTTGATGCCCGGGTGTCCTTTGGTGTAACCGGATAACACTAGGACTACACGGTTATAGAAAAGAGAGAGAGAAGGGGTGACCATTTTACCCTTCGGATGCAGTGTTGATGATGCAGTGTATTCACTCCTATACACAGTGATCATCATACGTTAGGTTCCCTGACTCGACAACCGATAGGACACCCTTTTTCTATAGTTTCTCTCTTAACCACGTGTCTCAGATGTCCCATTACCCCTGTTACCGGATGTGACGTCATATTTGACCAGTTTTAGTGAATGAGACGTAGTTTGGTTGTAGCAATTACCCATGTGTGCTAGGGTGCGACGCCATCTTTGACCGGATGTAATTATTGTCCATGTGTGGCGACTGTACCACTAGGTGCTATTGATCAATACAAAAATCAGTGCTCGAGGCGGTCCTGTCAGGGAAATTACCAATACTAAGGACACTACTTTCTGAACTTAGCAGCCGGCATAACGTCTTGATCATGTCATCGATCACTTTAACCATCACCATGTCACTACACGTACCATACCCTACAATTTAAGTGATCATTCGACCACTTGACCACTACTTGACCACTACTTGACCATTACTTGACCACCTCATCGATCACTTTAACCAACACCGTTTTACTACACGTACTTTCCTCTACATTTTAAGTGCTCACTCGCCCACTTAACCACTACTTGACCGATACTTGGCCAATATTTGACCATGTCATTACTTATTTTACCATCACCGTTTCACTACGCGTACCATACCCTACAATTTAAGTGGTTATTCGACTACTTGACCACTACTTGACCACTATTTGAACACCACTTGACCACCTCTTGATCATCACCATGTCACTATACCTACTTTCACAGACAATTTAAGTAGTCACTTGGCCATTTACCACTGCTTGACCACTGCTTGACCACTGCTTGACCACTAATTTACCACGTCATCGATCACTTTAACCACTACCATAATCTTAAGGACATCGTCCTCTACGATTTAAGTGGTCACTCGACCACTTGACCACTACTTGACCATTGGTTGACCACTACTTGACCACTAATTTATCACCCTTTAATCATCACCATGTCGCTAAGAACAATTTTCCCTAAAATTTTCTCACTTGATTACCACTTGACCACTGTCTGACCACTGCTTGACCACTAATTTACCACATTTTATTCATCACCATATCATTACAACCACTTTCCCATAAAATGTCCTCACTTGACCACCAATTGACCACTACTTGGCCACTACTTGACCACTATTTGACCACTGGTTGACCACTAATTTACCACTCTTTAATCGTCACCATATCATTACAACCACTTTCCCCTAAAATGTCCTCACTTGACCACCACTTGACCACTGCTTGACCCATAATTTACCATCCTTTAATCATCACCATATCATTACAACCACTTTCCCCTAAAATGTCCTCACTTGACCACTATTTGTCCACTGCTTGACCACTACTTGACCACTAATACCTGGTACCCACCCCTTACCACCGAATGACAGTATACCATATCCATTGCAATCAACGATCTTTAGCTTTCAAGGTTTCATTTGTAACACGTGTGATATTAGTGAATAAGCTACTATGAACATCTACATAGCACTAATAACCACCCTTATCAACTAATTTCACTAAGCTATACCAGCTAAAATCAATAATATTGACCATCTTTACATTTTAAGGTTTTCATTTGTAACCCTGTGATGATAGTGTTTAAACCCGAACCGCCTAGCCTCACCTCACGCCCCCACCCCCCTCGCCACGACCCCGCACCCTGTCGTTATTTATTTTTATTTTTATTTATTTTATTTTATTTTTTTATAATTAATTTAAAAAATTTATACACCCACTCAATAGTTATCTGCCCTTAGAAACATAAAATCTTAGAATTATCGCCCTTAGATATGACCTAGATATCACCTCTTACACCACCCAACTTCATGACCGAGGAGGAGTGAAAATCAGCCGAGGTCAAGGTCATTTGAGGAGGCTCCTCCAAATTCTAACCGAATTGCACATTTATAACTACTAGTGTTGAGGTCCGTGGTTTTTGTGGGTTCGTTCACCCTAATTCTTGTCTTGTGCTCTCTTACAAATGAGTCCTATCTCGGACTGGTTTTATCTGCTTTTGTGTCTGTGACGTCGGCTGGGGGTTGGTGGCGGCTATCCTTTGTGCCCGTCTCCTCTTGTGATTTTCTTTGTTGGTGCAGGCTCCTGGCTCGTCTGACTTGGCTAGGTGCAGGCCTTATAAGGACTTTTTATTTGGTCTTTTTCCCCCTCTTTATTGTGTATTGTTCGTAGAAGCTTTTCGATGTATTCATTGCCCTCCTTGAGCCTTTTTTCACTTTCGATTTTGAGTTTCTGTTGCCTTTCGATTTCTTCCTCCGCGGTCAGCCATGGGATGATCTCTCCGTCTTCTATATAGTACGTGTAGTCGACAAAATCAGGTTCATGGTGTCTATCTGGGTATACTACCGGTCTCCTGAGTTTCTTGGGCTTCTTCTTTTCTCTTTCATCCCAGCGCCTTTTGACTTCCTGGGGCCTGCGTTCCTCCAATTTTATCGATTCTAGGCACTCCTCCAGGCTGAGTCTGGGTGGGTATTCTGTGCCGCCTTCAGAGATCTGGTGGAATGTTTCCCTCTTGGATTACTTTGGCGTCGTGGTTTGGCTGTTGGCCTTAGCTTCCGGTTCCGGCTCGGTATTTTGCTGGGTTTTATCTTACGACTTGTCTGCGTTCTCTTCCATAGCTTCTGTTGGTTTGTTTCGGGTTACTTCCATTTCAGCTTTCAGCAGCTCTCTCTCCGCTTTAATGGTGCGTAGCATTTCTTCGGATTTCTTCTTCATCACGGCCATATGTTTCACTTCTTGCTTGATGTTTCGCTGGATCTCCTTTATTTCAGCAAGCAGCTTTTCATTGTCGCTGGTCGGTGTCGGTGTTTGAAGCAGCTTTATTTGCTTCTTTAGCTCCTCTATCTTGTCTTGCAGTTGAGCTTTTTCCGCTTGTAAGATGCCTGTGGCTGTCTCGCACCTCCGCATTGCTTCGTTGTATGGTGTCTTTGTGTTGATGGCGACCTTTAATATGTCTCTGTGTCATTGCAGGTACGGACAGCCGAAGTATCTTGCTCCATGCTTACCCATGCAGTTGGCGCACTTTCTTTTGTTGATTTCTTTTTCACTTCGGTCATCATCTGTTATATGTCCAAGATAGGAGAAACTTGTTACTTGTTCTAGTATCTCCCCGTTTACTGTGGTTTTCATATCTCCCCGTTTACCGTGATTTTCATTGATACCTTTCCTTTCCACTGCTTTTTTTTTTTTTTTTTTTTGGATATTAACATCTAAGCCACATTCTGCACTATGCATGTTTACTAAGTCTTATAACTCTTGCTCGCTTTCTGCTAGCAAAACGGTATCGACAGCATACCTAAGATTGTTTATGATTCTTCCATTGATGTTAAGTCCAGACAGTTCAACTGGTTTAAAAATTCTTTTCGTGTATAGGTTTAAGAGATTTGGGGACAGTACACGTCTCTGCCGTACTCCTATTTGTATCTCTATAGGGGACGAATAGTTATTACCGCATCTAATAGACGCCACTTGTTCCCAGTACAAGTTACTAATAAGTCTGATGTCCTTTCCGTCTACTCCTATATCTTGAAGGCACGTAATTAGTCGTTCATGTTGTACTCTATCAAAAGCTTTCTTGTAGTCTATAAAACAAACATATATACTTTTTTGGACTTCTATATATTTTTCAATTAACATGCTCAAACAGATAATTGCTTCTCTGGTGCCGCTGTTTTTGCAGAACCCAAATTTTTCTTCAGCTACTCCCTCATCTATTTTGTGTTGAATTCTTTCTTGTATGACCTTGAGTAGTTATGTGGCTCATTAAGCTAATAGTTATGTAATCCTCACAATCAACAGCTCTTGACTTCTTCGGTAGTGTGATGAAAATGTATGTTTTCAAGTCCTTGGGGATGTACCCAGTATTAAATATATCATTACATAATTCTGTGATAGTTTCAATGCCAAAGCTAGATAAGGATTTTATCATCTCTGTTGTTATCTTGCCATGTACCCTTTCCTTCTTTCATCTTTTTAATAGCCTTCTCTACTTCAGCCTTTAATATTTTTGGTCCATCTTGAGTATTATACAATGTTTGTTTATTGACCCTGTTGTCGCAGAATAATCTTCTGTGTACTCTCCGTTTTTTTATTATGTCGGTGTTATCAATTATAATTTCTCAATTTTTCCCTCTGATACAGCCGTTTCCTGTTATATTATTTTTCTTCTTTGTAAATCTTTTATATGTTCACGTAATTCTTTCGAATTGTGTTTTATTTCCAGATCTTCTATTTCTTTGCATTTTTTCTATAGCCTCTCTTCTTTGGCAACTCTGCACATGTGACGTATTTCTCTATCTATTAATATATACTCTGGAGTGTTCTTTGCTTTCTTTCTTTTAGTCATTTTGCTCAAGATTTCATCGGTTATCCATAATGTTTTTTCTTATTTATCTTCACTGTTAAGGTGGTATTTGCAATCTGTATACTGGTTTTTGATTAAACATCGGCGAGAGAAGGCCATATGAGGGACGCTGGAAATTTCCTGTTGCAGAAACGGAATCTAGGTTAGATATCGGGGAAATAATGCAAGACCGAGAAAATTGCGAATTGCCTTGCTGTGGCAGGGAAAACAGCGATTCGAGCAGCCAAGAAAAAAAAATGTGTACATCAATTTGTGGAGACGAAATACAACAAATATAAAACGAATGTTTTTTTTGTTTTTTTTTATCTTCAGTATTGCTGCAGTCTTGAGTTGTTTTGTGAGAAACGCTTGTCTGGTAACAGACGTGTCCTGTTTATTATTTCTTTTCTTACAGTAGATGTTTTCACTCTTGTAATTTTTAAACTGTAATTCAGGTATAAATATGTTTAAAACATGGTTATAGTATGAGTGTTTACCCACAGGGAAAACATAATAGTTAAGTTAGTGTTATTTCCTTCACAGAACGTCTCAGTCAACCCCATAATTTTATTGGCTGGTTGTGATTTCTTGACAAGTTTACGTTCAGTACTTTGCCATTGCTTTCTGAACAACCAGCACACATATCATTGTATAAAAATTAACGCAAGGCGGTCTGCTGTCAAATCTCCCGCAGCTGTGCTTCGAACGCGGCATACGGGATTACAAATCACATTCGTAACCTGCTTCGCCACAGCGCCGGTAAGCAAGAACATGTGGAGAACATGGGGAGAACATGGACAGAACATGGGGAGAACATGGGAAGAACATGAAGAGAACATGGCGAGAACATGGAACGAGCTGCAGGAAAAAAACCAAGGATAGAACAGCCTGACACATTGCTAAATACCAACCATGGTACACAACCTGTGGTCCTGTTGACAGATGCAAAATCAGTACTAGAGGCGCTCCTGTCTGGGAAATTGCCAGTACCAAGGACACTATTTTCTTAACTTAACAGTCAGCATAAGGTCACCATACAGTGGATACCATCCCACTGTGGAGTACCCGGAAACGACAGAGCTGACCGGCTATGGAAGGAGCAGAAGAACAGCATGATGTTTCCGTTCAACCAATCAAGCATGTGCCATGTCGGAAAGCGTGGGCGGTCATGACTCGCCATTTCACTCGATCACCAGAGTCATGTCAGAGACAGTGTTCCTGTCTCGACCATGCCATGTGGCCAAGCCATCCAGGTATTTACTTCTCGGTCTTCCCCTTGGTCTGTTCCCTTCAGTCTTGCCAGTTGTCACCAAGTTCTGCAATTCATTTGTTCTCATAACATGTCCAAAAAACATTTGAGTGTCTACGTCTAATTTCTCTAATTAATTTACGATTTTCATTTGTCTCCTGTAGTACTTGGTAATTGGTTTTCCTGTCTGCCTATGGTATTCTTTGCATTCTCCCCAGAAACCACATTTCTGCAGCCACCAGATGTCTTTCAGCTTGACTGCTCATTGTCCAAGTTTCACATCCATACAAAAGAACAGGCTCTATGTATCCCCTCAACACTCTTTTTCTCGTTTCAATTGATTTCAATCTTTGTATTGGTCAGTATGTTTTTCATCGTGCTAAAGGCTACGTTCGCCATGGCGATTCTTGTTCTAATCTCTTCAAGGCATCTCCCATCAGAAGTTATGACTGTTCCGAGATAATTGTACCGATTCACTTGTTGAAGAATATTCCCATTTACTTGTATATTACATTGTGGCATTTCGTTCTTCCTAGTGACGACCATAATCTGTGTCTTTTTACAATTTAATTCTAACCCCAGTTGCTCACTGTGTACAACAACCGCATCTACTAATTGTTGCAGATCCTGCTCATTGTCTGCAATCAATACTGTATCATCTGCATATCTAATGTTATTGATGTTTCGTTCTCCAATGTTCCCGTTACATACCACCAAAAGAAAAGAGTGATCAAATCAGTCAGAAAGCCACCAAAACCTACTCAAGACGACTACCACGCTATGGACAGACCGGAACAAGTCATTATTCTGCGCCTCAGAACAGGACACAATAGATTACGCAACCATATGTAAACTAAATTCAAGATTGGTGAATCAGCCATATGCACATGTGGATTGACATCGCAGACAGCAGATCACATACTCCAAGACTGCCCAAAATACAACATATCTAGCAAACCTTCTAGCCTGGAGAGAAGACAATGGAAGATAAACTCTATGGACCACTGAGTGAACTAAAAAAAAAAAAAAGTTAAATTCATACAAGAGACAACATTGCAGTTATAGACATATTTCAAGCGAATGAAAGAAGAAGAACAGTTTGACGTGAGTTGGTTGAAGTCGTGTGCTCCGGTGAAGGATAAACAAAATAAGAAGAATACGAGTGTTTACATTATTTTCTATTTTACCATAGCATTCACCGCATGATCTACTCATTACAACGTCTAACTAGTGAATACATGCTAGCATATGCAACGTACTTATATTTTCCGCCTTTATTTGCACAGAAAAAGATCTTACTTCTCGCGATACCTGGACCTAAGCAAATGTTAATTAATTAGTTTAATCAAATGACTCACCTGCTTGTGTCATGATGCCCTGTGTTGAAAATTAATGCGCGTGGCGTCACTTTGGGTTGAGTTGGGAGAAAGCTGAGGTACTGTAGAAAGCGTCTGGATGTGTGCAGTGTTCATCTCCTGTCTATGTCGTCCATATATTGTTGAGTATGAAACTCGGTTAGCCACATAGTTGAGTATTGAAAGTAATCATATAACGCTTTGTGCCTTTCACAATTGTTTCGCTTAGTGTCTTCCACAGTTGTTTCGCGTAGTGTCTTTCACAACTGTTTCACTTAAATTAATGTCTTTCACAATTGTTTCGCTTAAATTAATGTCTTTCACAATTGTTTCGCTTAACCTCTTTCACAAGTGTTTCGCTTAGTGTCTTTCACAATCGTTTCGTTTAATGTCTTTACCAATTGTTTCGCTTAATGTCTTTCAAAATTGTTTAGCTTAAGTTAATCTCATTCACGGTTGTTTCGCTTAGTGTCTTTCACAATTGCTTCGCTTAAAGTTTTTCACAACTGTTTCTCTTAGAGTATTTCACAGTTGTTTCACTTAGTGTCTTTCAAAATTGATTCGCGTAATGTCTTTCAAGATTGTTTCACTTAGTGTCTTTCACAATTGTTTCATTTAATGTCTTTCACAATTGTTTCGCTTGTTTTTCACAACTGTTTCACCTTGTGTCTTTCACAGTTATTTCACTTAGTGTCTTTCACAATTATTTCACTTAGTGTCTTTCCCAATTGATTCACTTAGTGTCTTTCACAATTGTTCCGCAAAAATTAATGTCTTTCGCAATTGTTTCGCTTAATGTCTTTCACAATTGTTTCGCTTAAAGTCTTTCACAGTTTGTTTTATAAGCTTCACCTAGGACCTTCGGTAAGTTCATCAGCAGTCAGTCATGCTCGAGCTGAGTTAATTTATGTGAAGCTCTTTTGTTCCACAGATTTATAGTTGAAACTATGAACTGTAGAAAGTTAGTCTCTAATTAACTGTTTGTAACGTATCTCGATTTTGCTGTCTTCGTTTCACACAATTAAAATTTAAACACTGAACTTAGTTATTAAAGTTTTAACAAACGCGTTACTAATCTGTTGAATTTTAATTAGTTTAACAAAATAAAAATTCAACGCACGCACACGAACACCCACCTACCCCCCCCCCACACACACACACACAATACACACACACTCCACCTCCCCCCCCCCTCTCTACACACGCACTTAATTACAAGCCTAACGCTCTTTTTAAACCACAGAATTACTAATTTGATCGATTTTAATTTCGTCCCACAAATCTCATTTTCAATCAGCGACGAATAACAAGTTCAGTATCCAACTTTATAATTTCAGTGCTGCCAATTTCCTGGAAGCTTTCTCTTTCCACAAAACTGAAATTAAATTCCGATCTTCCACAAGCTAGCACTCGCTATGTCAAGCGCCAAAGTTCCTAACTTATTCGAAACGTGTTCGTTCCACAAATCTCTGAGGCAAAAATGGCTACGACAAGTAACTGCTCAACACTCTAAGGCCAATGTTGCTAATGAATTCGAGCATCTTTCATTTCTCAAAATAGCGAAACTAATGATAACAATAACAAAACCAATGATACAACAACTGGTGGTACTGCTAAATGGCACCTTGCCGTCTTGAAAGACGATAGTTTGTAAAATGGAGTTATACCTCTCCTTAACACAAAGCCAGGGCTGAATTTAGAGACCATGTGTTGCCCATGCAGCATGATCCCTATCTCGGCCTGTCTAGTTCACTCCAGGGGAAGGGTAACTCCAACACACCTGGAACAAGACTAGTTGCAGAAGCTGCCGGATCAGTAAAACCATGCTCTAACTGTCCGCCTGTCGGAGCTTCCACCCTAGACCAACTTAGGCCCTGGTCTGCCCTGCAAAAATGACATTTCTTCGTAAGCTGGTATTGACCTACCTCATGATCAGTGAATACACACACACGCGCGCGCGCACGCATACACATATCTGTAAATGGGAGCCGGGATTGCGCACAGGCTAGCACGCTCGCCTACAGGCCTGGAGGCCATGTGCTCGAACCCCAACCCAGGCTAACTAGTTCAAATCTACTCGGGCTGCCAGGTCGACCCAGCCTGAAGAGTGTACCAGGAAACGTTATGAAAGTAAAGGCGGGCGGAGTAATATTGATACATCACCTAGCTAGTGCAGATAGGTCTATAAACAAATGGCGCCATATGGCAAGCACGTCTCAAGGTGTGAAGAAGGGTGTTGTAACTAATTATGTGAAGAACCGGGACGCAGAGGTGTTTCCAAGGCACCAGGGCCAGGTTCTATATTGGCCAAGACCTACTAGCACGTCCTCGCCGTGTGTCCTGAGCAACAGGTCCCTTCGGGGACCTGGCTAACGTAGTAGGATCGCTAATTCTTCCGAAGCCGGAAAGTAATCTGCCTGCACGGCGAGTAACCACCAGTCTGCACACCAATAAGCCAGACATGGGCCAACGGATACTCACACAAACCTCAGGTCCTGTATGACATCACACTGATGTTGGACAACAGGATGTCTTCATCCGACATACAGGACTTCACGCTGGAGTTCACAGCCAGGGAACACAAGCAAGTAAGCAAGCATGTGAAGAAACAAAACCTGTTATTTATTGCGAATATAGTACCTTATGGTGTATTGCAAAAAAAAAAAGGGGGGGGGGGGTCTTGAGCCTAAGGAATTAAGGCCGCCTGGCTAGTGCAGTCGCCGCGAACTGTGCAAGTTAGGGTTTTCTTTTTGCCCCCGAAAAAAAAAAAAAAAACTCCACACCTTACCCGGGTCTCCTGAAGGAGAATCCGGCATTTTAGCCACTCGGCCAGCCGCTCCTCACTGATTATGTGGCTTGTATATCAGGGTATTGTAACTAATTATTTATTTATATGTCAGCGTGGTCGAGAGGCTCACGACGCTCGCGCTGGAACTTTCTGTGCGCTGACAGCGGGGATAGTTTGTTCATTTCAGGCACCGGTCTGTTAGGCTTAAATCTTGACTTCTCGTTCAGAAATCAATGGCAAACTACTGAAAGTAAAATTGCCTAGAAATGCAATCTATGGTTGATGGCAATGTCCTGCAAATAACATGCACCATTAGAACAAATGTGTGTGTGTGTGTTTATGTGTGTCTGGGTGTGTGTGCCTGCGTTCGTGTGTGTGTGTGCGCGCACTCGCGCGAGCTATTAAACGGATGCTACAGCCTCACATGTTGACACACCAACTGGTAAAACTGTGCGCTCCGTGGCGAAGGCGTTACGGACGCAATTCGTAAGCCCGCATTACCGCGTTCGAAATACAGCTGCGGGCGATTTAGCAATAGACTGCCTTGCGTTGGTTTTTCGTTTTTGCGAAATGGTATGGGCGCCTGTCGTTCATAAATCAATGGCAAACTACTGAACGTAAACTTGCCAAGAGATCACAAACAGAAAAAATAATGGGGTTGACTGCGACGTCATGTAAATGATGTGCAACTAACTAACTTTTAACTGGTAAAACGACACATCGGAATAATCACCACGTTATACCACAGTGAAATCAAATCACACACCCTGGTTCTGCCGCTCACTAAGCCTTAACTGAACATTGCCTGCCCATCTCACGTCTGTTGTTGATTCAAGTGAAAGCTCGCGCGTTTTTAGCGACCAAAGTATTCTGTTGTTCTATTGGTTGATTCCTTGAGAGGAATATAGTTGTCACATGGCCAGAATAATAATAACAGTAATAGTTTATTCATTTTTATTCTTTACCCGTCTGCCGTAACGGGTAGAAGTTCTGTAGTGTAGTTTCAATTTTGCTTCCCACTTAACACTCACGCACGCATACATGCATATATACATACAAACACATACATACACGCCTGTGTCCTCCTTACTGTAAAGATACATGCGGGCGTCCGTCCGTACGTATATAAAATAACACAAAATAATGCACCTTTACAGAACATAATTACGGAAAACAGGACGGTGCAGCTACTAACCCGAAGAGCTGAAATACTTCGTGTTATTTTATACTGTTTACATGTTCACAGCTTTACCGCAGTTCCATAAATATTATTCATACGTCCTTACGTATGTACATCACTATTTGTTGCCGTGCTATTTAGACTTTCTGGTATTTTACAGATGGTTAATTTCCTTCTTTCATAGCTTCTGGTGATGATTTGGATGTGTCGTATCAGTGTTGAGTTGAGTTGACTTGACTTGAGTTGAGTTGAGTTGAGTTGAGTTGATGAAATTGTTGACATCACAACACGCAGGACATTTCTATACGCACTCCTTCCATATATTCAACAGCCAGCGAAGAGTTTCAATATTAAAGGTACCAGCTGCAGTCTGATTATGTGTCTGTATAACTTTTCCCCCGGAGTACTGAGTGTCGGTGGGATAATGTGGTTACATCTTGTGACAACATTCTATCAAGGCCATGATCATGTATCTGTTCTTCCACACTAGACACGTGATTCCAAAGGGACTTGATCATGGCTAACTTATTATGGTCCATGAACTCAGGCGGAGAGCACCGTACAAGAGTTCAGGGTTGCTGCTATCCAATTCGCCATCCTTCTCCATAAAAGTGTGCATCAACAGGTCATATCGCACTCTGTTGTATGCGTCCTTCGGATCCGGTGCTGCTGCCATTGTTTCCGGTCTAATGCACCACTACCCTACTCAGCGGTGCAGTCATGACAATATATCCGCCTGCTGGTTCCCGTACACCAGCGTGACCTGGCAAAAAGATGCAACGGATGCTCCCTATCTTTGATTTTTTAACTGAAGCATGCCATTCTGTTTGAAACACTCCTGTCTGTACCTTTCTCAGCACGCTCTGCGAATCAGTTACAGCCATTTATGTGGTGTTTGTCCTCCGGTCACGGAACGCGAGGTTACAGCCTCCGCCTCCATTCTTAGACTAGATGTCGTGGTATCATACGCCAGACTCTCCTGCACTAAACACCGTTCAATAACTTTTGCCTCTTTGCACAGAGCCATCTGTGTAGACCAGGGGTCACCAAACTACGGTCCGCGGGCCGGATCCGGCCCACGACGTCATTTCATCCGGCCCGCCGACGGTACTTGAACTTGCTTGATATGACGTATGGAACAGGAGAGGTTGTGATACAATTTAAATGTAAATATTATGTTTAGAATAATAGGAGATCTTCACACGTGCGGAGACCTCCTGGCGGCTATGTGTCATAAGTTTATTATTTTCAATTATAAATTATTGTATCTAGATTTTAATGTTTATTTTAATGTTTGCTTATTTCGCGCCATACCAAGTCCTTCCCTGGTTCGTGGTAGCGCCGCCTACACTCTGACGTTACCATGGTTTCCATGGCAACATACACGCAAGCACACGCGCATCCTTCTCTTCCCCAGATGCATCCGGCTGTCAATAGAGGCCCGATGCTCCAGAAATATTTACTTTTTTTTTTTGGCCAGTCATCCATTTTTTAGGTATGTAACAAGGATTTCTTTGTTTTACAGTGATAGGTAAGTGAACTACAAGTGTGAATAGAGGCAATAAAGTAGCAAACATAACATAAAAATGTCATAGAAGCCTCGTGTTATTACGAAAATATTATCCCCAGCTCAGAAGAATTCCCCGGTCAAGGTGTTAATCGAGTTGTCGCCGAGTGCCGCGTTTTCAACTAAGAATGGGGAGTAAAGTACTTCTTTGTGGAAACAAAGGACCAGAAAACCAATTGCGTGATATGCAGCGAAATTGTTGCAGTTTTGAAAGAGTACAATCTTCGGAGTCACTACGAAACAAAATATATATCAACACATTCACAGTTTTCTGGAAAGCTACGCTCTGAGAAATATAAGTCCATGAAACGTGGCTTGGAAACACAAAGAGATCTCTTCACGAGAAAGTTTGCTGAAAATGAATCTGTCACTCGTACAAGTTACAAAATAGTGCATAAGATGGCAGAACGAGGAAAACCGTTTACTGATGGCAACTTCATCAAAGAGTACATGATGAAAGCAACAAATGACTTGTGTCCTGAGAAAGCTTATTTGTTTAGAACTATCAGCCTCTCGGCAAGTTCAGTTGTGCAAAGAACAGTAGAACTTGGAAAGAAATAGTGCTACAGATACGTGAGAAAACTAGGAACTTTTTGAGGTATTCTTTGGCGCTGGATGAGTCTACTGATTTCTCGAGTACGTCACAACTTCTTGTGTTCATTCGTGGTATCAATTTGGACTTTCAGATAACGGAAGAGTTAGCATTCGTTTGCAGCATGCATGGAACAACAACTGGAAAAGACATTGTTATGGAAGTGCAAAAACTTTTCAAGACTATAACCTTCAGTGGAATCAGCTTCGAGGTGTTACAGTTGATGGAGGAAAATATATGGCTGGAGTGACGAAAGGTCGGATGGGGAAGATCGGGACTTAGTTGGAAGATTGGCAACTTCCGGGCGCTCTGTTCATACACTGCATCATACATCAACAAGCAATCTGTGGGAAAGACTTAGATATTTCTTGTGTACTAAAACCAGTCGTTTCTGCTGTGAACTTCATTCGGTGACATGCACTCAATCACCGTCAGTTCCAGGATTTTCTTAAATAAATTGATTCTGAATTCTGTGACATACATTATCACACATCAGTGAGGTGACTCAGCTGCGGTAAAGTCCTGTTTCGTTTTTACAAGCTCAGAAACGAAATAGATGTTTTCCTCACTGAAAAAGATTGAGCTGATCCCCAGCTGTCAGATCCTACCTGGCTGTCACATAATTGTTATTTTTGGTCGACATCGCATCCCACATGAATAAACAAAATTTGAAACTTCAGGGAAAGACAAACCTCGTCTGTGATCTCTCAGAATTATCAAAGGATTTCGGAGACAACTGTCATTGTATGAAGCACAGCTGGAAGGAAGAAACTTTTTCTCATTTTCACACTTTCAAAGAGTTTTGCGCTACAATCGCCGAAGATGCCAACCTTGACTTTCAGGGGGAAAAAATTATTCGTGACTAGAAAAAGCATTTTTTGGAGAGATTTTCAGATCTTGACAGAACTGAGAGTGACATTCTTATGTTCCAGAATCCGCTCGATTGTAACCTTGATGATGTGCCAGTTGAACTACAGTTGGAGCTCATTGATTTGCAAGCACATGACTTGTTGAAAGAGAAGCACAGAGAAGGAAAACTTGTTGAATTTTACCGCAGCTTATCTGATGTTGAGTTTCCGAAACTAAAGATATTTGCCACTGGCATGGCACCAGTGTTTGGAACAATTTATATCTGTGAGCAAGCATTTTCAAAAATGAAGTGTGTGACGTCAACACATTGAACGAGATTGATTGATGAACATTTGAAAGCAATTGTCTTGATTGGATGCAACAATTCCAAACCAAACATTGATGATATCTTGAAAGACAAATATCAGTTTCACAAATCTCACTAACCGTTTTTTGCTGCTTAGTTTGTGAGATTCGGATATAAGCACACAAGGTCTGATTAACTATCTGTTTGCTAATGCCGCCTTCTTTGATAACTTTTTGAAAGTAAATAATTATGTTGGTTGTCTGTGTGTGTGCGTGCGTGCGATTGTGTGCGTGCGTGCGTGCGTGCGTGCGTGCGTGCGTGCGTGTGTGTGTGTGTGCATTGCACGCCACTCACCCATGATTAACTTAGTTTTTCGTAATTTTTACCAGAGCTTTTGTTCTGGCTTGCAAGTATTGTTAAAGTTAGTTGCATATCCTTTACAAGACGTTTGCAGTCAACACCGGCATTTTCTGCTGTTGTTGATGTCTTGGCAAGTTTACGTCTCTCTACCAATGTTTTCAAGCATACATACGTCTTTGATTTTGTCCTCGGCCAGAGCCATCAATTATTTCCTTCGTATCAGCCTTCCTTTAACTGTGTCCAAAGCTTCAAGCAGAGGGTGTTCCTTATTGGCGGCCATTCGTAGATATGACTAAGCCCTTTAAGCACTTTGAGCCCATCCGCAATCGTTGGTGGAGTTAAAATGTATAGCAGACACACTGCCGGCGTGTCCCTTGTGCATCCCAAGATCACTTACATAACTTCATTCTGCTTGCACTCTAGTTTCACTAGATGACTCTTATAGCATGGGCAGTCTCAGTCTATACTCTATTAATGAGATAATCAGATGTGGATAGAGTATGGACAGCATTCTTTGCTTTATGTTCATTGCTTCTATGATCTTCAGTACACCAGATCCCATCTTAGATCTTATTTCAAATCCTTTCACATGATCCCTGAAAGACAGGCTTCCGTCGAAGGTGACTCCCGAGTATCTCAGCACTCTCTCTCTCTCTCTCTCTCTCTCTCTCTCTCTCTCTCTCTCTCTCTCTCTCTCTCTCTGTTAACATGTTTACTGCTTATTATAAAACCTGGGACGTTAGCCTTAACAATCCTATTGTCCAGAGAGCACCATAACACAGACGCTTTATCAGGGTTAATGACATCAACGACCTCTGCACACCGGTCGATCACTTTGTTTACGGTTTATTGCAACTCCTGCGCTATCTGCTTACATATACGACGTAAGGATACTATATGTAAATGCCAGTATCCTCTCAGTCCCCGGTGTTTTAATGCTTGCAATCTTGCTTGTGTAAACACTGAATAACACAGGCGAGATTGCAAATTCATTTGGTAATTCCGGGTAATAATGCACGCCTTCGAGGTCCATGAACGCAGGCGGAGAGCACTGTACGAGAATTGAGGGTTGCTAATATCCAATTCACCATACTTCTCCATAAAAGTATGCATCAAAAGATCATATCTCACTCTGTTGTATGCGACCTCCGCATCCAGCGCTGCTGCCATTGTTTCCTGTGTAATCTGGAACCATTCATAAACATCAAAAGCAAATGTTGCAGCATTTCATCAGGTATCTTTCCCTGGCCGTAACTCCCAAGCTCTCGTGGGTATATCTCTTCCTTTTCCAGGTATTCCAGCCGCCTAACCACAAACATTTTATCCAACACTTTACCAAACGGATTCTTTATTTTTTTTTCTTTCGCATATCCTATTTACAGGACATCGCTGTCAACACCAGCATTTTACCGCTGTTGTTGATGTCTTGGCAAGATTACGCTCACCAGCTGTCTCTTCAAAACACTGGAGCGCATCATCAATCACAGACTGCAGTGGTACATTGAAAGTTAAAACATCCTTGTGCCACAGCAGGCTGGCTTTAGGCAGTCCTACTCTACGGAAGATCAGACAACCTACCTCTCTCACGAAATTGAGGATGCATTCCAAGAGAAGAAGCTGGTGCTTGCGGCATGGATAGATCCGAAGAAAGCCTTTGACAAAGTCTGGAAAGAAGGTCTGATGAAGAAACTGAGAAACTGTAAAGTCAATGGGAGAATGTACAAATGGATAAAAGCATTCTTTCACAACAGAAGAGCCCGAGTACAGATAGACGGACTCGAGAGCAAGAAAGTACTACTGCGTCACGGTGTTCCCTAGAGCGGAGTCTTGTCCCCCACACTTGTTTCTAATCTTCATTAATGATCTTGTTGCTAATCTACCGCATAGAATTAGTATTACAGCAGCAATGTACGCTGATGACCTGGTTCTATGGAGTCCGAATGAACATGCATCAGTGGCCACCAGATTGCTACAAAGAGCTGTAGATGCATTTCTTGCATGGGCAAATAGATGGTGTGTCAGCATAAACACTGACAAGTGCAGCACCACTCTATTTACCCTCTCTCCAAAACAAAAGTGCCATAGACCTAGGTCAGGTCATGGTCATTCGGTACAGACAACCCACATTCTCACGCAGCCCAGCGTGAGAAGATTGAGAACCATGCGTCGCATGAGAATATCGAGGCAGGTCTCAGCAGGAGACAACTGCCCCTGCAGGTAGTCAGTGGGTTTTGAGCTACCGTCGAGTTTCGACGTAGTTCTTAGCTTCGTGGCACGGCCAACAAATGTGCCGCTACATCTGTGATTAGGTTATGTGATTATTATTATTGGGAAGTCATTGTGGTCTCTAGGTATCGTTTGTGACGTCAATATTAGTATATGTTATTAAACGCCTAGAGTCAAAAGAAGCTGTGAATTTAAACTGTGTCCAGTTGATTCAGTGAGTTGCGTTGTGTTGGCTTAAAGAAGTAGCTGTCGTCACTTCTACAGTATCGGCGCTCATAGAACGTTCTGGGCGCACACAGAAACATACATGTGTACGAGCGCCGCAATGAGAACCTTCAACCCTAAGAATATACATAACGGAGATCCCGCACCTAGCGGGATTGATTCAACGAGCCAGAAAACTCATGGCGTAAAACTCAAGACGGCGGGCAGCATCAATAGTACAGCTCGCCCCACTTTATGTCATCTGCCCTGGTCTAGATAGAGCATTCTCTTTATGGCAAAAAGGCAGGGATCATCCAGATAAATGGAACCAACATACTTTGGAGTAACATTTGATGACAGGCTGACATGGAGAAAGCACATCAACAAAGCAGCAAAGTATCAAAAGCCAGAAGGAAAATAGCCATCTTGAGAAAACTAAGCGGAACCACATGGGGAGCCAGTGGGAAAATACTTAGCAAACTTTATCAACAGAGCATATGACCACACCTGGAATTTGGATCAACTGCGTGGTGTTCAGCATCAAAAACCACAATACAAGAGAAGGACAAGGTGCAAAAACAAGCACTTTAGCTTAGAGTCACCACAGGAGGGATAAGATCAACCCCTATAGTGGAGATGGAGAAGTTGGGGAGGACACAAGCACTGAGAGAGCGCAGAGATACGAAAATGTTAATACAAGCAGAAAAGTTCCTCAGCTTGCCAGGCCACCCTATGAAGAACAGATTTGAAAACCTAGCTATGGGGCGGTTGAAAAGAAGCAGTTTTATCCACCAGGCCAAACGACTCTGCAGAGAAACCACCGATCTGCCCACAGTTGGTATCCCATTGAAAACTATTCCAGAGTGAACTCCAAAGAAAGTTGAGTTGAGTTATGAACCGACATCACTGCACTCAGGACATTCCCATATGTGCTCCGTCCCCTCGTTCAACAGCCAGCGAAGAGTCACACTACTAATCGTTCCCACCGCTATCTGATTAAAAGTTCTAATGGTCTTCCCTCTCAGTTTTGAGATTCTTCCAGAACCCCTGCAATCTCATTCTTTCCACATGTGGGTTCTCAATCTGTTCCTCCGCCTTCTCCACCTGACCCCACAAGCGCATGACTACCTCCCCCTTGTCCATAGGCAATCTGCCACCAAAAGGTGCATTCCCTGCTAGCCTTTCAGCCTGTTCATTCCCCTGCACCCCCGCATGGCCAGGGCAAAATAGCCATCCACTTCTCATAATCTGTGACCTCTGAAGCGATAAGAGCCATTCCACATGAAACATTCCTAAGCATACTCTTTGAATCCGTAATGAATACGTGTGTTGCAGTAGTCTCCTCTAGCCAACGGAATGCCGCTGTTACTGCCTCCACCTCCATTCTCGTGCTGGGGGTCATAGTCTCATAAGCCAGACTCTGCTTTTTCAAGACTCGTCCATTAGCCTTTGCAATAAAGCCCCAACCACGTCTGTTTCTCACCAATGACCCATCGATGTAGATGACTATGTCACCTTGATGTGTGTTGCTCTGGATCAGCTGTTGCACTTCAAACTCAGTGCGGCCCGCTGCCCATTCTCTGCACTCACGACCCAGTGTTATTAT
This sequence comes from Cepaea hortensis, assembly GCA_963921405.1. Lineage (NCBI taxonomy): Eukaryota > Metazoa > Mollusca > Gastropoda > Stylommatophora > Helicidae > Cepaea > Cepaea hortensis. The sequence goes on from OY992894.1 coordinate 16,891,123, forward strand.
TACATTGTGCCAGTCCGTCATGTCTTCTGGAACTTCAACACACTCTCTTCCACAATAGATGGTCTCCAGATCACACACCTGACGTATAGAAAGTTCTGCCTGTGCCATCCAGGACCTGCCTCGTCTTAGTCTATGACCCTTGACCATATACATTGCTGCATGCAGTGGGTGATCCCTATCTGCAGCAACTCTCAGGTACCATTTGGACTGAAGGACCCTATGCCATGGAAAGATGAACATCGACTATCACTACAAATCCAGACAAAAGTGAGAGGAATACTTGACAAGGAAGAACAGAACAGTGTGCAGCGCAGAACAGCCACTCTCAGCTTCCTTGCTGAAGAATACCCACAGGACCTCTGGATCCGAGTCTATACAGATGGGTCAGCACAAAATGCTGTTCGAAATGGAGGAGCGGGAGTGTATATAGAATAACCAAATAATACTAGGGACACAGCTAGAGTACCGACAGGAAAGTACTGCCATAACTACGATGCTGAAATTGAGGCAATCAAGATAGCAACAGAAAAAATTACTAAATACCAGCAATGGTACACAACCTGTGGTGCTACTGACAGATGCAAAATCAGTACTCGAGACGCTCCTGTCTGGGAAATTGCCAGTATTTAGGACACTACTTTCTGAACTTAGCAGTCAGCATAAGGTCACCATACAGTGGATACCATCCCACTGTGGAATACCCAGAAATGACAGAGCTGATCGACTGGCTGACTTGTCCGTTACATACCACCAAAAGAAAAGAATGATCAAATCAGTCAGAAAGCCACCAAAACCTGCTCAAGATGACTACCACGTTATGGACAGACCAGAACAAGTCATTATTCTGCGCCTCAGAACAGGACACAATAGATTACGCTACCACATGTATACAAAATTCAAGATTGGTGAATCAGCCATGTGTACATGTGGATTGGCATCGCAGACAGCAGAGCACATACTCCAAGACTGCCCAAAATACAACATATCTAGGCAAACCTTCTGGCCTAGAAAGACGACAGTGGAAGATAAACTCTATAGCCTACCGAGTGAACTAAAAAAGACAAGTTAAATTCATACAAGAGACAACATTGCAGTTATAGATATATTTCAAGCGAACGAAAGAAGAAGTCGTCATTGGGGGACATATCAATATTATTAGACATGCAGATGATACAGTATCGAGTACAAACAACAAACAGGATCTGCAACATTTAGTAGACGCGGTTGTTGTACACAGTGAGCAACTAGTGTTAGAATTAAATTGTAAGAAGACCCAGATGATGGTCGTCACTAGGAAGAAAGAAATACCACATGTAATATACAGGTAAAAGGGAATATTCTTAAACAAGTGAATCGGTACAACCATCCCGAAACAGTCATAGCATCTGATTGGGGGGGGGGGGGGGTGTCTTGAAGTGATTAGAGCAAGAATCTCTATGGCAAAAGTAGCCTTTTGCACGATGGAAACATACTGATGAATAAAAAGATGCCAACTGCAACGAGAAAAAAAGAGTGTTGAAGTGCTACATACGAGGGTAAGTTAACAAGTAAGTCACAAATGGCTGTAGAAAAATAACTAAATAAGATAACTTGAAACCAGATTATTTGTATACATACATTGTCCCTTTATTTCTCAACATAATTCCCACTAACATTGATACACTTATCCCATTGTTTTATGGCCTCCCAAACTGGCTGCATAGAACTGAGTGCTCTGTTTTCTAAACCACGTTTTCACTTCACATTAAACTTCGGCGTCATTCGCGAAATGTTTCCTGCCAAGGTAGGTTTTCAGTGGACTTAGTCCCTAGCGATTTCCCGTAAAGCGGTGCATAGCTGGATAGAAAAAGTTACGAGAGCGAGTCAATAAGTAAGTCACACAGTTCTGTGGGATGGCAGGTCAATGAAAACAAACCACGCAGTTCTATGCAACCGGTCTGGGAGGGCTGATAAAATGATGGGATAAAGTGCATCAGTGTTGGTGGAAATTATGTTGAGAAATAAAGGGACAATGTATGTATATTTTAAAAAAACTGTTTCAAGCTGTTGTCATATTTAGTTATTTTTCTATAGTCATTTGTGACTTACTTATTAACTTACCCTCGTAGACCCTGCACTTTTGTATGGATGTGAAAAATGGATAATGAGCAGACATGCTAGAACAATATCTTATGGCAGCAGAAATGTGGTTTCTGAGAAAAATGCAAATAATGCCATGGACAGACTCCGAAAAACCAATGAGCAAGTCCTACAAGATACAATTAAAAACCATAAACTGATTAGGAAAATTAGACACAAGATAGTAGAGTGTTTTTTTGGTCATGTTATAAGAAGAAATAAACTAGAGAACTTGGTGAAAACTGGCAAGACTGATTTTTCTAATTGTTTTCTTTATTTTATTTGTTTTTAATTTGCTGACAAAGACGGTTATTCTTGTCTTCCATTTTCTTAATTGCGAAAAAGAGCTTGTCTGAAATTCCATATTTTATCTGCTTTATCTTTTATTTTTCCAGTTTCACAGCCAGATGTGATGTCCATTGGTTTCTGATAATAGGTGACAGGTTGGGGCTGTCATACAGTGGTGAATTGTTGTAACTTCACATTTACTAAGTTACAAGTTGAAGCTGTCATACAGTGGTGAATTGTTGTAACTTCACATTTACAAGGTTACAGCTTGAAGCTGCCATACAGTGGTGAATTGTTATACTTCACATTTAATAGGTTACAGGCTAGAGCTGCCAAACAGCGGTGAATTGTTATACTTTACATTTACTATGTTAAAGGTTGAAGCTGTCATACAGCGGTGAATTGTTATACTTTACATTTACTATGTTAAAGGTTGAAGTTGTCATAGTTATGAATTGTTATACTTCACATTTAATAGGTTACAAGTTGAAGCTGTCGTACAGTGGTAAATTGTTATACTTCACATTTAATAGGTTACAAGTTGAAGCTGCCATACAGTGGTAAATTGTTATACTTCCCATTTACTAGATTATAAGTTGAAGCTGTCATACAATGAACTGTTGTAACTTCACATCTACTAGATTACAAGTTGAAGCTGCCATACAGTTGTGAATTGTTATACTTCACATTTACTAGGTTACAAGTTGAAGTTGTCATACAGTTATGAATTGTTATACTTTACATTTAATATGTTACAAGTTGAAGCTGTCATACAGTTGTGAATTGTTATACTTCACATTTAATATGTTACAAGTTGAAGCTGCCATACAGTTGTGAATTGTTATACTTCACATTTACTAGGTTACAAGTTGAAGTTGTCATACAGTTATGAATTGTTATACTTTACATTTAATATGTTACAAGTTGAAGCTGTCATACAGTTGTGAATTGTTATACTTCACATTTAATATGTTACAAGTTGAAGCTGCCATACAGTTGTGAATTGTTATACTTCACATTTAATAGGTTACAAGTTGAAGCTGCCATACAGTTATGAATTGTTATACTTTACATTTAATAGGTTACAAGTTGAAGCTGTCATACAGTGGTGAATTGTTGTAACTTCACATTTACAAGGTTACAGCTTGAAGCTGCCATACAGTGGTGAATTGTTATACTTCACATTTAATAGGTTACAGGCTAGAGCTGCCAAACAGCGGTGAATTGTTATACTTTACATTTACTATGTTAAAGGTTGAAGCTGTCATACAGCGGTGAATTGTTATACTTTACATTTACTATGTTAAAGGTTGAAGTTGTCATAGTTATGAATTGTTATACTTCACATTTAATAGGTTACAAGTTGAAGCTGTCGTACAGTGGTAAATTGTTATACTTCACATTTAATAGGTTACAAGTTGAAGCTGCCATACAGTGGTAAATTGTTATACTTCACATTTAATAGGTTACAAGTTGAAGCTGCCATACAGTGGTAAATTGTTATACTTCACATTTAATAGGTTACAAGTTGAAGCTGCCATACAGTTTTGAAATGTTAAACCTTCACATTCTTCACATTCACTAGGCTAAAGGTTGAAAATGCATATAAGTGTGAAATACTTCCACATTTACCAGGTTACAAGATCACGTACAAGCTTAGGTCTGGGGGTCCAGTTACTAATCTAGCAAGTTGTTTATGAAATGATAGTAAAAAGGTACATGATGAGGTCATAACAATCAGGTCTCAATGATTGTTTAAAACAATATTGCATGTAATTTGAGGGACGTTGCAATCACCTCTAGGTTGGTTTTCCAGGTAATTCTATGTTCAGTAGTTTGCCATTGCCTTCTGAATGAGAAGTCAATGTTTATGTTCAACTTAATGCCGGTGTAAGCAATGACCCGTGTTTTGATCAATCAGCGCTCACTAATTGCTGTAGTCAGTACAATATCTTTATGTCTATATGTTTATGTTCAACTTAATGCCGGTGTAGGCAATGACCCGTGTTTTGATCAATCAGCGCTCACTAATTGCTGTAGTCAGTACAATATCTTTATGTCTATATGTTTATGTTCAACTTAATGCCGGTGTAGGCAATGACCCGTGTTTTGATCAAACAGCGCTCACTAATTGCTGTAGTCAGTACAATATCTTTATGTCTATATGTTTATGTTCAACTTAATGCCGGTGTAAGCAATGACCCGTGTTTTGATCAATCAGCGCTCACTAATTGCTGTAGTCAGTACAATATCTTTATGTCTATATGTTTATGTTCAACTTAATGCCGGTGTAGGCAATGACCCGTGTTTTGATCAATCAGCGCTCACTAATTGCTGTAGTCAGTACAATATCTTTATGTCTATATGTTTATGTTCAACTTAATGCCGGTGTAGGCAATGACCCGTGTTTTGATCAATCAGCGCTCACTAATTGCTGTAGTCAGTACAATATCTTTATGTCTATATGTTTATGTTCAACTTAATGCCGGTGTAGGCAATGACCCGTGTTTTGATCAATCAGCGCTCACTAATTGCTGTAGTCAGTACAATATCTTTATGTCTATATGTTTATGTTCAACTTAATGCCGGTGTAGGCAATGACCCGTGTTTTGATCAATCAGCGCTTACTAATTGCTGTAGTCAGTACAATATCTTTATGTCTATATGTTTATGTTCAACTTAATGCCGGTGTAAGCAATGACCCGTGTTTTGATCAATCAGCGCTCACTAATTGCTGTAGTCAGTACAATATCTTTATGTCTATATGTTTATGTTCAACTTAATGCCGGTGTAGGCAATGACCCGTGTTTTGATCAATCAGCGCTCACTAATTGCTGTAGTCAGTACAATATCTTTATGTCTATATGTTTATGTTCAACTTAATGCCGGTGTAGGCAATGACCCGTGTTTTGATCAATCAGCGCTCACTAATTGCTGTAGTCAGTACAATATCTTTATGTCTATATGTTTATGTTCAACTTAATGCCGGTGTAGGCAATGACCCGTGTTTTGATCAATCAGCGCTCACTAATTGCTGTAGTCAGTACAATATCTTTATGTCTATATGTTTATGTTCAACTTAATGCCGGTGTAGGCAATGACCCGTGTTTTGATCAATCAGCGCTCACTAATTGCTGTAGTCAGTACAATATCTTTATGTCTATATGTTTATGTTCAACTTAATGCCGGTGTAGGCAATGACCCGTGTTTTGATCAATCAGCGCTCACTAATTGCTGTAGTCAGTACAATATCTTTATGTCTATATGTTTATGTTCAACTTAATGCCGGTGTAAGCAATGACCCGTGTTTTGATCAATCAGCGCTCACTAATTGCTGTAGTCAGTACAATATCTTTATGTCTATATGTTTATGTTCAACTTAATGCCGGTGTAGGCAATGACCCGTGTTTTGATCAATCAGCGCTCACTAATTGCTGTAGTCAGTACAATATCTTTATGTCTATATGTTTATGTTCAACTTAATGCCGGTGTAAGCAATGACCCGTGTTTTGATCAAACAGCGCTCACTAATTGCTGTAGTCAGTACAATATCTTTATGTCTATATGTTTATGTTCAACTTAATGCAGGTGTAAGCAATGACCCGTGTTTTGATCAATCAGCGCTCACTAATTGCTGTAGTCAGTACAATATCTTTATGTCTATATGTTTATGTTCAACTTAATGCCGATGTAAGCAATGACCCGTGTTTTGATCAATCAGCGCTCACTAATTGCTGTAGTCAGTACAATATCTTTATGTCTATATGTTTATGTTCAACTTAATGCCGATGTAAGCAATGACCCGTGTTTTGATCAATCAGCGCTCACTAATTGCTGTAGTCAGTACAATATCTTTATGTCTATATGTTTATGTTCAACTTAATGCCGATGTAAGCAATGACCCGTGTTTTGATCAATCAGCGCTCACTAATTGCTGTAGTCAGTACAATATCTTTATGTCTATATGTTTATGTTCAACTTAATGCCGATGTAAGCAATGACCCGTGTTTTGATCAAACAGAGCTCACTAATTGCTGTAGTCAGTACAATATCTTTATGTCTATATGTTTATGTTCAACTTAATGCCGATGTAAGCAATGACCCGTGTTTTGATCAAACAGAGCTCACTAATTGCTGTAGTCAGTACAATATCTTTATGTCTATATGTTTATGTTCAACTTAATGCCGGTGTAGGCAATGACCCGTGTTTTGATCAAACAGAGCTCACTAATTGCTGTAGTCAGTACAATATCTTTATGTCTATATGTTTATGTTCAACTTAATGCCGATGTAAGCAATGACCCGTGTTTTGATCAAACAGAGCTCACTAATTGCTGTAGTCAGTACAATATCTTTATGTCTATATGTTTATGTTCAACTTAATGCCGATGTAAGCAATGACCCGTGTTTTGATCAAACAGAGCTCACTAATTGCTGTAGTCAGTACAATATCTTTATGTCTATATGTTTATGTTCAACTTAATGCCGATGTAAGCAATGACCCGTGTTTTGATCAAACAGAGCTCACTAATTGCTGTAGTCAGTACAATATCTTTATGTCTATATGTTTATGTTCAACTTAATGCCGATGTAAGCAATGACCCGTGTTTTGATCAAACAGAGCTCACTAATTGCTGTAGTCAGTACAATATCTTTATGTCTATATGTTTATGTTCAACTTAATGCCGATGTAAGCAATGACCCGTGTTTTGATCAAACAGAGCTCACTAATTGCTGTAGTCAGTACAATATCTTTATGTCTATATGTTTATGTTCAACTTAATGCCGATGTAAGCAATGACCCGTGTTTTGATCAAACAGAGCTCACTAATTGCTGTAGTCAGTACAATATCTTTATGTCTATATGTTTATGTTCAACTTAATGCCGATGTAAGCAATGACCCGTGTTTTGATCAAACAGAGCTCACTAATTGCTGTAGTCAGTACAATATCTTTATGTCTATATGTTTATGTTCAACTTAATGCCGGTGTAGGCAATGACCCGTGTTTTGATCAAACAGAGCTCACTAATTGCTGTAGTCAGTACAATATCTTTATGTCTATATGTTTATGTTCAACTTAATGCCGATGTAAGCAATGACCCGTGTTTTGATCAAACAGAGCTCACTAATTGCTGTAGTCAGTACAATATCTTTATGTCTATATGTTTATGTTCAACTTAATGCCGATGTAAGCAATGACCCGTGTTTTGATCAAACAGAGCTCACTAATTGCTGTAGTCAGTACAATATCTTTATGTCTATATGTTTATGTTCAACTTAATGCCGATGTAAGCAATGACCCGTGTTTTGATCAAACAGAGCTCACTAATTGCTGTAGTCAGTACAATATCTTTATGTCTATATGTTTATGTTCAACTTAATGCCGATGTAAGCAATGACCCGTGTTTTGATCAAACAGAGCTCACTAATTGCTGTAGTCAGTACAATATCTTTATGTCTATATGTTTATGTTCAACTTAATGCCGATGTAAGCAATGACCCGTGTTTTGATCAAACAGAGCTCACTAATTGCTGTAGTCAGTACAATATCTTTATGTCTATATGTTTATGTTCAACTTAATGCCGATGTAAGCAATGACCCGTGTTTTGATCAAACAGAGCTCACTAATTGCTGTAGTCAGTACAATATCTTTATGTCTATATGTTTATGTTCAACTTAATGCCGATGTAAGCAATGACCCGTGTTTTGATCAAACAGAGCTCACTAATTGCTGTAGTCAGTACAATATCTTTATGTCTATATGTTTATGTTCAACTTAATGCCGGTGTAGGCAATGACCCGTGTTTTGATCAATCAGCGCTCACTAATTGCTGTAGTCAGTACAATATCTTTATGTCTATATGTTTATGTTCAACTTAATGCCGGTGTAGGCAATGACCCGTGTTTTGATCAAACAGAGCTCACTAATTGCTGTAGTCAGTACAATATCAGCCAACTTATCTTCCAGAACTCAAACATCCTTCATGTTCTCTGCAAACATCCTTCATGTTCTCTGCAAACATCCTTCATGTTCTCTGCAAACACATCACTAGACAATCATTGTTAATTCAGTGAAAACCATACTTTATTTTCTCACCATGATACTATATTTCTTCTCTCATGAATATCATATTAATGAAGTAATACTTTCAAACCTCCCATCAAAGTTACAAATCTAACATCAAAGTTGCAAATCTCTCATGAAGTTACATTAAATTCTATTTCTGAAGGCAACATCATTTACCAAAGAAACATTTATTGGGCTTTGTAAACTAATTTTAGAAAGGCAACTGCTCTTTCTGTCACATACTCATACATTAGGATGTGTAACTACATGATAGTTTTCTATTGCTACTGTCCATTACATAACATCTGTGGTTACACCCCCCCCCCCCCCACAATATTTAATATTGGCCACTGAAGGAGTGTTTGTGAGCGGTTGTGTACATGTGTGTGTGCTGCTGCTGCTACTACTACCGGCAACTTGCAGTCTTGACAGAAGATTGTTACACTGTGCTTCAACAAAGGCATAATAACTACAACCCACGGTGGGGACCAGGGATGGAGTTATACCTCTCCATAGCACAAATCCTGGGCTGAATTGTAGAGACCATGTGTGGCCCATGCAGCATGATCCCTCTCTCTGCCTGCCTAGTTTACTCCAGAAGGGTAACACCGATACATCTGGAACAAGACAAGTGTGTGTGTAGGTGTTGAGGTAATTTTTGATTTGGTTTTAGTCCAGTGACAAAAGACATTGTACATGTACCATGTATACAACAGATTTTGTCAAGCTGTCCAGAATAAAAAGAATACTGCAGCAAAACCAACCCTCACAGAGGAATGTATTGTACATACACTGGATAGAAAGAGAGTGGCAGCAGGGGGAAAAAGATGAAAGAAGAGAGAGAGATGGGGATGGCTGGGGCGAGAAGAACTGCACATATGATTTCACTTTTGATTCCAAAAATAATATCACCCATGCCAGAATACAAATTACTATGAGTGTTAATCAATACCTGAGAATACATGTCTTGTGCTATTTTAATATCACCAAGCGTTCCCTAACAATGTGATCAACTATATCTAAAACACCAATCACATTTATTTTGTTCCGATGCAGTTTTCTGCTAGCTGGTCTATGGTGCAATCGGGCCATCACACTGAAGCATAACCAATAAAGCTTTCATAAGCAAGTCATATCAATGATATAAAGTAATACAACTTACAAATATCTCCAGTCTCCCATTAAGCTTTAAGAATGTTCCTTAAGCTCTGATTGACATACAACTTCAGCTCTGACAGATATGCCAAAAATGCAGCAACTTTAGAACTAAAATTTATAAAAGTACATACACAGAAACAACAAGCCACAATCGGACTGCATCACTTAAGAGGCTTCTGTCTGAACTTGATTTCTTCTAATGAGGGCTGCAGTCCATAAATAATACGAAGATCTCTGGCTGCAGTCTGGTTGCGATCCCTGTGCATCTTGAGATAATACTTCCATCTAGTTGGCAGCGATGTGTAATATGCCATCGGATCAACTTGCTTATCTAGGGGAATCTAATGAGAAAATACAAGACAATTGCAGTAAGTAAAAAGAAATGGTAATGGCTTTTCCGCAGAGTAACCCGACAGGAGTTTTCTAATCATCAGAATTACTCACACACCCCCCCCCCCCCCCCCACAAAAAAAAAAAAATCTGCAGGCCATGGAGAACCTTACGCGTTCCTGGTACAAGATAAATTGGGGGGCTGCCCAAAATATTTGTCTTGTCCTGTTTTCTTACAGCTAGTTCTCTCAAATAGTTGTTTCTATTCGGCCAAGAAAAGGTTTTTTTGTTTTTTGTTTGCATATCCTTTATAGGACATCACTGTCAACATCAGCATCTTTCAACTGATTGTGAATTTCTTGGCAAGATTAAGCTCAGTAGTTTGCCACTGCTTTCTGAGCGACTGGCTCACATACCCCGAAGTAGCGACGCGGAGAAAACCGCTACCGATTCTCACACAATGTCATGTTACTTACAAGAGTATACGAGATTACAAAGAAAGTCATGTAACCTCTAGACCAGGGAGACCGGCAAGAACAGGGTTAGGATCTAGATATTCTGTCTAATACTTTCAATGGGAGATAACAGCGTTAGACTAGGACATCTGTCTCTTGATGACCTGTTCTCTCAACATTCCAGATACACTTCAACACATATTATTAACTGGTTAGTTCAGACATTTGTTGTAGTTGACAAGTTATATTGGTTACGTCACTTTACATTGTTAACCTGTGCTGCCTACTACAGTCTATGACACAATGGCTGAGAAAAGACCCAAGATAGCAGAGATTCAGGGACTGAAAAGGAGACTCGGTTGAGTGGTGAAGAGTTAAAACAGTAAGTTATGGATATAGACAGAGAGTAGTGAAAAGAAGAGTGGGATAGAAGGAAAGAAGAACAAGTGAAGGAAAGAAGAACAAGAGAAAGAAAGAGAAGGGAAGTAATGGAAAGGAGAGAAAGAAAAAGAGATTTGACTTGCTGAGATTGCCAGTGAGGCTAGGAAGGTGGAACTCGAACAAGAGGCTAAGAAGGCTGAGCGAGAGCATGAATACAAGATGAAAGAGCTTGAGATGAAAGCTCAGCCTTCGAGAGAAAGTGGATCTTCTGCCGGGCGCTCTTCAAATCCTGGTTCCATGCATTCCCCCTTGATGCAATTTAATGAACGTCTTGAAAATATAGACAAATTTATTATAAATTTGTGGTGATGTTGCCCGCTATGGGTCTCGAGAAGAAGAAATGGAATCTAAAGCTCTCCTAAGGATTAAGAGAAGTGGCTTATGAGGTGTACTCAAGACTGTCCTGAGACAGTGTGAGATGACTGCTCACACCTATCGAAGCAAGTTCCGATCAGACTGGAAGGAAACCAAGGAAATGTATTCCTCTTTTGTGGTAGGTCTCAAATCATATTTCCTGAAATGGAAGGCACTAGCAGGCTTCCAGAAGAATTATGATAGCCTGGAGCTGATGGTTATTGCCGACCAGCTAAAAGAGTTGTGTCAAGAACTGACATCACTGCACTCAGGGAATTCTCATAAGCGCTTAGTCCTCATCTTCAACAGCCAGTGAAGAGTTCCAATACTAATGGTGCCTGTTGCAATCTGATTATTTGTCCATCCTGCTTTACTTCTGAATGATGACAGGTGAGCAGATCCTCTAACCACCACCTGCTGCTGCATTCTCTCTAGACTAGACCATGATAGTCTGTCTGTTCTTCTGCATTAACCCTTTACAGGGCAGACGCTTGTCCGTTTTCTAGCCCTGAACGGGCAAGATTTTTTCAGGTTCGGTAAAGTTTCGGGTCGCGTTAGTAAAAACATCACAAATAAGGTGTTAGTCAACCGATTTTAGTTAAATAAACAACACAATGAAGGGAAAAGCATGCAGAATATGTTACTCACGTGATTGTTGTCGGTAATCCATAAATGAACACAAATATTTACGAAATACGGCATGTTGCTTGTGATTTTCCGTCATCTATACGGCAATTTACAAACACATTTTCAGAATCATAATCACTTTATTTAAAGTCCGACTCACGACTGCTAATGCAAAGTAACGCTTTGCACTGATATCTAGCTCCGATTAATAGTCAACTTCGTGCCCTTTAATGTCATTTAAATTGAACAGAGCGAAATCTCGGCTATCACTTGAAGAATCGCCGACATCCGTTTTGAAAAACAGCGTAAAAATCCCGAAAACTATCAAAAATTGTCCGTAAAAGTCCATTCAAATTCATACTATCGCGTTTACAAATGGCGGCCACGTTGTCAAGCTGTCGGCGAAAGCGAAAGTAGCGGTCGGAAGTGTCGGAAAGCCGAGAGATCGCGATTTTACAATGCATAATAGTATCGGCCGGAGTCGGCCGTTACGATCGTTTTATGACATCGGCCGGAATTAGCCGCTATGACCTGTAAAGGGTTAACCACATTCTCTCAGAGGGCCTTCACTACATCTGCCTTATCATGCATCAAATCACCCCTTAATGATACGGTACCAGCCAATCTGTTTGCCTGTTCATTTACAATCACACTAGAGTACTCTAGAGAAAAGATACAGCAAATCCTCACAACCCACGACCTCTGAATCAATGCATGCCATTCTGCATGAAGCATGCCAGTCTTCACCTTTGCAAGAATGTTTTGTGAATCAGTTACAATCACAACAAGCATGTACAGTTTGTTCTCCAACCATCAGAAAGCTACAGTAACCACCTCCATAGCTAACAGAACATATGGCCAAACCACTCCAAGTTTTCTTCCTGGAAAATGGAGTAGAGAGAGTGTGAGACAGTAAAATTAGCCGAACGGTATGTTCTGGCTCATGGGGTAAAAACACCCACCCCTCATCAGAAAGTCCCCAGTACACAGATGAAAATGAATTCCAGTCAACAGATAGAAAAGACCAATAAGGGGAATCTCAAAGACAGAATTCTGGCCAGCAACCAAGATACCGACAATCAGCAGCCACAGGCTAGACAAGGGTGGCAGAGGAGATTTTGCAAAAAATACCCCCCCCCCCCCCCCACCGTAGGTAGTTTGTTGGAGAGATCCCACTGACTCAGTATGCAGCCTGCATAACCGAGAAAGGGAAAAGTACCCAATGACAAGAAGAGACCTTGTGGTAGAGACCAATGAAGTGAATGGACAACAGGTAGAGTATCTATATGACACTTGCTTACAATTTGAAATTGTCATAGCCTCTCACCCGGTTAGTCCCAAACAGCTCAGGGGGAGATTATCAAGATACAAATGGCAATGAAGAGCATTGTGGCTATGTTCCTCCCGATCGCCAGGGTGGACATAGTTTCAAAATATGGTACAAGAACTATTAAGACTGCGGTTATATCTGACCCGACATTTCCCACCCAGGTGGAGCCTTGCACACAAGATCACGGAATGGTCAGACCTGCAACTTATTCCGAATTCTTTACCCAATGAACTAAGAGAAGCTCAAAAACAAGATGCTACACTGCAAACTTGTTTTGCCAAGTTACCAAAATCAAGTGATCCTGTTAGGAAAGAACACTATTATATGAAGAATTCCTTGTATTGCTGTATGGTTAGCGCATAGTTAAAAAGGTCTATTAGCAACACATCATTTATATGGGACACCTATTGCCTTTAGTGGTCACATGGCTGTCAGGGCAACTATCCAGAGAATTTCCTGCCATTATTATTGGCTGGGAATCACTGGAGATGTGAGGAGATACTAAGTCCCACCCTGAGTGCCAACAAGTGGCAACGAAACATTTGACTACTCCCGTTACCTTGGGAGAGACACCAGTGATGAAATCACACAGTAGGTCCTCTTCCAATGCATTAATCAAGGTCTTCACTAAATTGGGTTTCCCTAATCAAATCCTGATGAATAGTGCTTCGCAGTTTAGGGGGAAGTTAATGGAAGAAGTCTTCTGGATCTTCTGTACTAGCCACAACCACATCTGTCCATATCTTTCTCATTCAGAGGGGCAGGTAGAGTGATATACTGGGACTTGAATCTCCATATTGAATAAACTTGCCAAAGAAAAACCTGATAAATGGGATGAATACATTCCAGTGATTATGTTTGCCTATCAGGAGGTTCCACAGATCTGCCACCAGCCACTTTGTCACGTGGCAGACCTGTAAAAGGACCACTGGAAGCCTTACTGAGATGTTATACTGATGAAACAACCACTAAAGAGGTGGTGTCATCTTATAAGTACATGGAGGTCAAGAAAAAGCTCTACATGAGGTGGTCTTTTGCTAACCATAACCTGAAGAAGGTCCGAAAAAAGACATGCCTCTTATTTCAATAAGAAGGAAAAGGACCGATCGTTAGAAGTAGGTGATAACGTCTTATTGTTATTACCTTTAAGGAATAACAAACTGGAAATCAGGTTTTCCAATCAAGAAAAGATCTTCCTGAACTGATTATCAAATTAAGATATAGGGAAAGTCTAAGATCTATCAGATATACCTTCTTCGAAAATACAAAGAAATGTCAGACGAGACCCCATTAAACCTGATGGTGATGGCGGTGGCAACTGAGGTTGAAAGGGAAGAAAACACTGACGCTGTTAACCAGATGTTAGAATCCCATAGCCATAGGCTGACCAAACAACTGGGGCGAATAGCATTAGTAGAGTTGAATAGGAGTAACTTGTCAGGGTCCAGTTCACAGGGAGAACACAGCCAGTGCAAAGACAGTTGGAAGTTGAACAGTTTTACTGAATCTTAAGTAGAACCTAACTTACTTTCCCCACATATTAAACACACTACACAACACTATGTCCCTTTTCTAGACATTACATTTTAGTTTTGAGATTTTTTTGCGTTAATTTTTGGTTTCTTGTTTTTGTGTCTCCCATTTAAGGATATATAGAGTACGCACAACGTTAAATTCCCCAATTATTTCAAGATCGCATTAAAACAGAAACTGATTACTAAGGATTGTAGTTCCCTCCATTGTCTACGTATGTATACATCTTGGCTTTTCAAAATTGTCTTCTTACGGAGATAAAGAGACTGTCTTTTAAAGACGTAAGTTGACTCGTTAATTTTGTTTTATATAGACGTTATGAATTGATCTAGTATGAATAATTCAACTGAGCATCCATTTTTAAGTGTACAGTATAGTATTCGACTATATAAGTCGGCGGTTACATCCCAAACTGAAATAATTAAGATCGCATGCTATGATGCCGTAATTTCCTTGGCGGGAAAACAGCGATTTTCTGAGTCATAATCCAGCGATGATCATTTAATATTCTTATGGATTATTCAGAGCGAATGAAATGATAATGAATGCATGTTTGCATACAATACCCATTTTGGTATTTATGTGTAAATTGTCATCACTCTACAAGTTCGGTTATATTTATTTTTGGGTAACTTTGTAAGGAAATTATCTGGTCAAAATTGATCTCCGCTTTGCGGCCTCGCGTTGAAAACCACACGATCTGTCACGCGTCGCAGTGACATCATCATAGCATGACGTGGAGATGTATATATCTGAGTGTGCATAAATTGGCAGTAGTAATCTCCCTTGGCGACAGTGTAACCAACAGTTGTGTGTCTAGGTAGGTAGGGTCACAAAATGTGAAAAGGCCAAATTCGTTTTTTTCCCGTATATGTCTATATTAAATGCAAAGAATACCATGGACAGACAAAAAAACCAATGACAAGTCTTTCAAGAAACAAATGAAGATCGTAAACTGATTAGAATCATTAGACGTAGACAGTCAAAATTTTCTGGGCATGTTATGATAAGAAATGACTTGGAGAACTTGGTGACAACTGGCAAGATCGAAGGGAAGAGACCAAGGGGAAGACAGGAACATGGAGCTAATCCACGACTCTTGAGTGAGATTGCAAAACATAACCGCCCACGCTTATCGGCATGGCACATGATGGATGGATGGATATTAAATGATAAACTGACACACAAACATTTATAATCTCCCCTTAGAATTGATCTACAGACTTGAATAACGTACCGTTGGATTTGTTTTTTCAAGAGCTGTCGAACTATGCAGGTTATATAATTGAAAAGCAATTTAGAAAAAGTTACTGAAGTGGCTACCCTTTTCTAACTTATTTTCATATGTACTAAACACATGAAACAACACTATGTTCTTTTTCTAAATTACTTTCCCATTAGTAAACACACAATACAACACTGTGTCCCCTTTCTAACTGACTTTCCCCACATATTCAACACACCACACAACACTATGTCCCTTTTCTAACTCACTTTCCCCACACATTAAACACATGACACAACACTATGTCCTGTTCCTAACTTAAACTAAACCGAAACCTTTCTCAGACTTCCCCATGTACTAAACCACACAACACTACAATCTGTCCCTGACTTACTTTCCCATGTGCCAAACAAACCACACAACACTACAACCTTTTTCTAACTTACCTTCCCATCTTCATAATACATGGTATCATAGCTGAACTCTTCCTCGTCAATTGGGTCAGCTCGAGAATGACCTTCACTTGGTTTGGCTGTCACAATAGGAATATTCTCAAACTCTGGCCGGTACTCAACCACATTTAACTTCATCCTGTCTGCCAACCGCTGGTGGGATTCCTTATATGCGAGAACATATGGGATAGACATATAAGTTCACGATGTACAAACATATTATAATTGCATATATACAAAAGGCATACGCAGAAAATAACGTGTCAGGCGATTGAATAGACATGTGTAAACACCAGATGGCCACTAGAACCCTTAGTTTAGTTTAGTCGAAGGATCAGCATCACGGCACACGGGTATAACCCATAAGTGCTCCATTCTCCTCCTAACTCAAACATGAGTCTGGAGAAACTCAGCACAGTGCATGAACTCCGTAGCACTGGCGAGGATCCTGAAATACATTGGGTAGATTTTTAACTCGAAATTTTGCCAGGGGAGTGCCGTTAGGCTACTCTTTTTCGATTTCCAACTGTCAAGGGAATTTTTATGTGCGCAACAATGCACACGGGCGTTCGATCTCGCTACCCAGAGACCAGGGGAAATTTATTACTAGAGGCCCATGTGAAAAAAATCCCGGACCTCACCGGGGCTTGATCCCGGGACCTCAAGCACTCGAGGCGGACACCATACCTCGAGACCACGCAGCCCCCATACTAGAACTCTTAGTACCCATTAGTCGCCATTCACGGTTCCAACTTCATGGCAAAGAATCACCATATAGTACTCCATTTCTGTGCCAGTGAATATCACCCAAAATGCTCCTCGCTGCTACATGTGAAAAGTGCAACAGCACGCACAGGCATATGTGCATAAGGCCGCTGCCAGAATGCCAACACAACAGTCTGCCACTAAAATTACAGTTCATCATCGATGAAAGAGATAACTAGAAAGCCAACAGTTGCACACATATGACCATATAAGGCAAACCAGTTCGTTCAGCAACCAGCTAGCTGCCAGTTTTCTGAAGATGCAGTTCACAATACAACAACTGCGGACAGATATTAAAAGCATTCCACGAGAAATCCACAGCTCACAGTGTCGCTCCATGTACTTAACTTATTAGCAGGATGACGGAACCATGTACCACCAGTCCAAAATGAGGAAAATGCACAAGCAAACTGCAGCCAAAAGCAAAAATACTCCAGAGGCCTTAACAGCCTACCTGTAATTTTGGACTGGAAGTATTATTAGTATCTGCAATATCAGATGGGGATTGAGAGTATACAGGCATATCTGAGTGCTGTCAAAGCGTTAGGTGACAAATTCTTTCTATAACAGGTGTCTTTTGTGTTATGGCCTCTGTTAAAACATTTAAATGGCACATTTTTGAAAGAAACAAAGCGTATGACGAAAGTCAATATTAGGTAATTTTCTTAGTTATTTTCTTGCACTGACAGAACATGATCTACGTTTGCAGAGAAACTCAAACAATTTTCTACAAACTGCCAGTAGAAGTGTACAGTTTTTCAAAGAACATGATCACACATGATACACAAGTACCCTTGTGTTCATTTCACTTATTTTTCTCGAGAATGTTTACAAATCTGAGTTCCTTGAGAATGTTTACAAATCCGGGTACCTTGAGAATGTTTACAAATCTGGGTTCCTTGAGAATGTTTACAAATCTGGGTTCCTTGAGAACGTTTACAAATCTGGGTTCCTTGAGAATGTTTACAAATCTGGGAATGTTGAGAATGTTTACAAATCTGGGTTTGTTGAGAACTGACCTCAAAGCACTCCAGGTGAAACCCACAGAAGCTCAATCTCCCTCAGCAAATATCAGCAGGTGTAAATGCTGACTGTTCTAGTAACACACTGGTTGTAAAGACTCATCCTTTCATATGTCCCACAACTATTTGAACCAAATGTCAATCCAAATTCAAGCATCCTTACATGTGTGGTTTCATTGGTTACTGCATCCTTCAATTCATCATCATCATGTGCCATGCCTTTAACCATGGGTGGTCACGTTTCACCGTGGATCAACTCTTTTGCTTTTGTCTTCGTTATGCCATATGGTCAAGTCTTACAGATATTTACTTCTCTGCTTTCCCCTTGTCTTTTCACCCCTCAATCTTGCCAGTTGTTACCAAGTTCTCCAGTTTATTTCTTCCCATAATGTGCCCAAATAATCTTGACTGTCTACGTCTAAGGTCTCTAATCAGTTTACAATTTTCATTTGTTTCTTGTAGGATTTGCTCTCTGGTTTTTCTGTATGTCCATGATATTCTTTGCATTTCTCCCAGAAACCACATTTCACCCTATACAAATAAGGTTGCTTGCTTGATAGAGTAGAGGGCAGGCAGAAAAAAAGGCAACATGGTGTGGGCTTTGCAGTGAAGAATTCGCTACTGGGAATGATTGAAATTCCAGCTGGAGGTACTGAAAGACTATTATTATCCCTGTGCTTGGCAACCTCTTGTGGTTTAGCCACCATTAATACTGCATATGCACCAACACTCGCTTCCTCGCATTTTAAAATCAGGTTAGCCTTCTTGGAGGACTCTCACTGTTGTGGTGCCATCCACTCCCAGCTGGTCAAGTTGGAACGGTCGAAGACTTCACGGTCAGCCCTCAAGGGAAGGTACGGGCAGTCCATGGGCATTATCCGCCATCCAAGGAGGCTTCCATAATTGCAGAGCCAACACATAGCGCTCTGGTACTGAGCTCACCCAAGGAATCGCCATGTCCTGCATATGGCTACTTTAATTCCTCACCTCCATGTATTGAGTTGCTCCCCGCACAAACCAGGAACGGTCACTCTGCAGACAACATCCACTCAGCGAGCTTTCCTAAACAGATATGATTAATCTGCACAGTCATCGCAAGAGCTAAACCTTTAAAAGTTGTTCCTAACCTGACACTTACCAGTTATAACAGAAAGGGAAAAATGAAGCGAAGGCCATCAATAAAAACTATGTTTTTTTCAAATGTAAGTCACATGTACTACCTGCTTTCTGTTAGCGTTCTGAATGTTGGGTGACGCTCACCAAACCCAACATTACGCTAACGACTTTGGGCGGAGAGGAGCGCAATTGGGAGGGAACAAGCACTACCCTATTCCAAGGAAATATGGCAGGGCAGACCGATCGGCAACCGGTCTAGAATGGAAGTTCTGACAGCCAACAGTTAAGAGTAATGCTTTGCTGATCCGGCAGCTTCAGCAGTTTGTCTTGTTCCAGACATATTGGTGTTACCTTTCCTCCGGAGTAAACTAGACAGGCAGAGAGAGGGATCATGCTGCATGGGCAACACATGGTCTCTAAATTGATCCCAGACTTTGTGCTATGTGCTATGGAAAGGTATAACTCCATTTTACAAACTATTGCCTGTCAAGACGGAAAGGTGCCAGTCAAGCCACATGTTCACTTCTAGCCACTTACCTGTTCCATCAGACCCTTGAAGAAAGCCTGAGTCAGTTTCAACGTGTTTCTAACTCGCCCTTCCGAATTCACATAGATGTCCTGGATACCAATAATCTGGCAAATGGTTTTCAGAACCCGATGGCACTCCAGGCCATGTCCTTTGGGCATTCTTTTGACAAAAATGGTAGTTTTGTGTTCTTTCACGGCAAAGTCATGGAAAACTGCAAGAGAGCAGAACATCATGTTACCGTCATGAACAAACCACATATACAGGCATGGTTAGAGAACAGAACGTCACGTCACCGTCATGAACAAACCACATATACAGGCATGGTTAGAGAACAGAACGTCACGTCACCTTCATGAACAAACCACATATACAGGCATGGTTAGAGAACATGGTTAGATAGGGTAGAACATTACGTCACCGTCACGAACAAACCACAAATAAAGACATGGCTAGTGCAAGATCAAGATGACAGCACTCTAGACAAACACATAGAGCCCCACCTCCCTCAGCAGATGTCACAAGGTGTAGATGCTAAATGCCCCAGTAACCAGCTGGTTAGAAACACTTTGGATCCTTCCTCTCATAAGCCTATTCATGCTGCAATCACACTTTCATCTACATTCAAGCATAATTTCCAGCTTGTTTCAACTAGAAGCATGACTAAATCCCTGGAAGCATGACTAAATCCCTGGAAGCATGACTAAATCCCTGGAAGCATGACTAAATCCCTTGAAGCTTTGGAGATGGGGTTATATAGATTGCTAAAAATCTCTAGGACAGCCAAAATGAGGATTCTACATGTTTTGAGGGAGGCTAAGACATAAAGACAGCTTATTATAAAAGTCAGTAAGAGGTAAATGTCAGAGTCTAACAGGGGACAGCGATGCAGGGACATCGTTACGACCGCCAGGCGACTTAGCTCCCAGTAAGGGATGCAACAACTTCGTTGCGCCGCCAGGCGAATAGGAGTTACCGGCCTGCGAGATCGCTGGCTGACCAGCGGTCAGGCCGCCAACGCAAGACGCACGCCTGCCACGTGACGCCACGTCAGGCAGGAGGCAAGTTGCGAACCAGGTCCAGACAGCTCTGGGGACACGGTACAGGACGGACGTGTGATTGAGAGAAAGGCGTTGTATGGTTTCTGTATTGAAAGGCGAGTGTTTGGACATCTTGCGAGTCAGACTTGTGAACTGTATTGTGGATGTAAGTTGTAAAGTATCCATTATATATTGTTGTGATCATCATTCTGTATTTGATATGTTAATAAATCCATTAAATGGTGTATCGTTGAGTCTTACGTCAAATCACGTTGTATTTGTACTGTCTCACACTTGTTAGGAAAGCGAGCCAAGTTTAAGACTCTGACATGTGTGAACGCTGCTACAAAGTTAATGTTAGTATCTACAGTAGCAAAGCAATGTTTGTTGGCTGTGTAGTAAGCCGACCCACGTCTTTCAATCTCATCCACACTAGAGCATTCATTCTCTAACAAAAATTTAGCAAAGGCTGAAGGAATAGATGATACAATTTTGTCTCTAATGATTAGATCTTCCAATCTCTGATAACTTTTTTCAATTTTGGCTGCTGACGTCCATTTGGTGAAAATATCTCGGACTAAGCAGAGGTAGTCAGAGAACGTTTGAGTCGGTTTTGGGCTCAATTTACTGAATTGTTCTCTGTAACCTGCCTCATCTAACATAAAATGTGCCATAATCTTAGATTTCAGATAATGGTAATGTGTTGTGTGTAATATAACATGTTGTTGTTAAAGTGTTGACACCACAGGCAGGCATCTACTGGGCATGGCAGAGTGTTGCCAACATTGTATGCCAACACAAGAACTCCTGGCCAAATAGGGACAGGGTTGGAGTGTTTTATACGACTTATATAAAGCCGTATTTCAGTCTGGCTAGATGGTTTTTGTTCCAAGAACCATATTATTCTTTTTTTTCAAATTGCTGCGAGGTAGATGCGTGAAGCTGGAACTACTGATCTGACTGGGTGATAATACAATTGAGGTAACCAGCCATCGAGAGGGTGAAGCCTGATATGTGTTAAACATGAAGCACCACATGTCTTTGTACCCAACTCCCAGTTCTTATATATTTCTATGCCATGTGTGTATTTTTGATAACGTTGTGTATAACAATAGAAAGGTAGACTCTGACAAGGGTATACTATTAACCCAACAGGTACAGACATTATACATGAAAGACGACATCTTTCATGGATTTTACCGGGGGAGCGTGTCAGAGTCCAACAGGGGACAGCGATGCAGGGACATCGTTACGACCGCCAGGCGACTTAGCTCCCAGTAAGGGATGCAACAACTTCGTTGCGCCGCCAGGCGAATAGGAGTTACCGGCCTGCGAGATCGCTGGCTGACCAGCGGTCAGGCCGCCAACGCAAGACGCACGCCTGCCACGTGACGCGACGTCAGGCAGGAGGCAAGTTGCGAACCAGGTCCAGACAGCTCTGGGGACACGGTACAGGACGGACGTGTGATTGAGAGAAAGGCGTTGTATGGTTTCTGTATTGAAAGGCGAGTGTTTGGACATCTTGCGAGTCAGACTTGTGAACTGTATTGTGGATGTAAGTTGTAAAGTATCCATTATATATTGTTGTGATCATCATTCTGTATTTGATATGTTAATAAATCCATTGAATGGTGTATCGTTGAGTCTTACGTCAAATCACGTTGTATTTGTACTGTCTCACACTTGTTAGGAAAGCGAGCCAAGTTTAAGACTCTGACAGTAAACATCATGTTTTTTTTTTGCCATGTTATGAGAACTTATTGTGACAACAGTAAAAATGTCTGGAGAGAAAGACTGTGGAAGACAGAGAAAATTCTTGAAAAGTCTTAGGTCACGTCACAGAAGCTGTCAGCACATGAATTAATACATGCTGTTGGAGATGGCATGATATGGAGAAGCATGATGACCCATGCCACTAGGCAGGTACTTGATGATAATGTTTCATCAATTATTGCGTCTTCAACCAGCAGTCTTTCATAGACAGTCAAAATATGTCCCCTGTCCATTGTTCTAGTTCCAATTATTGGAGATTCTGAAGGCAACAAATCTGCTAGTTCACTGCCTCACTCGTCAACATGACTCGGGTTTATACAATCGATTACAATACTTTATAACAGCAAATTTAAAAAAACGACATCGTAAAGAACTGCAAAAAGGAAGATTACTCTTATAAGAAAGTGCAAGAACAGAAGGACACAGTAGTGGAAACTGAGAAAATGAGATGTAATCTTGCACAACATAAATAACTGCATGTTTTCAGCCCAGTACAGCTCTGGGGTCGACACTAATGTAACAGAAATGGGTACCAGACAGTATGAAGAATGGAATACGGATGGAATATGATCAGCGCTGCCAGTAGTGGATTGTGTTCAATCTTCAAACCTCAAATTCCAAAACAAATTTGGAAGAAAAACAATGACAAAGAAGGAATAGGCCGCCACACTTCATATAGCGTGGCCTAGAATATGTGAAGACATAATACTCTACCAGAAGTATCTGCTATGGGTCTACCTGTAGTTTTTAAAGCAAGGAGTAAGAAAAGGATGTTTCGTCAACGGATCTATTTTCTCTTCACGGCTAGAGGCCTTCCTAACATGCTCCCCCCCAATGGTGGGACTGCTAAGGGAATGTGTACAAGGAGAGTACTTTGAAGAGAATTAGATCTTCAGACCTCCAAGTTTACCAGCCAAAGGTCAAATATTTTTTTTCCAGCGGACCTCTTTAACTTGGGTGTGTGCAGCCACTAATCTTGAAACTGGTAACCCAGCATGGTGTTCTGCTTCAAGCATAAGTGGACACAAGATAACCCCCAGACATGAAATATGTACCAACCTGTGTGATTATTGTATCTCTCAAAGTACTGCAGCCTCTGTGCTGCCTTGTTTTTTGCCTGTGAAGATAAATAGTCATGACTTACAGAAGCAAATTAGTTGGTTACACAACCTTTACTGGACATTGCAACCAACCCCAGCATTTATTGGCTGTTTGTAATTATCAAGGCAATGTTTATGTTTGGTAGTTTGTTATTAGACGCGACATGGTCGAAAGGATAAAAGCGCTGGCTTTTACATTTCTGGTATGCTGATGGCCAGGCAGGCAGTCCAACCCCTACACATTAAGTTGGCTTTACACACTGACTTCTCATTCAGAAAGCAATGGCAAACTACTGAACATACAATTGTCTAGAGGATCAATCTAGGGTTGATAGCAACGCCCTGCAAAGAACGCACAACATTTTTAGTTTGTCATTTCTATCTGAACAACCGACACCCATACCATTGTGAAAATCAATGCAAAGCAATCTGCTCCTAAATCGAGAGCTACTGATTTCAAACCCGGTATGTCGGTATTGTGAAACTGTCCTCACTACTCCACAGCCACAGACGTCAACTGCAAACCTGCTGAAGAAATCTGAAGGCACATGATGATGATGCTTATGATGATTCTTTTTCTGGTTCAAGGAATTGAAGGACTGATGCAAACACAAATTTCTTCCACCTTTCTCTACTGCAAATGATGTGTTTCCCGTTCTGTTCCTTCAGAGTGAATTCCAACTGATTTCTTTCTTCTTGGGTACTCCCTTGGTCTCATACTTCCGTGTGTGCTGTGTTTGCCAGGGTCTATGCAATCAGCCTGTTTCATCTTCCTCGTCCTTCAAGTTCATGTCTCCACAGTAATATCAGCAGTTAGTTTCACATCTGACAGTGTGAAGCGAGAGGAATTACAGAAATTAAACATAGATGGCGAACAATTGAATACTAGAACAATGAAGGTCGATCCGAAGAGAATGGTTGCTGCCTCTGGAACGGTCTCGGCTGGCAAAGATTAGTTTCATCTTCGTGTCAGAGCATGCGGGAGTACAAGGAAATGAGCGGGCTGACAAGCTCGCAGGTGAGACTACTGTGGAAGGCGGACGCGCCATGGACCAGGCTGACATTCTGAATGCTCTACGAGAAGTAAGACTTTTGCGTGAACCAAGTGATGACTGTGAATCTACAACCATGGCCAGACTGCGAGAACACCAAATTAAAAGAGGTGTGGCCAAACAAGAACACTACGCAGGAAGCCAAAGAAGAGTAATAAACCAACACAGAACTGGTGTCGTTAGCCGCTACACGCTGCTGGATTTGCTGAGGAGGGGATCCAAGCACTTATGGACTGAATGGTTCGATGTGCAATGAGGATGATCTGTCAACTAACTAACTAACACTGAAGGCAAAGTTTTAAGAATAATATAAAACAAATATTTGTAATAAACAGCAGTTCTAAGAACTGACAGCCATTTAGGAATATTTCAGAGCAAACAGTAAAATATCAGATAATGATGCATACTGTGCTCTGATTTGTTTTCTTTGTAAGCAGATAATAAAATCTATAGAAAAAATGCACTTGGTGGTCATAATATAAACAACCTCATGTTGCACTTATGAAAGATTAAAAGGTTAGAAGAAACTACATAAAATTATCAATACCCTGGTTGCATAAAATGTAAAACATGGCCTCCGCTTGAATACTACAAAGACAGAAGTAAATCTCATTAAAAAAAAGGAACGGACCATGCCTAAATTTACACTTAAAGTTAATGAGACAAATATTGAAATTAAAATATGTAGGTATATGAATAACATCAAACAAGAGATCTACCACATAGATTAAGAACAGAATAGGACCAGCAAAAACTTATTGTCAACCCTAGGTATCTGCAATGATCTATGTCCACCTTTGTGCTGGGTAACCCCTGCCTTTTCTTCCAGAAAATATGTGGCTTTTTTTTTTTGTGCTCGCTCGCTTTGAACTCAAGCGTAGTCCATACACACTATTTATAGTAGTGATGGACTGAACTTTGGATTAGCTTTCCAAACTAAGTGTCCCTTGCCAACAAGCGAACCCACTCCGACTTCAGAGGTACTTGTGATTTACGTTCCCAAGTCAAAGAAGACAGATCAACATTTTAGTCTAGCTGTCCAGTGTAGGGGTTGAACTGCTAACCTCGGCATCAGCACACCGGATGTTTAAGAACACGCGTTCTTACTCATTCGGCCATGCTGACCCTGTGGCGTTTAATATGGCCAAACTATTTTTTTGTTCAATGTTAGTTTCCAAGATACAACACTGTTTGGAAGCTGTGCAGGTCTGTTGTACGTAGAGTCACCTTCATCTGGGACATACGGGAGTTGAGGGACATGAACGAGCTGATTAAATTGCAGGCTCTGCACCCACTGCAGATGGTCAGTCCGTAGATAGTGCCGATGATATTAATGTCCTTCGAGATATGTCGAGAGCAGAGGACTTTGATGCCAGTGAATCCACTTCATTATCCAGAAGAGACTCGGAAGCTAGAATCGGCAGGGCCAGACACGAAAGGCACATCGGAAAATGAGGGGCCTCGTCAACCAACACAGAACTGGCACTATAAGCCACAGGGTGGTGAAGCAGATGTTGGGTGGGGGGAAGGATCTGAGCACCTATGGACCCGAGTGCAAGGATAACACCCCAACAGATAACTAACTTAGAAGCTAATTTTCTTTGATGTTTAGATCTTAGAAAAAAAAATCATTTAGAATTTCAGTACTTTTCTTCTTCTTGGTCCATGATACTCTAAGAACATTTAACTTCTACATTGCTATGCCACTGTTAATTATGGAGCCAAGATCTTCACACTTTGTGACATTTTCAATGCCTTTTTGGAGAATACCCACTTGATGATAATTGACTACACTTCTTCTGAAGATTCTACTGAGCTATCTCTTAATAGGGATCATGACTAATCCACAAGGTGCTCAGCCCTCCTCATAGGTAAATAAAAACAATGTCTGAAAGTTGTCTCCATAGCAAGAAAATACAGACAAATATTCTAAAAGACACTATCAAACAGTACCAAGGTAAGCAAACCCTTCAACACATCGCTGACTACTAAACAATTCTGTGTGTTCTAGATTAGCAACGAACAAAAGAATTCCACATGTGACCAACCTTTCGTAGGGCTGTTTTACCGGCAGGAGCAGATGCAACAGCATACCCTAAAATCAGGGAAACAAAAGCATGTAAGTTCAACACCATTTTAAGAACATTAAGAAAGTATGATCACATAAAAAGTTATGTTCAATACCCAATGCTTTCTGTGTTGTTCTATCATTACTAACACCACAAGCTTTTCTTTATGTAAGGACATACAGGATCTTAATAACAGATGATGGCAGAAGTGAAACAAGTCAAAGAGAGAATAGGAATGGCCAAAAAAATTTTTAACATCATGAAATCAGTATTAACATCTAGAGCAGTGGTTCTCAGTGGTTCTCAACCGGTGGAGAATTTTGGGGGGGGGGGGGGGGGGGGGGAGAGAATTAAGATTATTTCAAGATCGTGTTAATACAAGGACCAATTACTTGATATTGTTTTTCCCTTCATATTTTACAGTTCTATACTTCTTGCCCTTCTGAATTTCGTTTTATAACATAAGTAGACCTGCAAATCATGTTTTATGTAAATGTCTAGACTTGTTCTAGTATGTGTTATTAAATTTAGCTTCCATTTTTATGTATACTGCCTGTGTGTGTGCGTGGGGGGGGGGGGGGGGGGGGAATTTATAGGGAGGAAATACGAAACGGGGGGAATGACGTTCTGAACATATGGTGAAGGGGTGCATGGGCCACAAAAGGTTGAGAACCACTGATCTAGAGAGATTAACATTGCATTCAAAATGAGAATTTTCAACTGTTACATATATTCAACACAATTATATGGTGCAGAAGCCCAGGCAATGAACAAGCATTTAGAAAATCCCTTGGCAGTTGGAAATAAAAAAAGAGTAGCCTAACGTGCTGCCCGGACAAAATTTTGAGTTAAAAATCTACCCAAAGTATTTCAGGATCCTCGCCAGTGCTATGGAGTTCGTGCACTGAGCTGAGATTCTCCGAACTCAGGCTTGAGTTAGGAGTAGAACGGAGCACTTAGAACAAGCATTTAGAAAGTCGAATAGCGGTCCTGGAGATATGGATATACAGAAGAAAATGTCGTATTTCATAGAAACAAAACAATAAAATACAGAAGTTCTATAAAAACTGGAGAATTTTTTTTTTGCTCTTGCTCGCTTTGAACTCAAGCATAGTCCATACACAGTACTTCTAGTAGTGCTGGACTGATTTTTGCGTGTGGATTTGCTTTCCCTATAACCAGTGTCCCTCACCATCAAGCAAACCCACTAGACTTCAGAGGTACTTGTAATTTACATCCCCAAACCAAGGATGAGAAGTCAACATTTTAGTCCAACTCAACTGTCCGGTGTTAAGGGTTGAACCCCTTAACTCGGCATCAGCACACCGGATGTTTAAAAACACATATTCTTATCCATTCAGCCATGCTGACCTCCTAACTGGGAATGAAAAGAGAGATGAAAGAAGAAAAAAAGAGGCAAATTAAATATTTTGGCCACGTTAAAAGAGATAACACTTATAAAAACCACACTAGAGGGTAGGGTTGAATGCAAGCGAGTAAGAGGTAGACAATGATACTAGTGGGAAGAAAACATCAAGAGATGGACGAACATCAATATGACAGAATGTACAGTCAGGGCGAGAGACAGACGAGTTGGAGATCCATTGCAGCCAACCTTCATTGTGGAGATGGCACCTGACTGATTAATACATGATCACTGATGTCCAAAACTCTTTTAGCACTGCCCCAGAATATCAAACATTATTAGGGGCACAGAAATAACTGATGTCTGCTGGATACAGTGCAAAGTACTAGCTCAATCCAGTTCACAAATTGAAGATGAGATATTGTTAAAGGCTACTGTT
Organism: Cepaea hortensis; assembly: GCA_963921405.1. Lineage (NCBI taxonomy): Eukaryota > Metazoa > Mollusca > Gastropoda > Stylommatophora > Helicidae > Cepaea > Cepaea hortensis. The sequence goes on from OY992894.1 coordinate 16,919,772, forward strand.
GGGTAACAGTTGCTCCATATTCACAATAATACATGTGACTATGTGTTTTAAGTGTTTCAGCTAAAGTATTATTCATTTATTCACTTCATATGGTATATAACTCTGCAGTATGCATCTGAAAAGATGCCAGGCAATAAATCGTGCAACATATTGTTTGTGGTTTCTGTGTTAAAATTCGCTACAGGAATTTATTTTTTTTTTTTTTTTGCATATCCCCTACAGGACGTTGCAGTCAACACCAGCATTTTTCAGCTGCTGTTGATGTACTAGGCAAGATTACGCTCTGTTGTTTGCCATTGCTTTCTGAGCGACCAGCTCACATACCCCATTGTTTTAAATCCACTTTGATGAAATGTTTCAATGTATGTGTAATATTTATTTCACACAGCTACTAAGCTGTCTGACATTCTTTTAGTGCAAGCTGCATATTTCACATGTCACCATCATGCACTCTACCAAATGGTATAGGCATTCATGTCACTCCACAGAACTAGATCCTTGGTGTTCTGGAACAATCCTATTCATGATATTACTCCCTCCACTACCTCAGGTCATCCAGTATCATTTCTCTAGGCTTGACTCTTCTACTACTAAGTCACTGAAATTGTTCTGATGACTACATAAATGCATGAGTCGTGTAGTCAAAAATAAGAACATTTCTGCCTTCCAAGGTGCTGACCTCATCTGGCAGAGGACTGACGAGAACAAGGGCAAAGCCCTCTTTGAACGCTATCTAGAGCAGAGCAACCAGACAGACATGGGAGGCCAAAATCTGGCCAAGGAGGTCACCTCAGACAGGTGCAAGGCCCAGAACACTTCGGATGAAGACACAGTGACAGTGAAAGAAATCAAGGCTGTGCTTCGACGATCAAAAAACAGCGCTCCAGGGCCTGATGGCATAAGATACGACGACATCAATAGGTGTACCGACAATGAGCTAGAGAAACTAGCAGACATGTACAACAACAGTATAGGGAGTGCTAGCATCAAGGAGGAGTGGTTACACAGCTATCTGATTCCCTTGCCGAAGCCTGACAAAGACCATAAAAAAATTCAGGGACATCGAATTATAACCATGCAGAATACAGCAGGCAAGCTACTGGAGAAGGTAATTGCCAGGAAAATATCAAGCCAGCTAAAGAGGCAAGGTGTTTTCCCACCTACCCTGGTTGGGTACCGCCAAAAAAGAGAAACCTGGACCAATGCAGCAGTTTTTGCCCATGATGTCTATGAAGTTTCCACTCAGGCATTGAAACCTTTGCTGCAGCGATTGATCTTGAGGACGCGTACAACAGAGTACCATTGGATTTTTTAATGCTTCAGCTTCTTGAACTAAAAGTAAGTCCATTCCTCCTTAGTTGGATCGCTGCAGCCCTCTTCCAACGGAAAGTAGTTTTTAGATGTGGCAGTTGGACTTCGGAACCAACAACAATATATCCTGGCCTACCACAGGGATCACCATTATCTCCGGTACTGTTCAACGCCTACACAGTGAGAATCATCAGTGAGCAGATCACTGGACCTGGCAGGACACTGTCATATGCTGATGATGTTTTAGTATATCGTCACGGTAAGGATAGAGAGCAGGTTGCTGTGGAACTACAAACCGAACTCAATCGCATAAGTTCTTGGTGTGTTGAGGCTGGGGCAATGGTCAACCCAACAAAGGCAACAGTGACTTGGTTATCGTTGAATAATCATATTGTCAACACTCCAACACCAACTGTAAAGCTGTGTTCAGAGACGGTGGAAAGAATGCAGGCAATGAATTACCTGGGGATACGGTTTGATCAAAGCCTTGCTTATAATGAGCACATAGACCAGGTGATAACAAAGGCCGAACGGGGTTTGGCTGCGATGCGGGTGATGGCGGCGGCAAACTGTGAGCAGCGCCATCTATGTCTTCTGTACGAGGGGCTGGTCATGTCTGTTTTGGAGTATGCAATGGCAATCCTGACTCTCAGCCATAAGCAGATAGAAAGGATGGAAAAGATACAGAATGAAGCTATATGCATTATTCTTGGATGTACAAGAGATACAGCATGCAGGGCGATGCGCTACCTTCTTGATTTTCCAACCATTGAAGAGAGAATACAAGTTTGCAGGGCACACGCCTACCTCAGAGTTAACGCAAACACACAACATCCACTGCATAGTGAAATAATGAAGGTGAAGGGCAGCAGGTTAAAAAGAGGACGGTCGTGGATGGGTCAAGCCGAAGACATTCTTCAACAGGTGTGTTCACTTGAGGACTTAGAACCTGGCGAGGAGTGGGTGCAAGTGCCAACAGATTTCTGCACATCCTTTTCAGTTTGCATCCAACTAGATAGAAAATGCAGACAAGAAAATCAAGCTGCTGTGGAGGCTGAAGTACAAGCGTTGATTTTCGAGAATTCGCTAGACGGTGATGCTGTCATCTACACAGATGGGTCGGTCGTCCGACATGTAAGAAGCTCATGGGCCTTTACGGCTCGGGCCGGAGGGAGAATTGTGAAGGAGGACTCTGGTGCTTTCACTGAAACCACAAGTAGCCTGACTATGGAAGTCATGGCAGTAAGTAAAGCAATAACATGGCTCGAGACACAGACATTCACTAGGGCATGTTTCCTTAGCGACTCAATGAGCATGATCAAGAGGATAGAGGAGGGGTCGATCCGAAGAGAATGGTTGCTGCCTCTGGAGCGTTCTCGGCTGGCAAAGATTAGTTTCATCTTCGTACCAGGGCATGCGGGAGTACAAGGAAATGAGCGGGCTGACAAGCTCGCAGGTGAGGCTACTGTGGAAGGCGCCATGGACCAGGCTGACATTCTGAATTCTCTACAAGAAGACTTTTGCGTGAACCAAGTGATGACTGTGAATCTACAACCATGGCCAGGCTGCGAGAACAGCAAATTAAAAGAGGGGTGACCAAACAAGAACACTACGCAGGAAGCCAAAGAAGATTGATAAACCAACACAGAACTGGCGTCGTTAGCCGCTACATGCTGCGGGATTTGCTGAGGAGGGGATCTGAGCACTTATGAACTGAATGGTTCGATGTGCAATGAGGATGATGTGTCGACTAACTAACTAACTGACTCTTCTACTGCCGATCTTTCCAGCTGTCACGTTTTCCAACGCCTATCATCTCACCGCCAGTCTCCCTGGCGAAGGGGTTATCGACTTTCTCCGTAATCTTGTATATCCACGTAAGGTAACGCAGTTGCGCGAGATTCGGTAGCAGATCACATTGCCTTGGTTACTTACGGGGGTATGTGAGCCGGTCGCTCAGAAAGCAATGGCAAACTACTGAGCGCAATCTTGCCAAATGCCAAGAAATCAACAACAGCTGTAAAATGCTGGTGTTGACAGCCATGTCCTGTAAATAGGATATGCGGGGGGGGGGGGAAATCTTACCGCTTGACCACAGAATATTGTTTTAAATGTACAATTGCATAAGCGACCAATGTTTAAAATTAATTTCTTCCTCTTCTTTGTTTGCCTATGAGACTCCTAGTGGAGTTTAAGCCCACAACCATGCATGCCAAGGCCTCAATATTGATTGGAAGTTGGCTGATTGTTTTCCACGGTGTGAGATAATAAGTCTCAGACAAAACCTCTTCAGTCTTTGACAACATACACAGTAGATTAAACTTACTTTCGGCACATTAATCTTTCTTCATCAAAACATCTAAGTGCTCAATAGTGTTTAAGACTTATCTAACTGCTCAATAGTGTTTAAGACTTATCTAACTGCTCAATGGTGTTTAAGACTTCCTGCCACTCTAAATGAGAATAAAGTGCACAAATTAAGGGGCCTGAGTGGTCTCGAGGTATGGTTTCTGCTTCGAGTGCTGGAGGTCACGGGTTCAAGTCCCGGTGAGGGCCAGGATTTTTTCACGTGGACTTCTAGTAACAATATTTCCCCAAGTCTCTGGGTAGTGAGATCAGATGCTTGTGTGTATTGTTGTGCAAGAGATCCCCTGGCATATGGAAATCGAAAGAGTTGCCTAACAGTGCTGCCTGAGCAAAATTTCAAGTTAAAACTCCACATCTACCCAAAGCATTTCAGGATCCTCGCCGGTGCTACGGAGTTCATGCACTGAGCTGAGATTCTCCGGACTCGGCTTGAGTTAGGAGTAGAATGGAGCACTTATTACAAAATGAAACAGAAAACCAACAGTTCCTACCTGCTAAACCATTCCCATTTCCAGTAACAACAAGTGTGTTAATGCTAATCTTCCTGCCCAGGTTTCCAGTCATATGAGATACCATCTTGTACTGTAGATATAAGAGGTATATATGAAGAACTCAGAAGTGCTCTCAAACTACAAAAGCTAACCCATCTGACATCTAACCACATGAACAAACAATATTCCATGCTAAAATCTTCAACTTTTCTGTGAAGAAGCTGTGAACATATTTACACATATTAGACGTTTACCGGGCAAATCGTCCATTTCCGTCCGGACCCCTTTACAGGCAGACCGTCTGAAACCACCTGTTACTATTATGCATTGTAAAAACACGATCTCGCGGCTTTCCAAGGCTTCCGATCGTCTACTTTCGTTTTCGCTGATAGCTTGACAACGTGGCCGCCATTTGCAAGTGCGTACTTTGAATTTGAAAGGATTTTAAAAATAGTTTTTGGGGTTTTTCGCGTTGTATTTCAAAATGGATTTCGATGATTCTTTAAGTGATATTGGAGATTTTGCTGGGTTCAATTTAAGTGACATTTAAGTGCAAGTAGATGACTGAATTGGCATGGCACATGATTGATTGATTGATTGAGATGACTGAATTGCAGCTAGATATCAGTGATACCAGCGTGGACAGTGTACATAGACACTTTGAAGACTGAAGAAAGCGATTCTAATTCTGATAATGTGTTTGTAAATTGCCGTATAGATGACTGACAATCACCAACAATGTGTCATTTTTTGTAAATATTTGTGTTCATGTATGGATTAGCTGCAACCTTCACGTGAGTAAAATATTCTGCATGCTTTTACCGTCATTTTGCTGTTTATTCGACTAAAATCTGTTGACTAACAACTTATACATGATGATTTTACTAACGTAACCCAAAATTTTTCCGAACCTGAAAAGTCTTCTTGCCCGTTTAGGGCTACAAAACAGACAAACGTCTGCCCTGTAAAGGGTTAAAAGCTGTGAAACTAATACATAATTACAACCAATCTATTGTTAACCTGGGTTCTCCCTTTGAGCATTTTTTGTTGTAGTTTTGTCCGCTCGCTTTGAACTCAAGCGTAGTCCATACAAGGGCTACTACTTCTAGTGCACCAGACTGATTTTTGCGTGCAGATTAACTTTCCTTCTTACCAGTATCCCTTGCCATCAGGCGAACCCATCCCGACTTCTGAGGTACTTGTAATTTACGTACCCTAGTCAAGGTTGAGAAGTCAACATTTTAGTCCAACTGACCAGTGTAGGGGTTGAACCCGCCGCTACCTCAGTGTGCTCTGGGCACGGAGTTGGGAGTCTACGGCGGAAACAATCTAGTCCCACTCCCAGCCAAATACCCCACATTCATACATGCTGTACTGAATCATTTCCTGGATGCATCCTACAGTTTCCCTACATATATGAAAATCTACACCCACTGGTTTCTGAGCTCGGAGAGGGGAAGGAAAATTCTGCAACAGTGCTGGTGGAAATGGTGCTGCCCTTCTCAGGGCTCGACAATTTGAGCGCCACATCAGACTCAAGCGTGAAAACTCAAGTCTTCCAAAGGATTCACATCTAGCTAACAGATACAGCTTTAAGAGCATTTCCAGGATGACAAGGCACAACGTACCTGCAATACTCTTGTATCAAACCCTTCAAACACATCTGGAACAAGACAAGAAAGAAGAGATGTTAACATCATTTTTCTGATAGCCTTAAACATATACATACCTCAAACATCACTATATATACCTCAGACATCATCATATACAATGCATGTTTCAGGAAGAGTGGCAGGCTTCCATTCAACAATCTAAAATATACAGCATACGCTGGATCCCCCCCCCCCCCCCAGGACATGATGCTGTGGTGAGAAACGAGTAGACAGACAGACTAGCTGGGTCTGCATCACTTGGTGGGGTAATGTTGCATGATGGGGTAATGTTGCATGATGGGGTAATGTTGCATGATAAGGCAGATGTGGTTGGGGCCCTTGGGAACTGTGGGTATGGTGCAGAAGAATGGGCATATCATCACGGATTGGTTCTGTAAGTCAGTATTCTCTACTGATCATGGTGTAGGGGGTTTATTCCACACACGGGTCACTGGACTTAAAGTTGACTTCCTGTCCTTGATTTAGGGACATAAATTACAAGTACCTCTACATTCAAAGAAGAGTTTGCCTGATGGTGAGGAACACTTGCAATAGCTAACCTGCATGCAAAACTCAGTCCAGTGCACTCACTAGTAGTAAAAACTACTAGCAGTAGTAGCACATGTGTGATCCATGGACCGTGCTCGATTTCAAATGTAAGCGAACAAAATCATGTTTTTTTTTAAAATGGAGAAATGGTGGTTGGTAGTTTATAAAGGTGTCCACACGTGGCATATCCATCTAACTTGATGTCTGTGTTTAGCAGACAATAATTGCCGCACATATAGGTGTATGAGCAGGCACAGCTTTACTCACTTGTGGTGTTGAAAATGTCGGCCATGCTAGAAGATTGCGCCACAGAATAGCACTCTGTTGAGGTTTTTTGTTTTTGGGGGAGGGGGTCTTCAAGGTATTCATAAGAAAATGTTGCCTGCCTATGGCAACAAATGTTTGCTACAAAACCTTGGTAGTACACAATTTGCTAATGGCAAAGAAATTGAGCGGGAAGTGTGAATGTGGCCAAGGCAGTCCAAGGACTTCTATGGTGCAGGTACTGGAGTTCTGAATAAATGATGAGATAAATGCATCAACATTCAGGGAGATTATGTTGAGAAATCAGGAGTTTAAGTACACTAATACATTATTTCTTTACATATTTTTTGTAAAAACTTGCTTGCTGACTCACCCTGTTACAAACTCGTCATTATTTATTGAGAATGACCACTATGGCTCTTCCAGGAATACTTTTAACAAATAAATCTTCTGCTCAAGTTTAATGTGACCCCCCCCCCCCCCCCCCCCACCTTTATTTTCTACTTGCAACATATGAAGTCATTTTATGAGCACTCATTTGTTTTATCTTCTCTGACATCACCATGGGATACCACTAACTGATGTGCCATCAACATATCTCATAAATTAAAACATTCATTTATTCACTTACAGTCATTGATAGGGTCCGGGGGTCCAAGGCTAGTACCCGGGTACTTTCTCCCACTGTAACCTCTCTGAAACACAATGAGAAAATATTGCTAGCGGTTATTTGATCAGATATGGTAGCTCTGTGGTGGAACAGCGACACACCCACATATTGTTACCGTTGTATAAGATTTCACACCTCCCAATTTTGGGTTTTAAACAGATGGTTTTCCCCCAAAAAAATACATGCTGGAGCCTGCATAAATATTTGTTAATTCATACAAAAATTCAATCATGACAACAATATTTTACCAGCTTTTGAGCACTGAATACTTAAAAATGTTTCAAAGAAACAAAATATTCCTTTGTTTTGCTATTTTATCAAGTGATAAATAAAGAATAATCTTGATCTTAAGTCTAAAGTAACTATCATCATCATCAAGTGCCCTGCCAGCTGGTGTAGGTGTTCATGGCTCTCCACAAAGTAACTAGCAGAACAAAAAAATCTTGTGGAGTTAAAAAAAACTGCCCTGAATGAGTGATGATGACCTCAGGCCAGCAAATGAAGACTACCTACATGTGTTTATGCCATGCACCTTTACATTCCCGCTAGTGCAGAAGTGGAATGATATAGACAAATGTTTTCCATTTTTATCTCACTATTAATCAGATGTGATGTTTTAAATTATGCAAACAGCTAGAGTAATTTCTCCTGACTTCTATTGCAGGAATAATCTACTCTGGAAGCAAAATAGATTATTTTAATACAACATATACACCTTCAATAATTGAGAGTATTGTTTCTAGACACCCCGGGAAGGTTAACCTGGTCAACAAATGCCCGCAGAAGTCGGATGTGTCGGCCTAACGGCGCAAGAATGCAGCTCTGCTGTAAACAGACACAACGCAATCACATCCGGAAAAAAACTCTGGATGAATGCAGAAGAAGAAGAAGAAGAAGTTTCCAGAAAGAACAGGTTGAGGCCCTAAATGACCCCTACTGGAACTGCCTTCAGGTCTGGTGTTACAACTGTGATTTCAGCCAGGAGCTCCTCGACAAATGAACAATCACAGAACAAATGACGGTGCTCATATCAACTACAGCTGGGGATGATTACTGCCAGACTCCTAGTCTCAGAAGGGCCCATCCATTCAACCACTTTCTGTTAACCTAAAGGTCAGGGTGAAAGTAGCGTAGAGCAATCAATCAGGCAAGTCTGTCGAACAATGGCTCATTATAGAGATCTGCTGTCAGATGTGGCCAGAGAGTTGAAGTAGGTGTTATATAGCGTGACCGGTGCCCAGGATGCCAAGAAGAAAAAAAGCATGACACCTGAAGAAAGCATGTAAACATGATACCCGAGAAAAACATATGAACATGGCAACTGAAGAAGGAATATAGCAAGACTCTTTGAAGAAGGTATCTCTTTACCTTACCAAACTTTAGTGACATCTTTATCTCATTTTAGTTTGGTAGCCACTTTATGAACATGACTTGAGCAAAAAATATGAACAGGATGTATACAATCATGACACAGAAGTCACAAACAATATGTTGCATGACTTATTGTCTGGCATATTTCGTTGCATCTCATCATGGTGTATACTGCTGAGCAATATATCAAATGAAGGAAATAAGTGAATAATACTTTAGCTGAAACAATTAAAAAAACATAATCATGGTTTTGTGTTTGTGTTAACCTGAAATTACAGTTGGGATAACAAATGCTCTACATTCAAACAATACCTGCGATTATGGGTTTTAACAATTCAGCTCAAGTATTATTCATTTATTCACTTCAATTGATAAATAACTCTAGTCTGCACCTGAAATGCAGCAAAATATGCATGGCAATAAATTGTGCAAGATTTTGTTTGTAGCTTCTGTCTTTAAATTCACGTAGGGAATACAATGTTTTGAATAAACATGACACTTTGAAGAATGTGCATAAACATGACATTCCGAAGAGGATATACAAACAAAAGACTTTGAAGTCAGCATATGAACATGACACTTAACGAAGGCACATAGATATATAATATGAAGCATAAACCTCAAAGGACATTCATGGCTTACACAGAAGACAAAAGTATTTAAACAATAGGACATATAAGGCATAACTTCTGACACAGAAGGCATAAATGTCTGAAATGGTACTCAGAGAAGATGGAAAGACACAGAATTCAAAGGAGACAATGAGTGACACGGGCTTTACCTGCAAGGCTGGTATTTTTGGAAACTTCCTTCGAATCTGTGGTGGCGGCGCAGTCTCCTCCTCTCTAGACTGTGATTTATGTATGGTAACAGTTTTTGCTCCTACAAGAGCAGGACCGTCCAAGCCAGGAAACACAAATCCTGATTTACCTAACAGCGAAGAAACAAAAACAAAAACGGAATTTCTCCAGAGGTCAAGAGAGAAACTGCTTTGCCATGTAGAGGAGGATGAGGGTCTATCTAGTCACAACATAAACTAAACACTGGCCTTATTTCGAGAATTCCTATCACTATCAACTGGCTTCCAGCGCAGTATTCAACAATACTTCCTCTTCATCAATTCTCTTTTAAGGGGAGTGCACCTCACGTGGTTATGCACCTCAAAAGTCAGCATGTCCGACTTCAACTTCCATTTGCGTCAGGTCTTGCTTCCTCTAGACAGATTCTACCTACCCTTGGGTAGGTTTTCTTACTTAAAAATATTTTGCCAGGGAGATCTTATGGCCTACTCTGTGATTTCCATGTGCCGAAAAATAGTAACTTGCACATGGGACCTAATGTTTTTCACCCTTCTGCGAGAAGGCATGGTATCCAATCTCACTAGCCAAGATCTATAGTGGACGTGAAATATCAGTGGTAGAAAAATCCAGGCACCCAGTTGCCATGGTGCCTGAAAATTTCTATCGGCCACCTGAACAATTTTGAATTGCTTTCTTCGCTTGAATTTACACAAAAGAAAAAATAAAAGTATGCTGGCTCCTGAGGAAAAATGTTACTGGCTTTAAAATTATTTTACTTTTTCTACCTCTGGATACAATTACAAGTGGTTCTAGGAAAACTTACAAGTGGTTCTAGGCAAAATTCCAGAGTTTCCCCAACCACAACATTCTAATTTGCCATTCCTGAGAATGCCATTTTCCCAGTCCTCTGCGAACTCTTAACAATTTGCCAGGACAGGGATCTAAGGCCTACTCATTGCTGCTTCTAACTGCCATGGAATAATGATTAATACTAGCCACCTGAACATGGGATCTTCTGTGTGAGTGTGTGTGTTATTTTCTCCCCTGCCATTAGCAAAGATGGCCTATATCAAGTGTCACTACCAAAGAGATAAGGGTGTGTGTGTTATTAGTAGCCAATGATTTTTCTGCTGAAGTTCCCAGGCCTATGTTGGATTCAATCTGTGTAATTCCTGAGCCTCTGACAGACACCAAAGACTCTCAGCCCCATCTCCCACAGACTCGTGTCTAATTCCACATTTGCTTTCAAGACCATGTCTCCAGAACTGAAGAACACAGATTACTACACTGTACCAAACACAGCTAAATTAATTAATTAATTAGATCCTGTCAGCTGGGAATCTTTGTGGCAAAGTGCTTATGCCATCTGTTGGGTACTCTGAAGTCAAGGGATTATTTCCATACTCAGGAGTATAGTTTTCTCTTGGAGGAGGGCCTGTGGCTGCAAACAGAGTGCAAGCATACAGGAACTCCCCTAAAAAAAGTTGCTTTATTCATTGCACCGGGATTTTACCCCATATAGCTCAGTCTCTTTCCGCAGTGCAGAAAGCATCGCACAAAGCATGAACTCCGTAGCTCCAGCGACGACCCTCGGGAGTCTCAGAAAAAATGCACTCGTGAATCAAAGGAAGTGGCCTGGAATCGAACCCACAACCTTCTGAGCCCGAGTCAGACGGCTTGACCACTTCGCCACAGAGACTTCCGTGGGTCGTCACTGGAGCTATGGAGTTTGTGTTCTTTACAACACTTCTGGCCTGTCATTCTGTGGAAAGAGATCGAGCCATATGGGATCAAACCTGGATCAATTAAGTCGATCTGCTTGCCTTTAAACCCCTTTTAAACCATATACAGCTCAGGAATGTCTATTCTATGGCCAGATGAAACAGCCCTAAGTATCAAACTCAATGGAAACCTGTAGAACACAGTGCTGTTCATACAGGAAACAGCCCTAGATATCAAACTCAATGGAAACCTGTAGAACACAGTGCAGTTCATGCAGGAAACAGCCTCAGGTGTTAATTGATTGATTGATTTAATAACCGACATCACAGCATTTGGGGCATTCCTATAAGCGCTCCATCCCCATCCTCAGCAGCCAGCGAAGAGTTCCAACATCAATAGTACCAGTAGCAATCTGATTATATGTCCGTCTTGCCTTTCCTCTGAGTGTCGAGCGTCGACCAGATCCCCTCGTCACTCCTCGCTGGTTCATTCTTGCCAGACCATGGTGATCCATTTGCTCCTCCGAGGTGTGCATGTGCTCCCACAAGGCCGCAACCACGTCTGCCTTGTCATGCATCAATATTCCACCAATTTTTGCAGAGCCAGCCAATCTGTCCACCTGTTCATTCCCCAGCACACCAGCATGCCCAGGAGAAAAGATCCAGGCAACGCTTGCCACCCGTGTCCTCCGAAGCGAGGCAAGCCTCTCTGCACGAAGCATGCCTGTCCTCACCTTCCTCAGCATGCTTTCTGAGTCGGTTACAATCACGATGTGTGTTAAACTCAATGGAAACCTGTAGAACATAGTGCAGTTCATGCAGGAAACAAAATGGGATAAAGGCTGATTCCCAGTCTCACAAAAATGGATACCAAACAACTGTCATAATTTTCTGAGATGGAAAGCTGGCGAGGATGGGAATCATCTCCCTTCATATGTTATGGCCTAGAATATGTGAGGGCCTAATACTTCACAAACCCAATGACAGTATCTGCTATGGGCCTACTTTACCTTCATAGACTGATTTCTAGCAAACGAAAAGAAGAGAGGAGCAGATGAAGAGAAGAAGCAGAAAGAGAATGAGGCAAAGAAGAAGTGAAAAACAGTGAAAGACAAAGAAGAAGAAGAAGAAGAAGAATCAGCAGCAGAAGAAGAAAGGGAGGAAAAGGAGGAAGTGGCTCCAGGTCTCATTGTCTCATCTGGTTGAGTTTTTCTAGCCACCCACTCATTACTTATGTGTAAAACAACAAACTAAAGACAGCACAAACATTGTAATGTTCAAACTAATATAGCCACATAGATTAGACGTGACTGCATGAATACCTTTCCCGATAACTTGGTATCTATTGAGGTTTACCCTCCTCCTCAAGTTACGACCACGACCTCGTTTCCTTCCAGGATTACTGACACTTGTTGCACTTTCCCACAGTTGATCTGCCATCACTGAAATAAGATAAAAATCATCATTCAGCTGCCATGCTCTGTATCAACAATTAAATAATTATCTCTGACTATGCGTTTCATAGGGAATTATTATCAAAGCACATTCTTCTGCTTCAAAATTAAACAGTTGGCAATGAAAATTTGAACAACATATGCATCCCGGGAAGGGTAACAAGAAGATGTATCGACTGAAAAGTGCAAATATCGCAGCTTTCCAGCAAATAGGCACAACACAATTATGTCCAAAAGAAACATTTCAGATAAACAACAAAGAAGATATCTGTATCCGTCTATCTGAGACATGTACATACATTCAATTGTTGTGCTTGACTACCATGCTGTTGTAATCATCTAAGTCTTCTTTCCCCTTTTGGATGGAGTGTGTTTCACTTAGTTATTCACTGCATAGGTTGGTGTGTCTGACATCGGCATGCATTTGATTGACTATGTGTTTTAAGTATTTCAGCCAAAGTATAATTCATTTATTCACTTCATATGATATGTAACTCTGCAGTATGTACCAGACGAGATACAGCAAAATATGTCAGGCAATAAATCATGCAACATATTGTTTGTGATTTCTGTGTTTACATCCCCCCAGGGAATACATTGAAAAGAAACAATTACGTCAGAAGTAAACTTAGAAATGATCAAAAGTGCCACACCCTGCAAACTATGTATGGGGCTTCAGTGGCTATATTCACTAAGCAAATACTTTTGTCTTGAATTTCTTAATTGTCTTTTGCCTTTCATCAAATATCTTTAACATAATTTGTACTGACTGGAACTGAAACAAAAATTTCTAGCCTTTCATCAATTATCTCTTAAAAAGAATTCATACTGAAAACTCATACATTAGTACATTATGTTAGCCACGTCTTTGTCAGATATGACTGAGCTATTGTATGACAGTAGACAGTAGTACCTGCTTTCTGTTAGCGCCAAATGTTGGGCAGCGCTCACCAAACCCGACACACCACATTGTACCAGTGGTTTCAGGTGGATGAGCACAACTGGGAGGGTCCAGGCTTTATCCTGATGCAAGGAAATGCAACCTAAAGACTAAAAGCCACGGCAGTGTTGACCAGGCCCTAAGCCTTGGTCGACAACTGGTCTAGGATCTAAGCTCCAACAGGCGGACAGTTAGATCATTGCTTTGCTGATCCGGCAGCTTCTGCAGCTTGTCTTGTTCCAGATGTATTGGTGTTACCTTTCCTATGGAGCAATCTAGGCAGGCTGAGAGTGGAATCGCACTGCATGGGCAATACATGGCCTCTACAATTCAACCCAAACTTTTTGCTATGGAGTTTATTATGCCTTTTTTTATGTAAAGCACAATAAATATTGTCTGTCAAGATGGCAAGGTGCCAGTGGTACATCATACATCCCTATGGTTAACTATTAATGCTGCAATTTTACACAGGCAATCGAATAAGCCAGAAAGTTCAAAGCACAAAAATACCATAGATCATCTACCTTTGGTGATGAAACTTGAGGACATCCGTGACACAATAGCAGTGTGTGTGACCGAAACACATGGTAGACATCGCTGGATAAAGCACGCCTCTGTAAATGAAATAGCCAATATTTGTAAACAAGGAACACAAACAAGTATTTTACATTCAATTACAAGTTTCATGATGAACCTTTATGTGCTGCAGTAAATTAGCCAAATATCCCAGCTGGTTTATTTATTTTGACCATGCATTTTGTTTGCTTTCTTGAATACCACACTTGTAGACTGTCAGACAATCCATAAATTATGTGAGTTTTGTTGTTGTTGTTGTTGCATATCCTTTACAGGACGTTGCAGTATGTTGATGCTTGGCAAGTTTTACGTTCAGTAGTTTGCCATTGCTTTCTGAACGACCAGCTCACATACCCCCGTAAGTAACCAACATGACATGATCCGCTGCTGAATATCATGCAGCTACGTTTCGCACGAGTATACGGTATTACAAGCAATGCCCTTAACCCCTACACCAGGGAGACCGGCAAATTATGTATGTGGGGTGTTATTATGTGGGTGTGGTGGGGGGGGGGGGGGCAACATATAGAGACATGAGGTGCAGTCTTTTATGTAGGACAACTAACAGAGACATTTGAAGTAAGAACAGGAGTGAGACAAGGATTTCTATTGTTACTTCTATTATTCTTACTGACTAGATGCTGAATTTTGAAGACAGCAACAAGCACGGCCAGAAATAGAATTCAATGGCCTCCTCTGACAAAGCACCTCAATGACCTGGACCTCACTTATGACATTGCTCCGCTGTCTCACACACAAATTCAGATGCAGGAAAAACTAACACTGGATGGGAGGTCACAACAATTAGGTTTAAAAAGACAAAGATAAATGAGAATAAATCAAGCAACTGTTAACCTGATCTCCCTTGGGGAAAACTCACTTCAAGAAACAGAACCATACACCTATTTAGGTAGCAATGTAGAAATAGAGGGAGAAACAGATAAAGGTATCAGAATAAGGATACAGACAACTAGAGGAGCTTTTATAGCAGAAGAAACTTTGTGGAAGTCCATCCATCATGTGCCATGCCGGTAAGCATGGACGGTCATGTTCTGCCATCTCATTAGATCACCAGAGTCGTGGATCACGCCGTTTCTCTGATTATCGACAAGACTGCAGTACACGATATTCTTGGCATCTGTAAAGAAGGTAGTTTGCTATTGCTTTCCTTCCTAGCAGTGACCATAATGGTCGATGACCGTAGCCATTGTCTCCCAAAAAAGAGATCCTCTGCCTACCGTCGTGAAGCTGGAGATCATAACCTACAACTATCTGTCGGCTGCTCTTCAACTTCATCCACCACCTGCACCCATGGCTTCATGTAACCCTGATTGGGGGGGGGGGGGGGGGGGGCGCTAAACGGGTACTCCACCTTGCCCAAGGGTGTCCCGTAGGCTAGCGGAGGAAAAGAGGCACCTTACCTCTCCTTTGATAGGGAATACCCCTGTCTTATAATATTCAATTCTAACAATAAATCAGCACTACTGCAGGGATCAGAAGCATGGAGAACAAAAACAATTACAAATAAGCAACAAGCATTCACTGACTGGTGCCTGTGTAAAAGAAAAGGAATAGAATGGTATGGCAGAACCACCAATGTGGAGCTCATGTAGACAACTAGACAATTACCAGTGAATCAAGAAGTGAAGAAAAGATGCTGGAGCTGGATAGGCCATATGCTGAGAAAACCTGAGAATAGTAAACCTAGAAATTAGAAATACCTTTGTCTGGAATCCATGGGGGAAAAGAAATAGAGGAAGAAGCAAAACATGGAGAAGAGAAGTAGAAACAGAACTGAATAATGCGGGGAGGACATGACAATATGTTAAGAGAAAAACAAGATACTTGTGACTTTCAATCTTCTTCTTTTACCCTTATCCCACACTGAGGAATAGGTCTTCAACCAACTCACTCCAAGCTTTCCTACCGTTAGCTATCCTTCTTCTTCTTCTGCGTTCATCCGGAGTCTCTTTTTGGATGTAATTGCATTGTGCCTGTTTACAGTGAGCTGCGATACTGTTTCTTTAGGCCAACACATCTTCTGCAGGCGTTTGTTGACCGGGTTAACATTCCTGGGGATTAAAACTTACCACATAATGGATTTGTTATCCGAGCAATACTCTATTTTGTGCCACTGGGATGCTTTTTCCACCTTTGATGATGCCCACACAATGAACTTTCGATTTGGACTTTCCATGTAATGGATTTGCTATCCAAGCAATATTCCTTTTCGTGCCACTGGGACACTTTCCACCTTTGATGACGCCCACATATTGAGCTTTTGATACGGAGCTATCCTTTTCAATACTAGCCTGACAGTACTTCGTTCAAGCCTCAACGTCAATCACAAGCTGCATAATTGTGTGCCAAACACCAGAATGTGATACAGAGCAAATTACAAAAGGTGTCAAATACCAGAAAGCGATACAGAGCAAAATACAAAAGGTGTCAAATACCAGAAAGTGATATAGAGTAAAATACAACAGGTGTCAAACACCAGAAAGTGATACAGAGCAAATTACAAAAGGTGTCAAATACCAGAAAGCAATACAGAGCAAAATACAAAAGGATGGCGTGTAATTATCAAAGGAAGGAAAAAACAGTCTTTTGTCCTTGACTTGGGGATGTAAATTACAAGTACCTCTAAAGTTGGAGTGGGTTCGCTGGTGGCGAGGGTCACTGTTAATAGGGAAAACTAATCCACACACAAAAATCAGTCCAACACTACTAGAAGTATTGTGTATGGACTACGCTTGAGTTCAATGCAAGTGAGCGCCCCCCAAAAAAAAGTGTACAATGCAGAACAACAACACTCGGCTTTCTTGATGAAGAATACCCACAGAACCTATAGATCCAAATCCAAGTCTACACAGATGGATCAGCACAAAATAGGGAACTACTGCCATAACCATGATTTACAAATCCAGGCAATCAAGATAGCAATAGAGAAATTACTAAATACCAATCATGTAATCAGATACAAAATCAGTACTTCGGGCACACCTGTCTGGGAAATTGGCAGTACTATGAGCATACTATCTGAATTAGGCAGTCTGCGTAAGGTCACCATACACTGGATACCATCTCATTGTGGAGTGCCCAGAAAAGAAAGAGCTGATCAAGTAGCAAAAGAAGAGCAAGCTTGAAGCTTATGTACCTGTCATATAACACCAAAAGAACAGAATCATGAAATCAGTCAGAAAGCCACCAACACCAGCACAAGATGATTATCATTTTATGGGCAGACCAGAATAAATCTACAAAAGCATCTACAACCTGAAATAGGGGAAGAACAATGCGGGTTTGTAGAAGGAAAGGGTACAGTAAATGCTGTGTATATGCTGCGAACAGTTATTGAACGTGCTATAGAAGTAAACAAGGATATACATCTTTGCTTTATTGACTATACAAAGGCTTTTGATAGTTAGACATGTCAACATGATGGATATGCTTGCAGATCTACAAATTGATGGGAAAGACATTAGACATAAAAAACATATATTGGAAACAACAAGCTGCCATAAGGATTGATAATGAAGTGGGACAGTATCAGCCAATTAAGAGAGGTGTTAGGCAGGGATGTGTGATGTCTCCAGATCTTTTTTCCCTATACAGTGAAAATATTTTCAGAAATGTAGAGGATATAAATGGAATCAGCATTGGAGGACGAAACATCAATAACATTAGATATGCAGATGATACAGTATTAATTGCAGACAATGCGCAGGACATGCAACAATTAGTAGATGCGGTTGTTGTACACAGTGAGCAAATGGGGTTAGAATTAAATTGTAAAATGACTCAGGTTATGGTCGTCACTAGGAAGGAAGAAGTGCCACAATGTAATATACAAGTAAATGGAAATATTCTTCAACAAGTGAATCGGTACAATTATCTTGGAACAGTCATAACATCTGATGGGAGATGCCTTGAAGAGATTAGAACAAGAATCGCCATGGCAAAAGTAGCCTTTAGCAAGATGAAAAACATACTGATCAATAAAAAGATGTCAATTGAAATGAGAAAAAGAGTGTTGAGGTGCTACATAGAGCCTGTTCTTTTGTATGGATGTGAAACTTGGACAATGAGCAGTCAAGCTGAAAAGCATCTGATGGTGGCAGAAATGTGGTTTCTGAGGAAAATGCAAAGAATACCATGGACAGACAGAAAAACCAATGACCAAGTACTACAGGAGACAAATGAACATCGTAAACTGATTAGAGAAATTAGACGTAGACAGTCAAAATTTGTTGGACATGTTATGAGAAGAAATGGATTGGAGAACTTAGTGACAACTGGCAAGATCGAAGAGAACAGACCAAGAGGAAGACAGAGAGGAAAATACCTGGATGGCTTGGCCACATGGCATGGACGAGACAGGAACACTGAGCTGATCCACGACACTGGTGATCGAGTGAAATGGCGAGTCATGACCGCCCACGCTTTCCGGCATGGCACATGAATGATTGATTGAGAATAAATCTGTCAAACCATTATTCTGCGCCTCACAATAAGACACAATCGCCTCAGAATAGGAATATAGGACACAATCGATTGTACAAAAAAAGTGGCTTAAAAGTCGACAGGGATTTGTATCCCATATGTCTCTTTCCGCAGCGTGGAAAGTGTTGCACAAGTGATGAACTCCATAGACCTCCTCCAGTAGTCTCCGAAAAAAAATTCACCTGTGAACCGAAGGACATGGCCCGGATTCGAACCCACAACCTTCAGAGACTGAGTCAAACGGCTTTACCACTTCGCCACGAAGACTACCAATCGATTACTGGATTTACTGCACAACGACTACCCCCCCCCCCCCTCAGCCATGTTCACATATGGATTGGCACTACAGACAGCAGATCACATACTCCAAGACTGCCCCAAATATGCCTTTGACGCAAACCTACTCTTTCCAGGAGAAACAACACTGACAGTAGTGTGGGTGACTTTCATTTTTTCTCTTACTCTTCGAAAATCAATCTCAATCAATGTCCTCAATGAAGTCAATGACAACAATGACAATCTATCACGGACATACAACTTTTAAAACTAAAACTTCTGAAAAGAAAAAAAAAACAGTATCGCTGGACAAATTAATTTTGCAAATCATCTCTTCCCTGCAATACACAAGAATGTTACCCTTGTGTACGGCTCCCAACAATAGCTTAGCACTGTTGCCGACTGCCACACGAAGCAGGTAGGTCGTCGCCATCTTCCCCTCAACCTGCCGGTTACTACAAAAACTGCTTGTCTGGGAACAGCAACGGAACAATTATCGTGGATCAAGTCCGTGATTTACAGTTTACGCTGTCTAGTGGGGCAAAGAGCTTCCCCCTTCTTTTTTACTCTTCAACTTTTACAGCTAAGCGTCGTGGGGAGGAATAATTGATGTGCCGGTGCCTGTAACGCTTTTCCTTCAGTTTTCTCCATAGTTCCTTAAGCAGTAATATGAATATTATTATTACTAAAAAAAAATAATTTATTAGTAACAAATAAATTCCCTACCGGTTTGCTAGCCCAAGACCTGTGAGAGGGGCAAAGGGCATTGTCCTCATATTCATTTCATTTCTCAGAAAACCACTATCTCATCATTTATTTGTAACTTACCAATTCCATGCCCTAGATTCTCTTGCAGTAAATCCCTGTAACGATAGCTGTTTACAACACATGTCCCAACAAATCTGTCTACACATTACACACACACTTCAGACCAGTTATGATAGACTCTATCAATATCAATAGAGTGTCACTTAATATGAAAATAAGCCGTATCTATATAACAATCTAATTGACTCTACTGTTTATTATTATTAATAACTCTAATTTGACTAAGAAGAGTATATTTTAACTATTAAACGTAGTATTTTAAACCATTTATTCCTTCATTGTTTTAGTGATCTGTGCCACTTAGGCCCGTTATTCGTTATTAACTCTCAGGGGCCGTCACAAGATGTCACAACAGCAATCGTCCTGTTCCTGACCCATGACGGAATTGACAGACTCATTAAACAAATGTGATAGTTGAAGAAGAAAACGTTTAAACTGAAATTCATTAGCACTCGCTTCTAACACGGCACAGATTTGGACAGGACTGTAGCAGCGTTCTTACACTGTATGATAATTGATATTCTGTTTAAAATGTCCCACACAAGTATTATCAATGATTATATTGCCGGGGCCATTGGAGGTAAATATTGTTAACAACTAACTAGATTAATTACTAATTAATACTTTAAAAATGTGTAAAAAATCCCGCATGACTACGTATGTGTCACTATAGTTTGCTTTTAATGACAAAATTCACAATATAATGCATATTATTAATATGCATATAATGTTTTTTTTGGGGAAAATGTGTGTTTCAAATTAAAATTAATTATAATATAGCATATTAATTAATAGCACATATTTGTTCTTTGCTATGTATTTATGGCTGTGTTTATTGTTTACGTCTCATGTATTATTACCAAAATGTTATGTTGAAATAGAACATTCCAACTACTTTATTTCTTTTGTGTAATTATTTATAAATGTGGATGGGATTATACTTTGAGTTGAAAAATGTGCACCAGTATCATTTAGTTAATGTTCATTTCTTTGTCTTTGTAAATAATGTTTTTATGGTAACGGTTTTGTTCTACAGAATATACAACATAAAGATGAACACTCAACAGGTCCTTAAACTTTTTATTCCCAGAAAGCTTTTATATTTAAAAAAAAAAATAGATTCTGGATTTTACTGAAATGTCTGATTGTCTGGTCTCAGGCAGTTATATCATAATAATGACAGCCATTGCCTTGCCACGTTTCAGTCTCTTACCAGATCTCAATCCCTGGTGTTCTAGATACATTTAATTGATGACATTCCTCCATGCCATCCTCTGAGACCATCGAGCATCATTTCTTTCCGTCTGCCTCTGCTTCTTCTATTGCCTGTCTTTCCAGTCATTGTGATGTTTTCCAATGTATCTCTTCTCATTATATGACCAAAAACACCCCAGAAGTTGGAGTGGGTTCACCTGATGGTGAGGGACACAGGAAAAATTTTAAGCTAATTCACACTCAAAAATCAGCCCAGTGCACTAGAAGTAGTATGTGTATGGACTGTGCTTGAGTTTAAAGCAAGCAAACAATGACCAAAAGCACTGTTGTTTATATCTCTTTCTTATATCTGTGTATAATGTTGTTGAGGTTAGAGTGACTGAAAGCTTAAGAGCACTTGCTGTTAAACTTCCTATATGCTGATAACAGGGTTGTGGGCTTCTCCCTACACTGGTTAGTTATACTTAACTCACTCAGAAAGCAACATTTTCATAATGTTCTACCTTTATAACCTTCTTCCAGACACTCAGAAAGCAACATTTTCATAATGTTCTACCTTCATAACCTTCTTCCAGACACTCAGAAAGCAACATTTTCATAATGTTCTACCTTCATAACCTTCTTCCAGACACTCAGAAAGCAACATTTTCATAATGTTCTACCTTCATAACCTTCTTCCAGACACTCAGAAAGCAACATTTTCATAATGTTCTACCTTCATAACCTTCTTCCAGACACTCAGAAAGCAACATTTTCATAATGTTCTACCTTTATAACCTTCTTCCAGACACTCAGAAAGCAACATTTTCATAATGTTCTACCTTCATAACCTTCTTCCAGACAGTCAGTAAGAAACATTTTCATAATGTTCTACCTTTATAACCTTCTTTCAGACACTCAGAAAGCAACATTTTCATAATGTTCTACCTTCATAACCTTGTTCCAGACACTCAGAAATCAACATTTTCATAATGTTCTACCTTCAGAACCTTCTTCCAGACACTCAGAAAGCAACATTTTCATAATGTTCTACCTTCATAACCTTCTTCCAGACACTCAGAAAGCAACATTTTCATAATGTTCTACCTTCATAACCTTCTTCCAGACACTCAGAAAGCAATATTTTCATAATGTTCTACCTTCATAAGCTTCTTCCAGACACTCTGGCTGTGTAAGGTATGCACAGCATTCATCTGAAAACCCCCATCTCCACTGTCTTCATGCTTTCAACACTGTTTTCCTTTTGCTCTTAAACTCCTTTCAAAAACTTTAGTAACTTATTGCTTTAGTTCTTCTGAACTCCTTTCAGAAACTCTTGTAACTTATTGCTTTAATTCCTCTAAACTTCTTTCACCGGCCTCCCTGGTGTAGGGGATAAGGACATTGTTCGAAATCCCATATACTCTCGTACGAAACACAGCTGCGCGAGATTCGGCAGCGGATCACATCACGTTGGTTACTTAGGGGTTATGTGAGCCAGTCGTTCAGAAAACAGTGGCAAACTACTGAAGGTAAAACTTGCCAAGACATCAACAGCAGCTGAAAAATGCTGGTGTTGACTGCAATGTCCTGTAAAGGATATGCGGGGGGGAAAACTTTAAGAAATTCTTCTTGCTTCTTATGTTATTATTTTAACATATCGCTTGCTTGGGATAGATAGCACTGATTCCTTCTGTAGATTCTTCTTGTGTTATTATTTTAACATATTGCTTGCTTGGGATAGATAGCACTGATTCCTTCTGTAGATGCTTCTTACACTCCTCTTTCAACCTAGTAAAGTTATTACTTATTACTTTTAGCTCCTTTTGATGTGGCTAGCTCTTACTGTAACTCATTCTGAGGTAGTTTATTGTTACTTTGAAGTGGCAACCGCTTGGTACAGGTGAAATATTTATGTGCAGTTTAATATGCTTAAGGTTGAGGAGCAGAAGCTAACAGGCTTTCTGTCTGCCTGATGATCAAGTGTCTGAATATCCATCGAGGCAGGGATTTTTTAAAAATGACCTTGACACCCAGGTTGACTCACCCTGAAGTGGTACCAGGAAATGTTCTGCTGGTGTGATATTTACAACAGTACCTGTTGAGTGCCATTTGGTCTATTGAAATATGGGGTTACCACCATATACCGTAATACCCTCAAGACAGTGAAAGTGGTCCCTTTTTTAAGATAGTCAAGAAAATGTGAATGTTTTTGTTTAAGTCGAGTTGAGTCAAGTCAAGAAACAACATCATAGCACTCTGGATTTTCTCATACACACTCTGTCTTCATCTTCAACAGCCAGCGAAAAGTCCCAACACTAATTTTTCCAGTTGCAATCTGATTATCATATGTGTCTGTCTGACCTTTCTTTGGAATGGTTTTATTTAAATGACATAATAATGTTTGTATGGTTAGTGATACAGTAACTTTGTATAGTTAGTGATACAGTAATTTTGTATGGTTAGTGATACAGTAACTTTGTATAGTTAGTGATACAGTAACTTTGTATGGTTAGTGATACAGTAACTTTGTATGGTTAGTGATTTAGTAACTTTGTATGGTTAGTTATTTAGTAACTTTGTATGGTTAGTGATACAGTAAGTTTGTATGGTTAGTGATACAGTAACTTTGTATAATACCTTCTCTTGCAGGTTGTGCTGGTATTATTGCTGGACATCCTTTAGACACAATAAAGGTGTGTATTTATCATTACATGAATCACACATGACATAACATGACATCCTGTAGACATAAAGGTGGGTTCTGTGATATAGTAATTTACACATGACATCCCGTAAATATAAAAGTGGGTTCTATTATCTAGTAACTAACACATGACATCATGTTAAAGTTAGTTGTGTGACCTTTACAGGAGGTTAAAATCAACTGCAGCAATTATTGCCCATTTGTAATTTCCTGGGCAATTTTATATTCAGTGTACTATTGTTGTCTGAATGGCAGACACTCGTACCATTATGAAAATTAATTCAGTGTTTGCTGCTCCCATATCACCTGCAGCTGACATAAACTCATTATATCAAGATTGTGAAACTGCATTCACTGTCCCTAAAGTACAGATGTTGGCATTGACATCCTGAGAACACAGCAAAGGTATATTCTGTGATCGAGTAATTCACAAATGACAACCTGTATTATCAATTAAGGTATGTTCTGTAACAAGTAATTCACACATGACATCCTGTATTGACATTTAAGGTATGTTCTGTGATCAAGTAACTCACACATATTGCAACATGACATCCCATTGACACTATAAAAGTTTGTTCTGCAATATACCACATGACACAACATGGTATCCCATTGAGACAATAATGTATGTTCTGCAATCAAGTAACTGACACATGACATAATATGGCAACCTGTAGACACAATAAACATTTGCTCTACGATATCACACATGACATCTCGTAGACACAATAAGATATGTTCTGTGTCCAAGTGACTGGCACATGACATCACATTCTACTGACATGAAGCTCCTGTACATAGAAAGGTATGTTCTGTGTATCATTGAAACAGGTTCTTATTTTACCAAATGTATTTATTTAAAACTGTTAAAACAACATTTTAAACAACAATAAATACAGTTCATTTGCTTGGTTTAATTATGATGGAAATAAAGGTAACTAAATAGAATAGTGTTGTGCCTACACAACATTACTGACAGTCATCCTGCTAATTTGTATTTTCACGTCTCTCCACATAACCTAACAAAATAGCTTCAATGTAATTTAAAAGCTTTGGTACTTTACTTCTTCTTCTTTTTCAGCATTCCGAGCCATTTAGGTTCTTTGCTGCAGATACAATCCGTCTCCATTCGTCTCTCTGGTTGACCTTCTCTTGCCAGTCGTTGATTCCAAGTGCTTGTAGGTCTGTATATATATTATCTCTCCACCGTCTTCTTGGTCTACCTCGGGGTCTACGGTCATTTATTTCCTGAGTGTAAGCGAGTTTTATTTCCCTATTATCTTCCATTCTTTCTATATGCTCCAGCCATTGTAGTCTATTAGCTTTCATGATACCAGTGATTAGCGGGGACTTAAACAGATCATAAATGTCTTTATTACTTCTTCTTTTCCACTCTCCACTTTGTGTATTCCTAATGGGTCCAAAGATGCGTCTTAAAACTTTGTTCTCAAAGGTTTGTAGCAAGGCTTCGTCTCCTTTCGTTGTACTCCAGGTTTCAGAGCCATACAGCACAACTGGTCTGATCAGTGATTTGTATATTGTGATCTTGGTGTTACGAGATAGCGCCTTTGATTTTAGTAGATGTTGTAGTGCATAGTATATCTTATTTCCAGAATTGATTCTAGTTTGTTTTGGTACTTTACTTGCTTTATATAATTATCTAGACTTCCTGACCAACATGGAGGTTGGATGGTTGAGCTGTTAGGGCTTCTGGGGTGTTTATGCTTGTGGCTGTGGTTTGCTTGCATATTTTCCTCATGTTGGATGGGTGTGCATGGCTCCATCACCCTGCTACTGAGTTAAGTGCGCGGAGCGACATTGTGAGTTGTGGATTTCTTGTGGAGTTCTTTTACATCTGTCCGATGAAGAGCATTTTGTGTGATATTCACTGGCACAGGAATGGAGCATTATGGGGGAAACCCTTTGCCATGAAGCTGAAATCACGACTAACTGACTAACTAACATTTCTTCCTCTGCTGTGTTCATCCGGGGTGTTTTTTCAGACGTAATTGCATTGTGTCAGGTTTTTCTGCGCCCTTAGACCGACACATCCGACTTCTGCTGGTGTTTGTTGACCTGGTTAACCTTCCCGGGTTAACTAACATATAATTAGCTATAAACAGGTTAACAAGTTAAAGGCATCCCATAGGTATCCCAGTCAACATCATTGCACTGGGTTTTACCCTGTCTGGATCAGTTTCAGAACAGCAAGCCACCTGCTGAGAGCATCACACAAAGCACGGACCCTATAGTTCCAGCGATGACCCTCAGGTGTCTGAATGACAGAGTCTGAAAACAAACCTGCGGCCTTCAGAGTGTGACACAAACGGCTTGATTACTTTACAGTGGAGCCCAGGAATCAGCTACATAGCTTCAACATATGATTTCTGTAAAACTGTTTATGGTCTAAACCAAATGTGATGTCTTTTGATCTGCAGGTGCAAATACAGACGCAGGAATATGGAGGAAAGTACTCAGGACTCATGGACTGTATCAGGACTGTACACAGGCAGAATTTAGTAAGAATAATTTATTATCTAGTCTAGTCTTTCCTCTTGGGCCTAAGGTGGTGCATAGGGCAGAAGTCGTGGCTCTCCATGTGTGTGCGTAGCGCTAACATTTAGAGCCAGAAATCTGATTCTGTAACAACGCCGAGTTTTATGATGGTGGATTGTCAAACTGCCGATCAACCGACTTAAGTCAAGCTAGAAAAAAACACGTCCCGCCATCCTGACCCAAGCCGAAAACTCTCCATTTATTATCAGTATGTTGGTCATTGCCGGTCTCTCTGGCCGAGGGGTTACACCACTTTCTCTGTAATCCCGTTTATCACGCAGAGTCTCGTAGTGGGCGAGAACTGGAAGCGGTTCGTCCCCCGCTGGTGACTTGCGGGATAACTGAGCCGGCCGCTCAGAAAGCAATGGCAAACTACTGAGCGTATTCTTGCCAAGAAATCAACAGACAGCTGAAAGATGCTGCTGTTGACAGCGATGTCCTGTAAAGGATATGCGGGGGGAGGGGGGGGGATGTTGATAATTGAGAGCCGTGGTGATGCAGTGGATCACATAATTACCTGCTGGCCCACTGTTCATGTGTTCAAACCTTCCTTGAAATTGTTTTTTTTTTTAATGTGCATGTACTCTCAGGTTGACCCAGTCTATAATTTTTGCCAGGATGTGTTCTTGGAAGTAAATGTGGCTGTTGTGATATTGATCACATGACCCATTAAGTGCCGATTGGTTAATAAAAGTATGGGCTAACACCTGAAACTTAAAGTACCTCAAGGCACAGAAAAGGTTCCTTTACTTTACTTGTGTTTGTAATTTACTTCATCTTCGTTAAGACCCCCTATGGGGTGTGGTGATTGTTGGAGGTGACTACGGTAGGATGTCCCTATTGTTTGAAAATGGAAAGATTTCCCTATTGTTTGAAAATGGAAGGTATTCAATGAGACGGATGGCGAGCAATGTATGCACAAGGGTGCACGTTAGAGGTTGATATAGTTTAAATTATTATTGACTCTGGATTGTAATGTTATAAAAACTGTGGCATGTAAACTGTAATGTTGAAAAGTAGGAATTAAGGTAAGTTGTTTTCTGCTGTAAAGTAAATAAACAACAGCCAAAATTAGCAATCTGGACATTTTGAAGAAGATTAAGTCACAATGACAACTTATCACAAACATCAGAAAGAAACAGTCTTCATTTTTGGCCACATTGTGAGAAGACAAAAACTGGAACATGTTGTAATAACTGGAAAGATTTGTGGAAAGATAGATAGAAGAAGACAATGAGAGAAAATTCTTGATAGTCTTGTGTCATAGCACAGACGGGAGTCAGCACATGAATAAATACATGCCTTTGAAGAAGCATGATCGATAATGCCATTTGGTAGGGCACTTGATGAGTTTAAATGAGAGTTGACCCTTGCATATAATGTTAAAAAAAATTATGGCATATAAAATGTATTGTTAATAAGTAGAAAATAAAACAAATGTTCTTCTAATGTATTTCCAAAAAAAAATTTTTATTTGGGGGTGGAAAGAGGGGGGGGGGGGGGGGCACTCGCGCTCACTTTGAACTCATGCGTAGTCCATACACACTGCTTCTAGTAGTGCTGGACTGAATTTTACGTGTGGATTAGCTTTCCCTATTAACGGTGTCCCTCGCCATCAGGCGAACCTACTCCGACTTCAGAGGCACTTGTAATTTATGTCCCCAAGTCAAGGACGACATGTCAACATTTTAGTCCAGCTTCCGGTGTTAGGGTTGAACTCCTTAACCTTGGCATCAGCACACCAGATGTTTAATAACATGTGTTCTTATCCATTCGGCCATGCTGACCTACATCAAGAATATAAAGAGCCCTTTTTACACATCAGGCATATGGTGCCAACCCCATATTTCTATAGACCAGTCGCCAGTCGATGGTTGGTGTAGTCAATATCACACCAGCGGCCTTGACCTCCCAAGACATTTCCTGGATTCCACTTTAGGCTGGGGAAACCTGGTAACCCTGGTCAGTTTTTAAGATCTGCCTCGATGCGAATTTGAACATGTGACCACTGGACTGGAGATAACGCATGAATCATTATTTTATTCTGTGTAAAATAATGATGAGTATTCCCTATTGGCATGTTTATTGCGAAGGGATATGATCTTATACTTGGCTCTTTTTTAAATAATTTCCTCTATTTTTCATTTTTATATTGTCAGTTAATAGTATTTAATTTTGTAAGACCTGTCCTATATCTGATTAAAACTTCTTATTCTTCGATTTCTTCTTCTTTCGTTCGCCTGAAATATGTCTATAACTGCAATGTTATCTCTTGTATGAATCTAACAGTCTTTTTTAGTTCACTCAGCAGTCCATAGAGTTTATCTTCCACTGTTGTCTCTCTAGGCCAGAAGGTTCGCCTGGATATGTTGTAGTTTGGGCAATCCTGGAGTATGTGCTCTGCTGCCTGCGACGCTAAACCACATGTGCACATGGCTGAGTCACCATTATTAAAACTAAAAACTGTAATCATTATGAAAAATGAACTATCACTGTTTAAAAAAATAATAATTATTATAGCTTGAAAACATTTTAATTCGGACATTTACATTTTATTCTCTCTTGTTTTTTTTTTTTTTTTCAGTCAAAGGGCTATTTTCGAGGGCTAAGCTGGCCACTATTTTCCTATGGCTATCTCAATGCCATATTTTTTGGTTCTTATGGACTTCTACTGAGAAAACTTGGCCACCCCGAAGACGCTACACAGAAACCAAATTACCTGATTATTTGGTTTTCTTCTGCTGTTGCTACATTACCTCAGCTTGTGTTCTCGTGTCCCGTGGAAGTAGTTAAAGTAACACTGCAGGCACAGATACCTCACACACACGATGGTAAGTTCTTGTTAGTGAACAGTGATTTCGCCTTTGGAAGAGTCTAAAACACAAAGACAACTTATCACAAACAACAGATACAGACAGGCATACATACCCCATACACACACCACAGTAAGCATTGATTCTTCTTGCTAGTGAAGTGATTTCACCTTTGGAAGACAACTTATCATAAACAACAGATACAAACACACACACATACCTCACACACATGACAGTAAGCATTGATTCTTCTTGCTAGTGAACAGTGATCTCACCTTTGGAAGAGGCTAAAGCGCAAAGATAACTTATCATAAACATCAGAAAGTAAAGTAAATTTAAAAAATGTATGCCTATGGCACATTGGGTATATTATGCTAGTCTTCTGTTGTAAAGTTTATTTAAAAAAACAGCCAATATGAACATTCTGGACATTTTAAGGGAGGCTAAGTCACAAAGACAACTTATCACAAACAACAGATACAGATAGACATAGAAAGGCACACACACCTCACACACTACGGTAAGCATTGATTCTTATTGTTAGTGAACAGTGATTTCACCTTTGGAAGAGGCTAAGACATGAAGATAATTTATAAACATCAGAAAGTAAAGTAAACAAATACAGGTTCTTCCTTTTACATGCCTAAGGTGCGGTGGGTATATGGTGCCAGAGCCATATTTTTATAGGGCAACCGGCACTAAGTGGCTGCCAGCCACCTTTACTTCCTAAGACATTTCCTGGTAGCCATTTGTGGCTAGGCACTTGTTGCTGATGATGATTTCATGGAGCCACTCAACGGCTGAAGTGTTTGTTTATTTGTTCTCAAACCCTGTCGGTTAGAGTTGTTTGCTCTTGTATGACTTGAAGAATCGAGAACTGGTATTGACTTGGTTCCTTCCTGGCAGGAAAGCAATACTCTCATTCTGAGCATGCTCAGAAGCTTTTCAAGAGGTGAGTGCAGGACTTGGATGCTGATTGTCTACCATCATCGTGAGGAGTTGCTATGGCTTTCTTGCTGTCTAGTAATGTGGAAAGTTTGGGTCTTGTATGGGATTCATCTTAGTGGAAACCATGGTCAGCCCTCCTTTTGTTCACCGGCTTAATGTCTGTCCAGCAAATCAAGAGGTGAGCGCAGGACTTGGATGCTGATTGTCTACCATCATCGTGAGGAGTTGCTGTGGCTTTCTTGCTGTCTAGTCATGTGGAAAGTTTGGGTCTTGTATGGGATTCATCTTAGTGGAAACCATGGTCAGCCCTCCTTTTGTTCACCGGCTTAATGTCTGTCCAGCAAATCAAGAAGTGAGGAAAAGATGCTGGCACTGCATAGGCCACATTGAGAAAACCTGATGATAGTATCGCTAGAAAGTCCTTTCTCTCAACTGCACACACACACACAAAATTGTTTGCATATCCTTTACAGGACATCGCTGTCAACATCAGCATCTTTCAGAAAGCAAATGAAATAGAGGAAGCACTGAAAAGACAAGGAGAAGAGAGATACAGATAGAGATAAATAATATGGGGAAGGGCATGAGGAACTTCATGAGTAGCAAAAGATAGGTGAGCTAGATGAGGGTCTATACTCCAGCGAGGGATAACGGGAAGAAGAAGAAGTGTCTGCCCAGGAAGCCAGACCTGGAGGTGTAGAGAATGTTTGTTCAGTATAAACCCCGACCGCAGCAATCTTGTGGTAGCGCAGTGGCCAGCAAGCATGCCTGCCAGATAGTGTTAGTGCAGTGGCTCACAGCAGAAATCTATTTGCCCCCAAAGCTGATATACTAGCTTCAAAAGCACTGATCATTGAAGATAGACAGAAGGCTAAACTGTGGGCAATAATGAGTACATGGAGACACTCCTCTTGATGAATCTTCATCACTATGGCTGTTGGAGTGGGGAGTATGGAACTGGTCGCAGCGAACACAAGTGAGAGAACAGTTCTGACTTGTAGCTAACTAGAATACATCAACCATTAGCAGGAGAGACTGAGGATTTATTGGCTTATTGAGAATGCAGTGATATTGATTCTTCGTCACAAGTCCTAAATGAGGCTGGGTTCTCAAATCCCAGCCTCAAGGGGAATTTGAACACATAATCATGGGGCAGACAAGCCGATGTGGTATCCACTGTGCCACCACTGCTCTCTTCAGAATATGGTGCTAGGTTCATATTTTTAAACCATCAGGTACTTGATGGGTGATGAGGTAATTATCATGCAGACTGCCATTAACTTCCCAGAAATTTTTCTGGCACATATTCTTTTTTAATGATTAAACAGATTAAAAACAGAATAGGGCAAGCAAACACTGCATTTAAGAAAATGAAAAATATCTTATGCAATAAGTCACTATCATTGAATGTAAGAAAGAGAGCGCTGAAATGCTATATAGAACCTGTTTTGCTGTATGGCAGTGAATCTTGGAATGTAAATGTACAAATTAGGAAGAACTTGGAAGCAACAGAGATGTGGTTCCTGAGATGATTGTTGTGACTTCCTTGGACTGCCAGAGTAACTAATGACGATTGCCTGAAAGAGGCTAATGAAACTAGAACATTGTATACAGCAATAAGAATGAGGCAAACAGCTTTCTTTGGTCATGTGATGAGAAGAGAGGCATTGGACTGGAAAGATCAAAGGAAGAGAGACAGAAGCAAACCAAGGGAAATGATGCTGGATGGATTAAGATGGTGGCATGGAGGAATATCATCAGCATAGTTGATCCAGAACACAGAAGACTGAGGTCTCTGAAGAGACACGAATGACTGTGCCAGCTGGCAGGGCACTTGATGATAATTATCTTTTAAGGCTGGGTCAATCTGAGAGCTCCATCCATCCATCATCCATCATGTGCCATGCCGGTAAGCGTGGGCGGTCATGTTCTGCCATCTCACTCGATCACCAGAGTCATTGTCAGCTCCGTCTTTCTGTCTCGACCATGCCACAAGGCCAAGCCATCCAGGTACTTGCTTCTAGATCTGAGAGCTACGTGATCTATAAAAAAAACTCTGCAAAAGTATCTGAGCTCAAGACCCTGGGCAGGCTGGCAGTGTGCTAGCTACTGCACTATCAAAGGTCCTAGTAGCCTTATTTACCCCTGTAATATTGTATCAAATGCTGTTTATGAAGATTCAGGTGAACACATCCTTTTCCTTTCATTGCAGTACCCAAGATACAGATGAGTACATACTATAAGGGACCTATTGAAGCAGCAGTAAACATTGTACAGAAATCTGGCCTGCGAGGGATATACCGGGGTCTTCCAACACATATTTTCAGAGATATTCCTGCCAACTGTATCTACATGGTTCTGTACGTCATGTGTCAATATGAGAGCCAGCACTGGCTGCCGTCTGTTCCAAGCCAGATCATCAACTTTGTTGGGGGAGGGATAGCTGGTGTATTGAGCTGGGTAGCCATCATGCCTTTTGATGTTGTTAAGAGCAAACTGCAGGCGGATGCTGAAGGCAGGATGTACAAAGGGTTCTGGGACTGTGCTAGGAGAGTTTATGCTGCTGAGGGTGTTAAAGCTTTCTTTCTGGGTATGGTTCCCATGGCAATGAGAGCTTTCCCTGTAAATGCCGTGACTTTGATGGTATACACTGAAAGTCTTCTGTACTTGAAAAAACTGGAACGTAGTAATGATTAGTAGTGCCTTTCATTATAATCACCCTTTGGTGAAGGTTGGCAGTGATGGATCTCCAGCAGTTTCTGACCAAAGGCTTTGTTGTACATTCTGCCGGGCTTTAACCCGACCATATCTTGATGGTGTCTGTCTCTTTATGTGTTTGATACACTCTAGATCTCTTGCCTTTAACCCGACCATATCATGATGGGTCTCTTTATGTTTTTGATACACTCTAGATCTCTTGCCTTTAACCCAACCATATCTTGATGGTGTCTGTCTCTTTATGTGTTTGATACACTCTAGATCTCTTGCCTTTAACCCGACCATATCTTGATGGTGTCTGTCTCTTTATGTTTTTGACTCTCTAGATCTCTTGCCTTCAGCTCTGCTGCTCCTTTATGATTTTCACGAGATTGTTTTGTCATTTGATGTGGATAGAATATCTTGTTTCTCTGCTGTTTATTTCTTTCAATCACTCTTTTTTTTAAATATGGAAGGTTTCCTCTTCCCCCCCCCCCCCCCCCCCCTACGGTTCTTTCTATTTGTATTATATTGAGTTATTGTGTCTATCCCTAGCTCAGGGGAGTTGTCAGGTTCAAGTCTCAACATAAGATTTGGCATTTTTACAAGAAATAAATCACACGTCCCTTTGATCTCTTGGGTATTTAAGCCAGATACTTAAGCCTTCTCAGAAAAGGCTGAAAAATGGGAGGTTCTGTGCACAAGTAGTGCATGCTAAAAATCCCATGGTGGTTGGAAATTGCAATGAGGAAGGCGTAAGACCACTGTCCTGGCAAAATTGTTAAGAAATAAAACTTACCCATGGACAGATAGAGCCCATTGTCTTGGGTAAAATCTGTCTAGAGAAAGTAAACCTTACACAAAGGCATGCCGAAGTCGGACATACTGCCCTCTAAGGTGCATAACATGGGGTGATACACTTCCCTCAAAGGAGGAAGAAGAAGAAGAAATGTAGAGTTTTTCTAAGACTTCTTAATCAGTTTCCCTCCAAGAAGACCAACATTTCAATAGCTTTAATTTTGTTTTTCATATGGGCCTTATATTTTTGCCTCATACGGCAATGTTGAATGCACATAACATGTGATGAACGTCCTGTGCACATAACATTTGATGAGCCTCCTGTGCACATAACATTTGATGACTTGTTTGTGTCTCTGTGATATTTGTTAAAAATATTATCCGTCCCTCAGGCAAAAATAGTGGGATTACGAAAACACACACACACACAACAAGCCGCCATATTTGACCGGACACCAAAAAACGTTTTAGAGGTTTTTAACAAGGCTTGAACTCACGACCTTCTGTGTGTAAAGCAGTCTTTATAACCACTACAAAACTTAACCAACACAGAACTGGTCTCATCAGCCGCAACACACTGAGGGAGATAATGAGAAAGGAATCCGAGCACTTATTACTGAATGACTTGATGTGCAGTGAGCATAATCTGTCAACTCAGTGAATTGTTCAAAATTAATGAGCGAACCACTAAAAAACAAGAAGTTGACGGTAAGATTTACTAGAACATGATCACAAGTAACAAAATGTGTTTACAATAAGTATGTTTCATGTTGTTGACAGTGCCTTTGCCATGTTAGTTCTTTTCATGATCTTCATGTCACTTCGTTTTTGTTTGACCAATGTAGGTGGTGTAGTCTAACACCAACTTGTGGTGCAGCAATACAATGAACAATACTTAATGAACAATGAATGAATCGCCAAAAAACGAGAAGTAGACTATTCTAGTGTTAACCAAGTCAATACATTCAAACACTTAGGGGAAATTATAACATCACATAAAATCTGCCCGAGGTGTTTTGGAACGTGACTGAATGTTCGGAGCGATGGCAGCTGGCTATGTCCCAGAGTTGACCGGTTTTTGCCTTATGCAGAAATGCGGGGTTGCTGGGCTTCTGGTTGACTGCCACTACCATTGACGATGAAATGTAATTTCGTGGACTGTGTGGGTGAACATCTAGGAAAGATCCAGATAGGAAAATGACTGCCGAGTCCATCAGAGATGAACTGGGTGTTTTGTGGGGGACTATTGTGATGACATTCTGGCTGCGGCATTATGCACAGTGTATCTGTGCGGGCTGTTTGTCGAGACTCCTGTCTTTTCCACTTTTCACATTGGGAAGTGGGGAGCGTTTTGTGTGATATTCACTGGCACAGGAATGGAGCATAATGGGGACGACCCGATGCTGTGAAGTTGGAACCGCGACTAACTAACTATAACATCACATACAAGATGCATGACTGAGATTAAGAGGAGAATAGGCCAAATAGAAATTGCATTTCAGAAAATGAAAAGTATCTGATGTATTAAATCACTTTCATTGAATGTCAGAGAGTACTGAAATGTTATATCAAACCTGTTTTGTTGTATGACAGTGAATCATGGAATGTGAATGAACAAATTAGGAACAGCTTGGAGGCAGCGGAGATGTGGTTCCTGAGACGAATGTTACAAATACCTTGGATGGCCAGAGTAATTAACATTGAATGCCTGGAAGAGGCTAATGAAAGTAAAAATCATATGCAACCGTAAGAAATAGATCAACAATGGTCTTTGGTCATGTAATGAGAAGAGAGGCACTGGAAAACATGGTGTTGACAGGAAAGTTCAGCCATAGAGGGACAGAGGCAGACAGGGGGAAATGACTCTGGATGGTCTCAGACAATGGTATGGACAAATATCATCAAGGGGAATTGTTCAAGGACCCAGGGGGAAATGACTCTGGATTGTCTCAGACAATGGTATGGAGGAATATCATCAAGGGGAATTGTTCAAGGACGAAGATCTGTGCAGAGACACGAACACCTTTCAGAGGTCAGCATGGCCGAATGGATCAGAGCACTTACTGTTAAACTTCCGGTGTGCTGATGCCGAGGTGGGAGGTTTAGTCAGTACACTGGTCAGTGGGACTAAAATGTTGACATCTTGTCCTAGACTTGGGGGCGTAAATTACAAGTACTTCAGAAGATGGAGTGGGTTTGCCTAATGGAGAGGGACACTGGTAATAGGGAAAGCTAATCCACTTGCAAAAATCTTAAGTTAAATTCTAGACTGTTATTGATGTCTTGATGTTTATTATATGCAATAGATTATGTAGGTGTTGTCTCTACTATTAACTTCTTTGCTACGAAGCAACTCACCATCCAGTTGTTGGTTTCTACATACATGATATACCTTTTCTTGATTATTTATTTCCCATCCAATTTTTACACTAACCCACTCTGTTCTAATTGTTCAATGTGTGCCCTGATATATGGCCTAGATATTCATGCATCTCAACAGGTCTCAGTCCTTGGTGTCCTGGATCAGTTCTATCGATGATGTTCCTCCATGCCACCATCATCAGGCCATCCAGCGTCGTTTCTCTCGGTCTACCCTGCCTCTTCTACCACTGATCCTCCCTGCCATCAATTTATTCTCCAACGCTTCTCCTCACATTGCGGGCTCCATGGCGAAAGAGTTACAGACGTGATCTCGCATACCCGCGTTCGTAACTCAGCTGCACATGATTTGACAGCAGGCTGCATTGCGTTGGTTTTTTACGTAAATGGTATGGGTGCTGGTCATTCAGAAAGCAATGACAAACTACTAAACGTAAACTTGCCAAGAGATCACAACAACAAAAACATGCTGGTGTTGACTGCAACGTCCTGTACAGGATGTGCAACTAACTGACTTATTCTCCTGACCATTGTTTGCCTCTTTCTTATTGTTATATATAATGCTCTACTTTCATTAGCCTTTTACATGCAGTTGCTTTTTGTTACTCTGGCAGTCCAAGCTATTCATGACATTCATCTTATTCTTCCTCTTCTTCTTTTGTTCGTCTGAAATATGTCTATAACTGCAATGTTGTCTCTTGTATGAATCTAACAGTCTTCTTTGGTTATTCATTTTATAAACCTCGTCTTCAAGCTCTTCTTAGTTTATTAATATTTCATGATTGACTACCATACAGCAGAAGAGGTTTTATATAACATTTCAGTACTGTCTTTCTGATATTTACTGAGAGTGACTTTTATATAAGATATTTTTCATCTTCTGAAATGAAGCTTTTGTGTCCTTAGTCCTTCACAAAATCCGCCTAGCAATGGTATTAAGCCCCATTCTGCTGGTTGAATAGTAACGACATCATTAATATAAATAGTGAATGGTAATCATGTCAGCAACAGAAATAATGAAACCCAATGATATGAGTATAAATAATGAAAAGCAATGTGGGACACATGAATATAAATGAGTTGAGCTAAGAACCCTCATCACTGCACTCAGGACATTCTCATATGTGCTCCGTCCCCTCGCTCAACAGACCGTGAAGAGTCACACTACTAATCCTTCCCACCGTTAACCTGATTGAAAGTTTTCCTGGTCCTCCCTCTCAGCTCTTAGATTCCTCCAGAGCCCCTACCGATCCCCCACAATCTCACTCCCTCTACACATAGGTTCTCAATCTGTTACCCCACCCTGTCCACTCAGTCTCACGACCACCTCTTCCCCGTCCACAGGCAATACACCACCAAGAGGCTTACTCCCTGCCAGCCTACCAGCCTGGGGGGCAAGAATGGGTGAAAATGTGTTTATTATTATTGTTCATGCAGACCTGAATATATTTTATACACATTTATTATGAATTGTATAAACATGATGTATGTGCTTCTGGTGAATCTAAGACCAGTTTCATCTTGTTCCATTCCATATGCAATTAGCAATAATTCACTTTCAGTGTCGTAATTTACTTTACTGCAGTTATTGTTATTGTTTATAATATAATGTTATGAAATTATACATTATGAATATTTTACCTTTAATAATGTATCTCCATTGATAGAGAGGTAACACACCATTTTCTGCAATGGAAGTTCAAAGTTCAGTTTCTCATTATGTATCTTACTGACCGGCCAATAAATCAATGGGGGAGGGGGGGGGGGGGGGCGCTTGTGCCTGAGGAATTAGGGCCACCTGGCTAGTGCAGTCACTGCAAACTGATTTTTTTTGGGCCCTTGACAGAAAAAAAGTCTATCACCTTACTGAGGATTCAAACCCGAATCTCACAAATGGGAGTCCAGATTTCTAACCACTTGACCAAACACTATTAATAGGATGTGGGTAACTTACTAACAAAGTAAAATAAAAGCCTGTTCATGTACTCTAAAATCCATCCCAATGTCTTTGTTAATTTCATGGCATTATCATGTTGCAGGTCATGTGCAGAATATTCTCATCACGGCATTCTGAATCACTGGTCATTTCTCCTGCTCATACACCCTCAGGTGCAGGTATCTGCAGTGTCTTGTGTCCATCTTCGTACTGATCAAGTCATTCTCATCACGACCTGCCCAACAGTTTCTGAATCTCTGGCCAGTTCTCCTGCTCATGCACCCCATGCCCAGGTGTCTGTAGTGTCTTGTGTCCATCTTTGTACCGATCAAGTCACTCTCATCACGACCTGCCCAACAATTTGTGAATCTCTGGCCAGTTCTCCTGCTCATGCACCTCATGCCCAGGTGTCTGCAGCAACTTGTGTCCATCTTCATGCTGATCAAGTCACTCTTATCACTGTGCCAAACATACTCTCAATATTTTGCCAGATTCAATGCCTCATACATTTTCACTCCAAGAGTGTCTTTAATATTTGGTGTCCTCCATTGTGCTGGTATGCCCCTGCCTCGTCATCCAGGAACCATGCCTCCCATTACCATTTATCTAAACCCCAGTGACCAAAGTATTGCCTGTTAGTGGGTGCATTAGTGTCATGGCATTATTGTTTATTATACCATTATTCCGTGGTATTCTAAGAATTTTTTTTTCTGTAACCTTTTCTGTAAATATCTAAATCAAGTCAAATTAAACAAAAGTGAAGAAGAGGTCAGGCTTTAATGCGAACAGATGAAGTGGTTGTTATTAATGCTGATCATTATGTAGCATGCCCTGTAACAAAATATAGTTCTCATCACGACTCGCCTGAAAAACTCTTGATACTGTGCAAGTCGCCTCCTCCATTGCTGTATGCACGGTTTCTTAAAGATTGTGTGGTAGAAGAGGCAGAGAAATTGTAGAAGATAGCTCAAGTAGGTGGGTGCAGGAATATCATTGATAGACTTGAGCAAGAATATCAAGCTCGAGATCTGTTATTTGACAAGGCATGTGATGATGTCTTCATGATTCACTCAGATCTTCCAGCCTTATGTAATCTACATACATGTAGCTTTGTCTTCCTCATACACATTTCCATCCATTTCCCCGCCTGTATATTCTTTAACAGAGATCTGCATCTCTTTATAATACTAAAACAATCTAATTCTTTTCCTTTTATTATGTTGCATTCATTGTTTGAAACCACTTCATGATATACTTGAAATATATCTAAGTATTAAGCATAATCGGTATATTACTTTGAAAATTGTCTATTCTTGGCAGTATTTTTCAGTGCTGTTATGATAAATAAATGTATTTATGTTGTTTAATTGTTGTACCAGAGATTAATCTGTATAGTTTTTGCTTTAATATCTGGCCAACATGTTTGGTATATTTACCTCAGTTGTATATCTAGAGAGAGATACTCACACACACATACACGCCATAAACACACAATCTGCTAAGACAGCAGTTATGCCTTTTTGGTAGCACAGTATAACAAACTATCATCTTTCAAGGCGGCAAGGTGCAAGAGAGAGAGAGAGTGTGTGTGCACGCATGCGCACGCGCGTGCATGTACAGTCTGCCCTTGAATACCTCACTGCTTGGTATCCATTTGCAAATCCAACTGTTTTAAATGCTAACGGCAGAACTAACAAAGTCAAGTTACATTTTACTGACTAAACACATAAAAAGGTGCATTTTGAAGTTTCTAGTGAAAAAGAAGCTCAAGTTGATATTTACAAATATATTAGTAACTTATTCCTATTATACATCACTTTAATTACAATGCAGCATTCACCTATTCTATATTGAAAATATATAAGTTTACGATTTTGTTGATTTACATTTAAGATTATTTTTACTGCATTTCTTTTTTGTTTGACAATGTAGCTGTATGGTTTTGTATATTTTAGTGTATTGTTTGTTTGATTAGCTGCTTTAAAGATTTGTAAGTGTTATATTTACATTTAAAATTAATTTGCTTGAAATATAAAGGGTGTATTTCTGAGGCCAACCATGCTGTGTGATCCCTAGCCTATCAGACTTTCAGAAACCAACCATGATGTCTGATCTCTAACCAATCAGACTTTCAGAACCCAGCCATGCTGTCCGATCTCTAACCAATCAGACTTTCAGAATGCAACCATTCTATTGGAGCTGTAACCAATCACTCTCTCAGAGCTCTCATTTATTATAATTTTTTGCAACATTGTACTTTAGTATACCTTTCAACCCAAAACTAACAGAAATCGACACATCTGGCAGATATAGGTTTATTATGT
Organism: Cepaea hortensis; assembly: GCA_963921405.1. Classification (NCBI taxonomy): domain Eukaryota; kingdom Metazoa; phylum Mollusca; class Gastropoda; order Stylommatophora; family Helicidae; genus Cepaea; species Cepaea hortensis. The sequence continues at coordinate 16,959,900 of OY992894.1, forward strand.
TACTGGTATTTCTGGATAATCTAATTTATGCACGTTTGATTGTACACAAGCCCACACAACAGCAACTAGGTAAAATAAAGATCCTGTTTACACACTTTAAGGTGCATTGGATGTAGTTGCTAGAACATAGTTTTATAGCTCAGTTTGCTCTAGTATGGTCAGTATCACGTTGGCTGACTTTACTTCTCAAAATATTTCATGGTGCTCATTGTTTGCAGGGTCAACCTGGGTGTCCAGATCAGTTTAAAAAAAAAATTTTTTCGCTCGCTCGCTTTTAACTCAAGCGTAGTCCATACATGCTATTTATAGTAGTGATAGACTGAATTTTGCGTGTGGATTATCTTTCCCTATTAACGTGTCCCTCGCCATCAGGCAAACCCACTCCAACTTCAGAGGTACTTGTAATCTGCATCCCCAAGTCAAAGATGACAGGTCAACATCTGAGTCCAGCTGTCCGGTTTAGGGGTTGAACTGCTTACCTCGGCATCAGCACAACGAATGTTTACGAACACATGTCCTTACCCATTCGGCCATGCTGATCTGCTTTAAAAAACATATGAATCCACCCTAAAGCGGATTGAACCTCAGACCTTCGGGATGGCAGGTGAGTATGACACAACGGTGGTTCCAAGTTTACTACCACAAGCTCAACTACTAGTAGAAGCACGGTCTTACTTCTTCCTCTTCTTCTTCGTTCATCCGGAGTTTTTTATTTCCGGACGTGATTGCGTTGTGCAGCAGAGCTGCGTTCTTGCGCCGTTAGACCGACACATCCGACTTCTGCGGGCATTTGTTGACCGAGTTAACCTTCCCGGCACGGTCTTACAATACATACATAAAGTGTTAAACCATTGACACACATTGTGTCTGCCTCTGTGCAATTGACAATTTATGGATATACAGAGTCATTATAATCATCAAGTGCCATGCCAGCTGGTGTAGGCGTTCATGGCTCTCCACAGATCTCGGTCTTTGGTGTTTTGAATCAACTCTGCTGCTGATATTCCTTCATGCCACCGTCTCAATCCACCCAGCATCATTTCTCTTGGTCAGCCTCTGCCTCTTTTTCCTTCTATCTTTCCAGTTGTCATGATGTTCCCCAATGCCTCTCTTCTCATCTCATGACCATATATACAGAGTAGCAAGATGAAAACACAGGGTTAAAGAGAAGGTTACATGAAAACGGGCAGAACCTATTCTTTTGTGTATTTCTCCTAGTCTTTTCAGATCAGTAATGTAAATTGTATTTGTATTTGTTATATTTTTTCAATTTTGTTGTTCATGGTTATATACTTAATATTATTCCATGTTTTGAAATAAATGTATGTTTGCCTATATGGCATTGATCCATACATATTTCACGCATAATACAGATATTGTACATTTTATATACATATATAATCATATGTCCTTGTATCATCTACCACAAAGAGCCACACTGAAGAAATATAATGGATACAGAGCAAGAGGAAGACAATATTAAAAAATTGAGTGATAGTATCAAGAACAACCTTAAGGAAATGAATAACAACTTACAAACAGCATTAGAAAGAGCTCATAACAGATCTTTGCATCTCCCCCCAACTCTTCACTGAGGTAAATGGAGGAAGAGAAGAAGGAGGAGATCATCAAGTGCTACGATGACTACAATCATACTTCTCCACAGCTTGCAGTCTCCAACAACATGTACCAACTTGTGTGCTGACATCCTTCAATGCCAGGATACAAGACTCAAAAACTTCTCTCATTGTCTTCCTCTGTCTTTCTTTCCACAAATCTGACCATTTGTCACAGTTTCCAATTGTTTTATTTTCATAATGTGGCCAAAAAATTACAACTGCCTCTTTCTGATGTTTGTAAGTCTAAGTCTCTTTACAAACGTTTTGATTGCTCACGTAAACTTTAAGGACCACTGTGTAATCTGATAAAGACGGTGAAGTTTATACCAGACAACACTGCTGATATAAATAAAACATTTTATGTGAATAAAAGAAGAAGAAGAGGAAGATACACTGTTGTTGTTGTGTTGTTTTTTTTCCAGTCCTTTGCATCTAATAATATAATCTAAAAAAAAATTGGACTGCAGTCTTTGTATGTCTGTGATAATATTACTATTTGTTTTTGCCCGTTTAAAAGAATATGTTTGCAGAATTTGACTGTCTGTGGTATTTTTGCCATTCATCTGTACAGCTACAATTCTGTTGCTTCAAGGAGTTGTCTTGCTTGTTTACTAATTGACCAGGATTCACAGGCATAGGTTAAACTGGGTTTAGTGTAACACACCGGAAGTACAAAGCAATGTACTCCCCCTTGGTGAATGTAAACACAGAAGTCACAGACAGTAGGTTGCACAATTCATTGCCTGGCATATTTCACTCCATTCTTATGTGGACTTGACAAGATGCAGCAAAACATTGGAAGTAAACTTTTAATGACAATGACTTATTGCATCATCTATGTGTTATGCAAATCCATATGGAGAAAGCAAACAATAGTAATATTGTCACCTACCATGTATGTTGTAAGTGGTGACTAAGGAATGTTGGAGAGAGACTGGCTACCTCAGCATATAGGAAGCTTTAGCTGCAGTATAGATTCTATATAGCACTTTGACACTTTCTTTCATTGCAGGTGACAACTTATATATATATATATATATATATATATATATATATATATATATATATATATATATATATATATATGGTGAACACATGGTCCTTTCCACCATCATGTACCATCTGACATCTCTCATGCTCAGTGTCTGGCCTCTCACATGCTCAGTGTCTGGCCTCTCACATGCTCAGTGTCTGGCCTCTCACATGCTCAGTGTCTGGCCTCTCACATGCTCAGTGTCTGGCCTCTCACATGCTCAGTGTCTGGCCTCTCACATGCTCAGTGTGTGACCTATCTGCAATCATTGAATGCAGTGGTAACTACATAGACAAATGATATATTTGTTCTATACTTTTTCAAAATATATTCTCTCTCCCCCCCCCCCCCCCCCCCCCAAAACAAATTTTCATTTGAAGCCCACTTGTGTGTTGGTGTGATGGAAATATATTATGCGATCAAAATATATGTTGGTGCGATCAAAATATATGTCGGTGCGATCACAATATATGTCGGTGCGATCAAAATATATGTTGGTGCGATGGAAATATATGTTGGTGTGATAAAAATATATTATATATTGGTAAGGGGAAAGTAGAAGTCACAAATATTACAAGATGACATTTGATACACCAACACAGACAAATAATTTCTTTTGCATATAGTTGCCATAGACTTCACAAAATATTAGCTTCCTCGTTGATGTGCATTTAGGCTGTCTTGATCAAAACACCACAGTCAAAGCTATTGCTATGTTCTCTGAAGATCTGGATGGCAGGTAGTCCACTTTCCACAAAAAATGGGGAACAACCACTGTGGATAGATTTAGTTTTCATAGGAATTAGTCAAGTGGAAAGTGAATCAGTGATGCAGCCTTAGTCAAATTTATGTTTTGGAATTTAGCGTGACTTTTTATCAGATGTTCTATAGTCAAGACAAAATCCTTGTTTCCAGACATTCTGTTTTCAAGACAAAATCCTTGTTTCCAGACATTCTGTTGTCAAGACAAAATCCTTGTTTCCAGACATTCTGTTGTCAAGACAAAATCCTTGTTTCCAGACATTCTGTTGTCGAGACAAAATCCTTGTTTCCAGACATTCTGTTGTCAAGACAAAATCCTTGTTTCCAGACATTCTGTTGTCAAGACAAAATCCTTGTTTCCAGACATTCTGTTGTCAAGACAAAATCCTTGTTTCCAGACATTCTGTTGTCAAGACAAAATCCTTGTTTCCAGACATTCTGTTGTCAAGACAAAATCCTTGTTTCCAGACATTCTGTTGTCAAGACAAAATCCTTGTTTCCAGACATTCTGTTGTCAAGACAAAATCCTTGTTTCCAGACATTCTGTTGTCAAGACAAAATCCTTGTTTCCAGACATTCTGTTGTCAAGACAAAATCCTTGTTTCCAGACATTCTGTTGTCAAGACAAAATCCTTGTTTCCAGACATTCTGTTGTCAAGACAAAATCCTTGTTTCCAGACATTCTGTTGTCAAGACAAAATCCTTGTTTCCAGACATTCTGTTATCAAGACAAAATCCTTGTTTCCAGACATTCTGTTATCAAGACAAAATCCTTGTTTCCAGACATCCTGTTGTTAAGACAGAAGCCTTGACTTTATTCCAGACATTCTGTTGTCAAGACAAAGTCCTTGACTTTATTCCAGACATTCTGTTGTCAAGACAAAGTCCTGGTTTCCAGACATTCTGTTGTTAAGACAGAAGCCTTGACTTTATTCTAGACATTCTGTTGTTAAGACAGAAGCCTTGACTTTATTCCAGACATTCTGTTGTCAAGACAAAGTCCTTGTTTCCAGACATTCTGTTGTCAAGACAAAATCCTTGTTTCCAGACATCCTGTTGTTAAGACAGAAGCCTTGACTTTATTCCAGACATTCTGTTGTCAAGACAAAGTCCTTGACTTTATTCCAGACATTCTGTTGTCAAGACAAAGTCCTGGTTTCCAGACATTCTGTTGTTAAGACAGAAGCCTTGACTTTATTCTAGACATTCTGTTGTTAAGACAGAAGCCTTGACTTTATTCTAGACATTCTGTTGTTAAGACAGAAGCCTTGACTTTATTCTAGACATTCTGTTGTTAAGACAGAAGTCTTGACTTTATTCCAGACATTCTGTTGTCAAGACAAAAGTCCTTGACTTTATTCCAGACATTTTGTTGTCAAGACAGGGTCCTGGTTTCCAGACATTCTGTTGTCAAGACAAAAGTCCTTGTTTCCAGACATTCTGTTGTCAAGACAAAAGTCCTTGTTTCCAGACATTCTGTTGTCAAGACAAAAGTCCTTGTTTCCAGAAATTCTGTTGTCAAGAAAAAGCCTTCACTCCACCCCCCCCCCCTTGCCCCAGACATTCAATTGTCAAGACAATGTTTAGCTAATCCACACGGGACATGCCTCTGTATGAACATGAAATGCTGAAAATGTCTATGACTAGCTTATTGCCGTGCCGGAAACGCGTCGGCATAATAGTTAGTGCGCTTGCATTCCTAAACAGTGGTCTTTATTGAATGAATTCTCACCAAAAGCATGATTATTTTGTTCTCACCGGCACACCTCTGGAGTCAACCCAGGCTTTAAAAACAATAGGTATTGTGGTGTTGAGGTATGGTGTTCGCCACGAGTGCTGGAGATCCCGGGTTCAAGCCCCGGGATTTTTTCACGTGGACTTCTAATAACAAAATTTCCCCTGGCCTCTGGGTAGTGAGATCGGACGCCCCTATGTATTGTTGCGCACGTAAAAAAAATCCCTTGGCAGTTGGAAATCGAAAAAGAGTAGCCTAACGGTGCTGCCCGAGCAAAATTTCGAGTCAATAATCTACCCAAAGTATTTCAGGATCCTCGACGGTGCTACGGAGTTCGTGCACTGAGCTGAGATTCTCCGGACTCAGGCTTGAGTTATTAGTGGAACGGAGCACTTATGGGTTATACCCGTGTGCCGTGATGTTGATCCGTCGACTAAACTAAACTCAAAAATTTTCTGGGAAGGAGAGTCGACAAAGAAGGAAACTAACTGGTCACCCTATCTCGTTATCCTGTGGACTAGAATATTTGATATCCTAATTACCTAATAAATTATTATGCCTGTCTCCCTGGTATAGGCGTTACACACCTTTCTCCGTAATCTCATATACTCTCGTGAGTGACGAGATGTGCGTGAGAATCGGTAGCGGTTCTCTCCGCGCCGTTAACTTACCGGGTAAGTGAGCCGGTCGCTCAGAAAGCAGTAGCAAACTACTGAGCATAATCTTGCCAAGAAATCAACAATCAGCTGAAAGATGCTGATGTTGACAGCGATGTCCTGAAAAGGATATCAATCATGTGCCATGACGGAAAGCGTGGGCAGTCATGACTCGCCATTTCACTCGATCATCAGAGTCGTGGATCAGCTCAGTGTTCCTGTCTCGTCCATGCCACGTGGCCCAGCCATCCAGGTATTTTCATCTCAGTCTTCCTCTTGGTCTTTTCCCTTCGATCTTGCCAGTTGTGTGAAGCAGGCGTGTAACCACGAGGCGCATGCTGGACACGGCCAAATTATCATAACAGAATATTACAACGTCACCCATCGTAGACTGTAGCTCAAGATTTGTCCGATCGCCGCGACTGACGTCCGTCAATCGATGTGGACCCGAACGATCAGGTCTTCTCACTGGCAAGGCACACCAGGCCGCCTAAATTCCAGCGAGCAATAATCAAATTGATTTATTTGGTTGTTTCGGGATTTGAGATTTAAATATTGAGCACAACCCACTACTGGCAACGCTGATCGTATTCTGGTATGAACCTAAGGCCTGTCCACGTCAGTGTGGAAGCACTAGACTCGAGTTTCCTTCTCGTTTTGAGCTCGTCAGTAGCATCCAGGTCACCAGAAAGATTGTGTATATTATCTAATAAAATAAAAATAAAGTTAGTTGCGTATCCTTTACATGACGTAGCAGTCAACCCCAGCATATTTTTTTTTTTTGGGGGGGGGGGAGATGAGGCTGTTCGTGATTTCTTGGCAAGTTTACGTTCAGTAGTTTGCCACTGCCGGTCTCTCTGGCTGAGGGGTTACAACACTTTCTCCGTAATCCCGTTTATCACGCAGAGTCTCGTAGCGGGAGAGAACTGAGAGCGGTTCGACCCCCGCTGGTGACTTGCGGGATACTGAGCCGGCCGCTCAGAAAGCAATGGCAAACTACTGAGCGTAATCTTGCCAAGAAATCAACAGACAGCTGAAAGATGCTGCTGTTGACAGCGATGTCCTGTAAAAGGATATGCAACAACAACAACAAAGTTTGCCACTGCTTTCTGAACATATCTACTCAATAGAAAAGAATAAGTCACTGTCTTAAGACTACAGACAGAACAGGCTGAAATACCACATGTTTAACATTAAATACCAAAGATAGGAGACATTAGTGTAAGTACACTTACTGTATGTACTTATGTACTTACACGACTTTAGTGTGCGTTTTTTTAATCAGGTTAGCATTCCGGGGGACTCTCACTGTTATGGTGCCGTCCACATACAGCTGGTCAAGTTAGAACGGTCGAAGACTTCACGGTCAGCCCTCAAGGGAAAGCAGGGGTAGTCCATGGGTATTTTCCGCCATCCAGCCGGAAGACTAGATAAACAGAGCTGTTCCGGGCACAAGGGACATTTCACTCCGACTTTTTTTGCGTTGTGCCAATTTATTTGCAACCTTTAGGCCGGCACATCCGACTTCTGCAGGCGTTTTTTTTTTTTTTAACCAAGTTAGCCGTCCTGGGGGTTTCGATGAACATTCTGTTGTGGTGCCGTCCACATCTCAGCTAGTCAAGGTAGAACGGCCAAAGACATCACGATCAGCCCTCAAGGGAAGGCAGGGGCAGACCATGGGCATTCCCCGCCATCCAAGTAGGCTTCCATAATTGCAGAGCCGGCACATTGCGCTCTGGTATTGAGCTCACCCAAGGAATCGCCACGTCCTTCTCGTGGCTGCTTTAATTCCTCACTTCCATGTAATGGGTATTTCGTTCGCCACTGGCCACTCCCCACGCAAACCAAGATCGGTCAGTCTGCAGACGACATCTACTCAGCAAAATTTCGCTTCGGACTTCCACGTAGTGGATTCGCTAGCCACGCGTTCCATTTCGTGTTAATGAGACATTTTTCACCTTAGTTTGCAGACGACATCCACTCAGCAGGCTTTCACTTCGGACTTCCACGTAATGGATTCGCTAGCCAAGCGTTCCATTTCGTGTTAATTAGACGTTGTTCCACCTTTGACTACGCTCACTCAATGAGTTTAAATACAGACTTGCATCGTAACCATTGCATGCGACTGGGACGCTTTTTCCACCTTTAGTAACGCTCATGAGGTAGGCTACATGTGCTGCTGACTCAGCATCTTACCGCCATGCAGCAGCGAGCAAGTAACGGCCAGGCCCTCTGATCCCGGGGATCCCTCATATCCCTCAGCTGAGAGCCGTAAAACAAGTGTCTGGACCAAGCATGTAGCTGGCTCAGCATTTCACCTCAATTCCGCAGTGGGTGAGTATCGGCCCGGCCCTCACATCCGAGGGATATTGGCTTAGAGGCGTTCAGCTATATCCCTTAGCTGAGATCCGTAGTATTTGTGTCTGGACCAAGAATGTAGTGGCATCTTGCGCATGATTCGGACTTGAGTGCTATGGATTTGCTTATCCCTAGCATGTGACTGCCTATCCCCAGTCTACCTGTAGAGCAGCAGGTTGTGTCTCTCTTGGTCTGGTCCCTATCCCAAGACCTGTCCGACATGTAGCTGTGCTACCATCGGTATAGCTCTTAGGGTCACTGGAACACGCAAGCCCCTCTACCACGGAAAGATGGAGACACGTCAAAGGGGCTTTTACCGATATCATTGTGGATTCTTCAAACACGGAGAAGAAGAGTTATCAACATATAGAGACAAGCGTTACGGATTTCTCCATAATCCGTGTCTTCAAACATAAGAGCACAAGAGTTATCAACATATAGAGAAAGGCCTGACAGATTTCTCCGTAATCCATGGTGTCTTCAAACATAGAACACAAGATTGATTGATTGATTGATTGATTTAGGAACCGACATCACAGCATTCGGGACATTCCCATAAGCGCTCCGTCCCCATCCTCAGCAACCAGCGAAGAGTTCCAACACTAATAGTTCCAATAGAACACAAGAGTTATCGACAAATAGAGTCACGCCTTACAGATTTCTCCATAATCCACGGTGTCTTCAAACATAAGAGCACAAGAGTTATCAACATATAGAGAAAGGTCTGACAGATTTCTCCGTGATACACTGCATGTTTAAACATTGAGTACAAGAGTTATCAACACAGAAAAACAACATACAGATTTCTCCTTTACAGACAGCATTTTCAAATACAATGTAGAAGAGTTATCAACACACAGAGAACAATCCTTACAGATTTCTCCTTGGTGCAAGGTATCTTCCAACACGAAGCAGACGTCTGTGCAAGGTTTTAACGCACTGACCTTGATCTGATTCTGTCCTTTCAGTTGCATCATTAGAAGAACATCTTTTTTACTGTCCACCTGTGTAAGTATATAGGGATGTTTATTTTATTTGCTGTTTAGTTTAGTCGATGGATCAACATCACGGCACACGGGTGTAACCTATAAGTGCTTCGTTCTACTCCTAACTCAAGCCTGAGTCCGGAGAATCTCAGCTCAGTGCACGAACTCTGTAGCACCTGCGAGGAACCTGAAATACTTTGGGTAGATTTGTAACTCGAAATTTTGCCTCGGCAGCGCCGTTAGGCTACTCTTTTTCGATTTCCAACTGCCAAGGAAATTTTTTTTTCGTGTGCAACAATACCCACGGGCGTCTGATCTCACTAGCCAGAGACCATGGGAAATTTTGTTACTAGAAGACCAAGTGAAAATATCCCAGCCCTCACCGGGGCTTGAACCCGGGACCTCCAGCACTCGAGCCGGACACCATACCTCGAGACCACTCATTTCCCCCCCCCCCCCCGAATACAGAGAACAGTGATCGGCCAAAGATATCGCAATTAGGTAGTTGCACATCCTTTACAGGGCATCGCAGTCAATGTCAGCATTTTCTGTTGGCTGTGTGATTTCTTGGCAAGTTTACGTATTTACTTCCCAAGTCATTTTACGGTGCTAGTTTTAAGCTGGTCAGTTTTCAAGGTCCGCCTAGATGGGGATTAGAACTCACATGGTTGTCGGTCGGTAAGTAAGAGTGCTAGTCACTGCGCCACAGCGACTCACCAGTGCTGTGGTTCTGGCAAGTACAAGTAAGTGTGAGCTGTTGTACTGCTGCACAGGAAGGAATTGTAATTCTGGGGACTGATAGGGAACTGTCCTGATAATGTCATGAGTGCGGTGAGACGAGGTTCGAAACCTGCGCTCGTCGTCCTCGCTAAGTGGGGAAAAGACTGGCCACCTGTTGATCTCTGCATTCAGATTTACACAATGAATTGGCCCTGGCACAACACAGTCTCATCGCAGGGAACTACTTTGGGCAAATTAATTATCATTATTAATTCTGGCGAGTGTGTGAATTTCCGTTCCACTTCGCGAGAAGGCCAGAAGTCCAGTGTCCAAGCACTATGTCTGTTAGGTGAAGGTGTGGTTCTCTTCCAACCACAGATGGTGTATAATGTGCTGTGGTAGCTGGTTTTGTATTTAGGTGTTATGTTATGTTGGTGTTATGCTATGCTATGCTATGCTATATTATGTGGTGTTATATTACGTTATGTTAAACCACCACACCGCAAATTGGACATTCCCATGCGTGCTCCGCTCTCCGATTATAGTATAGTTGTGTAGGTGATGGTGTCTTAAGTAACAATTTAAGGGGGTGGACCTCATTGCACCGGGTTTTATCCAATATGGCCTGGTATCTTTCCGAAGAGCAGCCTACCAAAAGCGTCTCACATAGCACGACGAACTTCTTAGCTCCAGCAACGACCCCTGGGGTCTCTCAGAAAACTGCTCCCCTGAACCGAATATCGGAATCTAAAACCGAACCCTCGGAGAGTGAGGCAGACATCTTAACCTATTCGAGGCTGTGAAGACAAAACTAAACACAAACCTCGGTTTTAGTTTCCCTTCGGTTTTCGTCAATTATTTTCGTGAAAAATTTGCCTCGGGTTTCGTCGGTTGCCTCGTTTTCGTCAACCTGCCCACGGGATCTCACTACTACTTTTGAGAAAACAAAAGGACCTAAGTGTTCTGCTCAGTTTGGGGTTGTTTCTCGTTGTGTGAGCATCACTTGCTAATAAGTTAACCCTTTCTCGTTAGCTCCATTATGGGACCAAAGAAATTTTCCAGAGCCAGCAGCCCTTCGAAGAAGAAGGCCAGGAACACGATCGAGTCAACGAAGGAAAACATTGACACATACGAGAGCGGCATTAATATTGCTGAAATAGGCCGCAAGTACGGGAAGTCGCCATCCACGATAAGTTCCATTGTGGCGAAAAGGGAAGAAACAATGAAGGCTAATGTAGCGAAAGGTGCGAATGTGTTAACAAAACAGAGATCGCAAATGAATGAAGATGTCGAACGGTTATTATTAATTTAGATAAATCAAAAACAGTTAGACGGCGATTCTGTTTCGGGGGCAATCATATGTGAAAAGGTCAACTGTATGCCGATTTCATTAAGAATATGACTGGGGCGAATGCTAGTGTACTTAGTGATTCAAGGCCAGCAAATTATGGTTTGACAAACTCAAGAGGTGTACTGGCATACACTGAGTTACTAGGCACGGTAAAGGTGCGAGTTCGGACACGTCTGCGGCCGAAAAATAGTATTAAAAAAACACTTTTTTTTATTCTCTATAAAATGCGTTTTTGATATGTATTTTAGAGTGTCTAGGATTAATTGGATTTATATTGATTCATATGGAAATTATTGCCTCGGTTTCGTGTCCCCTACCAAGCCCTCATATGGACACCGCTAGGGAAAAGAAAACGGGGAAGACCAAGAGAGACCCTGGGTAGAACCATCACCAGAGAAGGCTCATTCAACGGCCAAGTGAACATCCAGGATCTACAACAGGTAGCAACGAACCGCCAGGCATGGAGAGCCATGACTTCTGCCCTATGCGCCGACTTAGGCTCAAGAGGAAAGACTAACATCGGTTTCGGGTTTCGCCGATTGTCTTCAGAGGAACTGTATTACTCCCACAATTTTCTGAATGACATCCGTGTCTGCCAGCGTGAACGAGGCCGTGCTCTCACCAATGTCATCGGGACCAGCAGATTCACAGAGATATGTATGGCATTTACGATGTCCGCTCAGTCCATTGGTCGACCCTTCACAATAGCCATCCAACCAGCCTGCCTTCGACACCAGCTTGACCTGGCATTAAAACGAAAGTAATAATCTAACTGTGTATTTCGGTGTGGTCGCAAACGGTACTCACACACTTAGACGACGTAATCTTCTTAAATATATTCACGGAGTCGCTCAGTATGCGGACTAGCGCGCAGCCGTCTTGACAGACGATAATCTGTTACATTATGCTTCTAAAGACCTAATAACTACAACCCATGGCGGTAATGAGTCAAGTAATGACCGTTACTGGACAGACCATTTCGCGCGGTAAATGTTCGTCACGATGGATGCATGCGATCACAAGGTCATTTCCACCATCACGCACCATCTAACGTTTCGTCTCATGAGCTCAGAGTGTGACCTATCTGTAGCAATGTCAGAGTCATCGGGTTTTCCCGTTTACTTCCTGTTTCGTTTTCGTATTTTCGCGAACTTTTAGTCGCGACCAACGATTTCACTTCCGGTCTGAGCATGTCCTTCTAAAATTTAAAAAAAAAAAAAACGAAAGAAGCGTGGTGCGATAAAAGGGGAAGTTATTATATTTTAAGTATTGGATCGTCTGCTTCGCGGCAAAGGGATTGCGCCGAAAAAACCGTTTTCTCAAGATTTTATTTGACTATATTCACGAATATTACGGTAATTTGTCTCATAACTCTTGTAGCTTAAAGAAGGCTAAACTTTTTATTGTATTTTTGAATGCCTCGTCCAATTTTACATAAATATGAAGAGTTTCAACACAGCTGCTGTTAGCTGAAATTCAGGGGAAAAACATTAGTGACATCGCCATGGCCGTCATGTCATGTAAGATTGCGGCGCCCATAAAATAAACTATAGCGGACCTGTATTTATTTATAATTAGAACTGGTAATTTAACTACTAAGATTAAACAGAATACAAGTGTCATTTATAGCAGTAATGTATCTGTGTACTTGCATATATATTTCAGCATTTGACATGTCTGAAAATAATTTTGAAAGCCAGTTTTCAGACCCGTCTGTAAACTTGTAAGAAGTGTGAGTAAGGAGTACTTTTTTGCTAAGCTGCGCAGCAATACATAATTATGTAAATTTAAATACAGTACTGTAAAATAAGTTATATGTTTTAAGTAAGTTAGTATTTAAATTATTAATTGCTCACTATTAACTATTACTAGTATTAGATACAGAACAGTGTATCGGTGTAATAATTATAGTGAATATTTAATTATTTTATATTTTTATTTTTTTATTATTTAATATCTTAATAATTAATATCTTAATAATTAATTAACAGCTGCTTAATTTATGCAGCAGTTACAAACTTAGTTACTGTCAAGAGGTGAGGTTGGTTTCTCTCTATGATATGAGTTCATGCACTATAATGCAGCAATGTTCACCTCGAGATCGGTGTGGCTCTGGGGTATGATGGTACAGGACAGAATAAATTGAGGCATGATGGTACAGGACAGCATAACTATCTGAACTCCAAAAACGACTCAACGCACATGCCAGTGGAGTGAACTGCGATGTATTTTACCACAGCTGATCTTGGATGACGGCTATGAGTGGTTGTGCTGATTCAGACTTGAGTCATTCTCGCGCAACATTCACTCCCGCTCTTCAATCAGACATCATCTCCCCAGACCAGTGAGAGTGTTGAGAACAGAGCTTGCCGCCTAGTATCCTGGTAATGCTAATCAACTACACTTTCCTACCTTCAACCGGAGTTCACCCTAATCGAGCTCCAACAGCCCATGTCCTTGGCCCGGTCATAATTAGACCCGTGCGAATACCAGAAATGCCAGCGACCGTGGCATCAGTAGAGCCAGGAATGCCTGTAGTCAATTGCAGGACACAAACCAGAGTGACTTCATGTGGACACCGAGGACTGGCCGCAGTATAACGGTCGGTATTCCGTGAATGCTGGTGTAACACGTCCTAACGCTGTCTTTGCTGGATCACACCCTAATGCTTGAGCCGTTACGGCGTTATGTGACGTCGTACCATGACGTCTAAATTGCGTTCAATGTTGGTGTCACTATGTTCAACATTTGTGACACTCTGTAACTTCTTCTTTGATGCGCTAGCTCATCACTTGAATGTTGCACCACTGTCATTTGCCATATGACAGTTACTTACATTAATGTTTATAATATTTAATCAAGAAAAGAAAGCTGTCGCAATGCAGTTAGTACATTAAGACAATATGATACATTTTCATGAATTGTTCTTTCACTAACGACGAACATTTCACATAACATTTAATTAATATAATAAATGTGCAGCTATTTTTAACTAGCAATTAGGTCACAGCACATCATAACAAAAAGTCTTATAAGTCAAGTGCATCTTTGTCAGAGACTCTGAGACTCTTGTGCTTTGTACGATGCTTTCGCCAGGCCGCCGTGTTGAAAGAGACTGAGAAAACCTGGTGCAATGAAGTTGATCCTCTCATTCCTCTCAACATTCTATCGAAAGAGGAATGTGACCTTTACTTTCCTGTTACCAAATCATAAGTAGAAACCCCATTTTAAAATATTCTCTGTATATGCAAATACTAATAATAATCATCATCAAGTGCTGGCTGGCGTAGGCGTTCATGGCTTTCCACAGATCTCGGTCTTTGGTGTTCTGGATCCTAATACTAAATTATATTATACACCTGCATTATACACCTGAGAGAAGTGAGGAGTCTCATCCATGCCGACGAACCAGGCAAGCTAATACAGGAAAGTACTCTTACTAATAATTTACATATATTTAAAAAATTAGTTGTGAAACATAAAAAGCAATTAACCAAAGAATGGCCATCACTTGTGACACTCTTTCTTGAACCATTTCCTGTGACATTCAAGATTCTGCCTGTCACACCTACTTTGCCACAGCCTGTGTCAATTTGATTAAACAATTCAGGTGCACACCTTCCTGTGGTGAGTTTCTATATATTTGAATAACGAAGACACAAACAATAGATTACACGATTTATTGCCTGGCATATTTCACTGCATCTCGTCAGGTAGATACTGCAGAAATCAAATACTTACGTGAATTAACTAGATAAATCCTTCAAACTGAAATATACACATGTCTCCCGACCGATGAAGCCGGACTGTTCCGGTGTGTCGGCCTGCCTAGGCTACCATCTTCTGTGTGTAGTATCTTGTCCACCCAATTCGGAATGTGTAGCTATTAAAATTATGTACCGCCGACATTCAATTCAACTGTCTAAACAAGTCATATCGCCAAATTGAGCGAGTGGTCATGGGCAGCCCAGTGGACCTATTCATCTCCTCGGAAGGTTAGCTGGATGAAATATTTCACTTGTCTCTTTTTTTTCTTTTTGTACTGCGACAAATCTGAAAATATAAAAAATATAAAATTACACAGAGTACTGAAGCTTACATAAAAGAATAACGAAAAACACAGGACGTTTTAACTAGTTTCATCAGCAAACAAATACCTACACAAAATACAATAAATAATCACGGAGAAGACCCTGCAGTGGCTACATTGTTAATTAGGTCACGGCACATACTATCGAAAAATAAATAATGCGTCAAGTTAGGCCTCGCCGCTCCGGACGCAATGATATATGGCACACCGTTGTCCGTTTACAAATAAACAAGCCACGGTAATAGAAGGCAAAGAATAAACAATTGGCGGCCATTTTCAATTGTTAATTAGGTCACGGCACATCCTTTCGAAAAATAAATAATACGTCAAGTTAGGCCTCGCCGCTCCGGACGCAATGATATATGGCACACCGTTGTCCGTTTACAAATAAACAAGCCACGGTAATAGAAGGCAAAGAATAAACAATTGGCGGCCATTTTCAATTGTTAATTAGGTCACGGCACATCCCATCGAAAAATAAATAATACGTCAAGTTAGGCCTTGCCGCCCCGGACGCAATGATATATGGCACAACGTTGTCCGTTTAAAAATAAACAAGCCACGGTAATAGAAGGCAAATAATAAACAGTTGGCGGCCATTTTAAATTGTTAATTAGGTCACGGCACATCTTATATAAAAAAAAAATAATACGTCAAGTTAGGCCTCGCCGCCCCGGACGCAATGATATATGGCACAACGATGTCCGTTTACAAATAAACAAGCCACGGTAATAGAAGGCAGAATTTCTCAGTTTCCAATCTTAGGGCCGCGATAAATCCTGACTTATCAGTTAATTCATCATTGGACTTCCTGGTATTAAATTACGTCACCATATAATTCATAACTCCGCTTAGAATCAACGTACAGTCTTCGTTGAGATACCGTTGGATTCGTCTTGTCAAGCTCTATCTAACTGGTATGATTTCATAAGTAAAAACCCCATTTTTAAATATTGACCAAAATTGCTAGTATCTGTAGTCATTTTCCCTTTGTGTTTATTTCATTTATGTTCTTTTCCCTATTATGTTTTGAGGCAACGAGTTCAACATGCACTCATTTATGTAATATGGCCTCTCAGCGCCAGGTGGCGCCATCGCCACAGCCAGCACCTCCAATATCAGGTTACTAATAGTTGATAATATAATATCACTGAACAGTGGGGAACCTGTCTGGCCGTTACAGTTGTTGCATATAATTTACGGTACGTAGCAGTCAACCCCAGCATTTTTTGGCTGTTCGTGCTTCCTGTGCAAGTTTACGTTCAGTAGTTTGCCATTGCTTTCTGAACGACCGGCACCCATACCACTTCATTTCATAAAAAAACCAACGAAAGGCGGCCTGCTGCCAAGTCGCCCACAGCTGTGTGACAAACGCGGGTATGCGGGACTACGAACCGCGTACGTAGCGCCTTTGCCACAGAGTCGGCTCTACCGTTACAACGTGTGGAAAAACCCCAGGGGCATAGCGTGTAAAGGAATAACCGAATCATTTGTAAATATCATTACATGTAAAGGAATAACCGATCCATCTGTAAATATCATAGCATGTAAAGGGATAACCGATCCATCTGTAAATATCATTGCATGTAAAGAAATAACCGATCCATCTGTAAATATCATTGCATGTAAAGGAATAACCGATCCACCTGTAAATATCACAGCATGTAAAAGAATAACCGATCCATCTGTAAATATCATACCATGTAAAGGAATCACCGATCCATCTGTAAATATCATAGCATGTAAAGGAATAACCGATCCATCTATAAATATCATAGCATGTAAAGGAATAACCGATCCGTCTGTAAATATCATTGCAGGTAAAGGAATAACCGGCCCATCTGTAAAAATCACAGCATGTAAAAGAATAACCGATCCATCTGTAAATATCATAGCATGTAAAGGAATCACCGATCCATCTGTAAATATCATAGCATGTAAAGGAATAACCGATCCATCTATAAATATCATTGCATGTAAAGAAATAACCGATCCATCTGTAAATATCATTGCATGTAAAGGAATAACCGATCCACCTGTAAATATCACAGCATGTAAAAGAATAACCGATCCATCTGTAAATATCATAGCATGTAAAGGAATCACCGATCCATCTGTAAATATCATAGCATGTAAAGGAATAACCGATCCATCTGTAAATATCATAGCATGTAAAGGAATAACCGATCCGTCTGTAAATATCATTGCAGGTAAAGGAATAACCGGCCCATCTGTAAAAATCACAGCATTCTCATCAAATATACATGGTTCTTCTGTGTGTGGCCTGTTCTTCTGTGTGGTATGTTCTTCCGTGGGTGGTCTGTTCTTCTATATGTGGTATGTTCTTCTGTGTGTGGTCTGTTCTTCTGTCTGTGGCCTGTTCTTCTGTGTGGTATGTTCTTCTGTCTGTGGTCTGTTCTTCTGTCTGTGGCCTGTTCTTCTGTCTGTGGCCTGTTCTTCTGTCTGTGGCCTGTTCTTCTGTCTGTGACCTGTTCTTCTGTCAGTGGCCTGTTCTTCTGCCAATGGCCTGTTCTTCTGTGTGTGGTTTGTTCTTCTGTGTGTGGTCTGTTCTTCTGTGTGTGGCCTGTTCTTCTGTGTGTGGACGTTTCTTCTGTGTGTGGCCTGTTCTTCTGTGTGTGGACGTTTCTTCTGTATGGATGCGAGTGCTGGACAATGAGTAATGAAATGGTGAAGACACTTGAGGCAGCGAAAATCAGGTTTTTACGAAAAATGTTGAGAATATCATGGACAGAAAAGAAAACAAACTTAACGATATTGAGCGCTGCGCCACCTGTTACAATATCACTCATCATGGCGTGGCCCTAATGAAATGGCGAATTAAAATTATGAGACCTATCAATAGAAAAATAGCCTTGTATGGGGAGAAAGATGTGTGTAGGATGCTTCAACAGCTGGGCAACACATGATAGTATACTAAACACCAACTTCATAAGATGACTGACAGATTTGGAGAGTCATGATCGCCGATGTCTGTTGTATACTGGGGATTTGGGAAGGAGAAAGGAATCAGACTTGTAACAGCTTTCCATAAATTACACTTTCAAATCCGTGTCTCAAAGCCGTGTCTACAATAAGCATTGTGTTCTTTGTTTGTCTGTTTTTAATTGCGTCCTTTGCAGGAGGTTGCAATCTAGGCAGTTTTACGATCAGTATTTTGCCATTGATTTTTGAACGGGAAGTCACCATTGAAGTCCAAACTGACTTGTATAGGAAACCTAGTCATTAGCGTACGGGACGTTTAATTCTACACTCACCAACACACGCACACACGCGTGATGTATTTTTTAATCAAACAATAAACATAATGATTCCGATTATTAGGCCAGTTGTTTGATGTCATGATATTTATGACTGATCTGGTCTTTTCCTGCAACAGCTGGGCGATGTATGTCTTGTAATAAATTAGTTTTATTGCATTAATTTACGTTTCTGTATTCCTTACCGTGTATTTAATGGTTTTACTATCTTTAACTTAGTCATATATTACTCCAATGCCTTATCTTCAGGGTATTATATTTGGACAAGATGTGTGCCTGGTGTAGTCTTTGTGTCATTTTATATGTATAATTCCAATGTTTTGTGTTTACGTAGTATTAATGGTCAGAGCTACTGTATTAACAGAAAACGGTGTAGAGGAATTGTCCTGAATTTTAAAACAAAATGGAGCAAAGAAGAAACAGTGGCAACTGGAACTTTGTTTTCAATAGTCCACGTCGTATGGCGTTATTGATCATGTCTGTCCACATCCTTCTGTCTCGTGTACTGCCAATCATTTCTGATACTGATGCTCCTCCATTCATTTATGTCAGACTGACCAGCATATTTCTCTTAGTCTCCGCCTGCCTCTCCCCCCCCCCTCCAATTTTTTAGTTGTGACGACACACTTCAGCTTTTCTCTGTTCATGGCATGCTTATTTTCCAGCGTTTCATTTTTCATGGACTGTTTCTTCTGTAATTTAAAACAAAAACAAACAAACAAACAAAACTCACAGCTTTCATATCTTTGACTTTGATGATATCATGCCCAGGGGATTCATCTTCTTCTGAGCATTCAATCAATCAATCAATCATGTGCCATGCCGGAAAGCGTGGGCGGTCATGACTCGCCATTTCACTCGATCACCAGTGTCGTGGATCAGCTCAGTGTTCCTGTCTCGTCCATGCCATGTGGCCAAGCCATCCAGGTATTTTCCTCTCGGTCTTCCTCTTGGTCTGTTCCCCTCGATCTTGCCAGTTGTCACTAAGTTCTCCAATCCATTTCTTCTCATAACATGTCCAAAAAATTTTGATTGTCTACGTCTAATTTCTCTAATCAGTTTACGATGTTCATTTGTCTCTTGTAGTACTTGGTCATTGGTTTTTCTGTCTGTCCATGGTATTCTTTGCATTTTCCTCAGAAACCACATTTCTGCAGCCATTAGATGCTTTTCAGCTTGACTGCACATTGTCCAAGTTTCACATCCATACAAAAGAACAGGCTCTAGTATCCCCTCAACACTCTTTTTCTCGTTTCAATTGACATCTTTTTATTGGTCAGAATGTTTTTCATCTTGCTAAAGGCTACTTTCGCCATGGCGATTCTTGTTCTAATCTCTTCAAGGCATCTCCCATCAGATGTTATAACTGTTCCAAGATAATTGTACCGATTCACTTGTTGAAGAATTATGAGCATTATTTTTGAGAATTTAATTTTAGGGACTCGGGGTCACTTTCACTTGTGACCAAACCTATCGTCTGCCGACTTTCTCCTGAAAACATCGATACGAGATGAAAAGATCTACCTACCGGCTTGAAAATCTTGCCACTGTAGTTTGACGACACAAAGACCCAGTTGAATGATGACTGGTCGTAAGCTGGCGGCAGGAAATAGGGGCTTGTATATATCTGACGTAGAGCTTTGGCTTCCGAGTTGTCGCAACTCTTCCTGTGCAAAAGAGATATATCCCTGTCTTGAGTCCACTGAAGTAATATGAGGCATAAATTTCATTCATAAATATATATATAATGAATAAGAGCGCTCGCTCTTTCGAAGTAGCAAGTTCAACCCCTACACCGGTCAGTTGGACTAAAATGTTGACTTCTCGTCCTTGACGTGGGGACGTAAATTACAAGTACTTCAGAAGTCGGAGTAGGTTCGCATGAAGGCGAGGGGCACTGTTAATAAGGAAAGCAAACCCACGCGCAACATTCAGCCCATCACTACTATAAATATCGTGTATGGACTACGCTTAAGTTCAAAACGAGCGAGCGAAAAAAAACAAAAAAAAACGTTAAACCCCACAGGATGAAATGAATGGTCATCATCATTCTTGATGGACAAACACCATATTAGATTCGATTTCATCATTACCCCTACCCCGTTCAACTTCAAGGAGAAGTTATAGTTAGTGTCCATCACCGGCTCAGAATGATAGTCCTGTGACTGAGTCGGCTGCAAAATCAGCTGCCCACGGTTTTGTCCTCCCAGGCTTATTAATCCGAAGGGGTAATAAGCTCTTTATTTATTTTTTTTTTTTTAGTTGAGTTGAGTTGAGTTAAGAACCGACATCACTGCACTCAGGACATTCCCATACGTGCTCCGTCCCCTCGTCCAACAGCCAGCGAAGAGTCATACTACTAATCGTTCCCACCGCTATCTGATTAAAAGGTCTCCTGTTTACTCACCATATCTGTATACTTCACAGACAGTTCCTGATACCCATTCCTCCTGAGAATAAAGGAAGCCGGTGTGATATTGGCCACATGACTCATCAAGTGCCGATTGATCTTTATAAATATGGGGCTAGTCCCGTTTGCCCAGTCGGGGAGATGCGGTAACATAGTGTCTGGACACTCACCTGCCGGCCGGTGCTCATGGCTTCGTTGGGCATCGGGGTGGATTCGAAGTTTGAACAATGGACCTGGGCTCCCTTGTCTACCCAACCTAAAATTGGTACCAGGAAATGTCTGGGAAATAAAGGTTGCCGGTGCGCTGCCGACTACAGCACCCACCGAGTGCAGATTGGCCTATAAACACTGAGCCCAGCACAGGATACGCATTGCGTCTTAAGGCGTGTTCAGTGACTTCTTACTTTTGTGCGCTTGTTTATACCATATTTGCAATGTGTTTAGAGACGTGTACATGGAGCATTTACTTTTGTGCATTTGTTTATATCATATTTGCATTGCGTTTAGAGGCGTCGAAATGGGGCATTTACTTTCCTTCATTTGATTATACCATATTTACAATGCGTTTAGATACGTGTAAATGGAGCATTTACTTATGTGCATTTGTTTATACCATATTTGCAATGCATTTAAAGGCCTGTGAATGGATCATCTACCTTTCTATGCGTTCTTTAAATGCTTCAATGTGTGGTGATTTGTTTGCATTTATAGTAAACATAACTCAGCGTGTGGTGATTTGTTCTCTGTAGAAAATGTTCACCGATACTTCCTATAGTGTATAGGGATTTGTTCATTATTCATTCATATATTCAGTAGGATGTCCTTTGCAGAACCTCGCTACCATAACAATCTTTCGGAAAACTTCTTGGTCATAAGCAAGATGTCCCGCGTCCGATACATCCATCTGGAGATCATCTGCCACATCTTCTCTTCTTCCTCTTCCTCGCTTCCCGGGCATATAGTCTTCCATTATTGTTTTCTCAAAACTTCCATGACGTTTCAAGTGATTAAAATATTTCAATTTTCTTTATTTTATCGACTTTAGTAGACATCCTTCTTCAATATTCTGCTCATGTCGTATGGATGCATTTGTTATTTTCTGTATCAAAGATATTCTTAGAACCCGTCTATAACATTTATATTCAAAAGCATTTATGCGCTGTTCAGCTTGTTTAGTAAGTGTCCATATCTCACAGGCGTATGTTGCAATGGGAAAGTTGTATGCTCTTTAAAATCTAATATTTGAAGGTCTATATGTCCCTCGCCACAATTTATTCTGTTGTTTTAGTTTTTGAAGAGCAATCGATATTTGTCTTTTAACTTCTTTCATTGTGACACCATTGCTGGTAATCCACCTCCAATTTTTCCTCATTAACATATATTTCTTTCAGAAATTGAAAACAGTGTTTTCCCGTAGCGAATTTGAATAACGAAGACACAAACAACAGATTGCGCGATTTATTGCCTGGCATATTTCTAGGAACGGCAACGCTTCGTTGTTTCGTGTTCCATCATGGCCACACCGTCAATTTTGCGGTATGGCTTGTTTTTCTATAAAATTGAATTGTATGTGTGAATTCTGCAGTATGTACCTGACGAGATGCAGCGAAATATTCCAGGCAATAAATCGTGCAATGCATTGTTTGTGTCTTCGTTATTCATATGTATTTCTTTCTCCATATTAGTTTTATCTGTATGCATTATCTTTGTTTTTGCTATGTAAGATATAAGTTGTCTTTTCACTATTCTTTTAGGTTGAGGTTATTAGTTTTTCTATACCGCTCTGTGATGTGGATAGTAATACTGTATCATCGGCATATCATTATAGAAAGTGATAAGTTATAAACAGTAAAATGTATGGTGGTTTATGTATTACACCAGTGGTTCTCAACCTTTTTTGGCCCGTGCCCCCTTCACCATATTTTCAGAACGTCATTTCCCCCCTTTCGTCTTTCCTACCTAAAAATTTGGCCCGTGCCCCCCTTCACCATATTTTCAGAACGCCATTCCCCCCTTTCGTATTTCCTACCTAAAAATCCTGCCCCGCCCCGCCCCTACACAGTATACACAATAATGGAAGCTAAATTTAATAGCACATACTAAAACAAGTCTAGATGTCCACATAAAACATGATTTGTGGGTCTACTTACTTTATAAATTGAATTTTACAAGTGTGGGGCGTACAGAACCGTACAGTATGAAGGGAAAAACAGTATCAAGTAATTGGTTCTTGTATTAACGCGATCTTGAAATAATCTTAATTCCCCCCCCCCCCCCCGCCCCCTGGAAACCCTAAAATTCCCCCGGGGGAGGGTGGAGATTCACCAGGGAATCACTGTATTATACAAAATCTAAAGTTATGCTCAACACAATGTCCATAACATACCAATGAGCATAGAAGTGGTCAGTCTTTC
Source organism: Cepaea hortensis (assembly GCA_963921405.1). Taxonomy (NCBI): domain Eukaryota; kingdom Metazoa; phylum Mollusca; class Gastropoda; order Stylommatophora; family Helicidae; genus Cepaea; species Cepaea hortensis. Next base: position 16,983,312 of record OY992894.1, read on the forward strand.
CTTTCAGCACCTGGTTCAGGAGACGGATATGGTCCCAGTTAATGCCTCTGATATTTGTACGTAGATCACAGCCGTTCTTGCCTTTCAATGCAGGGTATGTGTTGTACAGCTGAAAAAGATTCATCTTGCAATAAATCTTAGAACCTATGTCTTCGTTATTCAAATTCAGTACGGGAAAATATTGTTTTGACAAGGAAAGAAGAACAACTTAGCCAATGAAGTTCGAAAGAGGCGCTTCTAGAAGAAGTATGACGTCATGTGGAGAAACCCGCAAGGGTCTGGATCACCGATTTACCTTCACTCACAAAGGAACATCTTCAGCATTGGGACCGGTTATGTTGGGGCTGCGTATGAATTGAGATAACACGCTGCTGTGGGTCCTAGGCAGATAATAAACAATCGAAAAAAATCCCTGGAGGATTTCGAGATGCGGTCTTACAGAAGAAAGATATCAACCCCTATAGTGGAAATGGAGAAGATGGGGAGGACACAGGCACTGAGTGAGCGCAGAGATACGAAAACGCTAATACAAGCAGAAAAGTTCCTCAGCTTGCCAGGCCACCCTATGAAGAACAGATTTGAAAACCTAGCTATGGGGCGGTTGAAAAGAAGTAGTTTTATCCACCAGGCCAAACGACTCTGCAGAGAAACCACTGATCTGCCCACAGTTGGTATCCCCCTAACAACTATTCCAGACCGAACTCCATGGAAAGATGAGCATAGACTATCGTTACAAATCCAGACAAAAGTGAGAGGAATATTTGACAAGGAAGAACAGAACAGTGTGCAGCGCAGAACAGCCACTCTCAGCTTCCTTGATGAAGAATACCCACAGGACCTCTGGATCCGAGTCTACACAGATGGGTCAGCACAAAATGCTGTTCGAAATGGAGGAGCGGGAGTGTACATAGAATACCCAAATAATACTAGGGACACAGCCAGAGTACCGACAGGAAAGTACTGCCATAACTATGATGCCGAAATTGAGGCAATCAAGATAGCAACAGAGAAATTACTAAATAACAGCAATGGTACTCAACCTGTGGTGCTACTAACAGATGCAAAATCAGTACTCGAGGCGCTCCTCTCTGGGAAATTGCCAGTACTAAGGACACTACTTTCTGAACTTAGCAGTCAGCATAAAGTCACCATACAGTGGATACCATCCCACTGTGGAGTACCCGGAAACGACAGAGCTGATCAATTGGCTAAGGAAGGAGCCAAAGAGGAACAGCCTGATGTGCCCGTTACATACCACCAAAAGAAAAGAATTATCAAATCAGTCAGAAAGCCACCAAAACCTGCTCAAGATGACTACCACATTATGGACAGACCAGAACAAGTCATTATTCTGCGCCTCAGAACAGGACACAATAGATTACGCAACCACATGTATACAAAATTCAAGATTGGTGAAACAGCCATGTGCACATGTGGATTGGCGTCGCAGACAGCAGAGCACATACTCCAAGACTGCCCAAAATATAACATATCTAGGCAAACCTTCTGGCCTAGAGAGACGACAGTGGAAGATAAACTCTATGGACCACTGTGTGAACTGAAAAAAAACAGTTCAATTCATGCAAGAGACGACATTGCAGATATAGACATATTTCAAGCGAACGAAAGAAGAAGAGGAAGAACAGAAGAAAGATGAAAATTCCGTGGACCGTCAAAATTAGCAATCTGTACATTTTGGGTAGGCAAAGATCCGCGGCGAAGGGGATAAGGACCCAGTTCGCAATCCCGCAAACCGCGTTGGAAACACAGATGCGTTTTTATAAAAATGAAAATGGTATGGGTGCCGGTCGTTCAGAAAGCAATGGCAAACTACTGAACGTAAACTTGCCCAGGAATCACGAACAGCCAAAAACATGCTGGGGTTGACTGCTACGTCCGTAAAGGATATGCAACTAACTTTTAATGACATCATATCACAAACATCGGGAAGAGGCAGTCTTCATTTTATGGAACCATAATGAGAAGACAAAAACTGGAACATGTCGTAAAAACTGGAAATTTATGTGGAAAGAGAGACAGGGGAAATACAACGAGAGAACTTTCTTGACAGTCCTGTGTCATGGCACGGCAGGGAGTCAGCTCTCGCAGTGTTATATTGCCCATTGAAATCGCAAGATGTGCTGTAGCATGATCGCCCAAGCCAGTCGGCAAAGCACTTGATGGTGAATTGAGAAAACATAAAGAACAAATTATAGACGAAATAAAATATGAGAAGAGAAATACAGGCAGAGATTAACATATAGAAGGACATGGGGGATCTGCAAGAGATAGCAAAAGTTATGTTGCCTAGTGTGTCCTTTAATACCCGCTACTTTCATCTCCTTCTATCCCGGGAAGGCTAACCCGTAAAAATGCCTGCTGAAGTCGGATGTGCTGGCCTACGGGTGCAAATAAATCAGGCACAACGTAAAAAACATCCGAGTGAAATTTCTTTCGTGCTAGGAACAGCTCTGACTACCTAGTTTCCGAATTCCGCTCTTGTTCGGTGCAGCTCTAACTAGCTAGTTTCCGAATGTCCGTCGTGCCTGGAACAGCTCTTCTTCTTCTTCTTCTTTCGTTCGCTTGAAATATGTCTATAACTGCAGTGCTGTCTTTTTCAGTTCACACAGCGGTCCATAGAGTTTATCTTCCACTGTCGTCTCTCTAGGCCAGAAGGTTTGCCTAGATCTGTTATATTTTGGGCAGTCTTGGAGTATGTGCTCTGCTGTCTGCGACGCCAATCCACATGTACACATGGCTGTTTCACCAATCTTGAATTTTGTATACATCTCATCTCATCTCATCTCATCATGTTCCTCTTGTACCTTGCGGTGTCGAGGTGAAGTATAAACTTCGTGAGAGTGCCCGGTTATGGGCTTCGTATATCGACATTCCCATGGATTCTGTTATTCCCTCCGTCCAGCGTTTACGTGGTCGGCCTCTTCCTCTGTTTCCATCTGGTCTGTACGTCATTGCCTGTTGTGGCATGCTGTTGACTGGTAGCCTACTTGCATGGCCAAACCATTTGACTTGCTGCTTTCTAATAAAATCTAGAGCAGCTTTAACCCCCACTTTAGTCCTGATTTCTTCATTTCTGATCTTATCTCTTCTTGATACGTTGAGTATTCTTCTCAGGAACCTCATTTCTGTTGTTGTGATTTTTCTTTTCTCTTTTTCTGTCATTGTCCAGGTTTGGCATTGGTAGCACAGAGTTGGTAGGAAGATTGTGTTGTAAAGTGCTTTCTTAGTAGTTATTGATACATGTTTGTTCTTTAGTATTGGTGCCATTTGTCCAATGAGTTGATTTGCCTTATTGCACCTATTTTCGATCTCGTCTTCTGATCTGCCATTTGATGATATTATACTTCCTAGGTACTTGAAGCTCTTTACTTGTTTCAAGGGATGTTCGTTTAGGTGAATTGTTGCTGTTTGTTCTTCTTTAGTTATAGTCATTACCTCTGTTTTGCTTGTGCTAATTTTCATGTTATGTTCCCTACACATTTCGTTTAGACTATTCATGTGGTCTTGTAATTCAGCTTCTGATTTTGCTATTAGTGCTTGGTCGTCCGCAAACAGGAGTTTGTATACATGTGGTTGCGTAATCTATTGTGCCCTGTTCTGAGGCTCAGAATAATGACTTGTTCTGGTCTATCCATAACGTGGTAGTCATCTTGAGCAGGTTTTGGTGGCTTTCTGACTGATTTGATCATTCTTTTCTTTTGGTGGTATGTTACAGGCACATCAGGCTGTTCTTCTTTGGCTCCTTCCTTAGCCAATTGATCAGCTCTGTCGTTCCCGGGTACTCCACAGTGGGATGGTATCCACTGTATGCTGACCTTATGCTGACTGCTAAGTTCAGAAAGTAGTGTACTTAGTACTGGCAATTTCCCAGACAGGAGCGCCTCGAGTACTGATTTTGCATCTGTCAATAGCACCACAGGTTGTGTACCATTGCTGGTATTTAGTAATTTCTCTGTTGCTATCTTGATTGCCTCAATTTCAGCATCGTAGTTATGGCAGTACTTTCCTGTCGGTACTCTAGCTGTGTCCCTGGTATTATTTGGGTATTCTATGTACTCCTGCTCCTCCACTTCGAACAGCATTTTGTGCTGACCCATCTGTGTAGACTCGGATCCAGAGGTCCTGGGGCTATTCTTCATCAAGGAAGCTGAGAGTGGCTGTTCTGCACTGCACACTGTTCTGATCTTCCTTGTCAAATATTCCTCTCACTTTTTTCTGGATTTGTAATGATAGTCTATGCTCATCTTTCCATGGCGTTCGCACTGGAATAGTTGTTAGGGGTTAACAACTGTGGGCAGATCGGTGGTTTCTCTGCAGAGTCGTTTGGCCTGGTGGATAAAACTACTTCTTTTCAACCGCCCCATAGCTAGATTTTCAAATCTGTTCTTCATAGGGTGGCCTGGCAAGCTGAGGAACTTTTCTGGTTGTATTAGCGTTTTCGTATCTCTGCGCTCACTCAGTGCTTGTGTCCTCCCCATCTTCTCCATTTCCACTATAGGGGTTGATCTCATCCCTCCTGTGGTGACTCTAAGTGCTTGATTTTGCACTTTGTCCAGCTCTTGTAGTGTGGTTTTTGCTGCCGAACACCATGCAGTTGACCCGTATTCCAGGTGTGGTCGTATGCTCTGTTGATAAACTTTGCTAAGTATTTTCCCACTGGCTCCCCACGTGGTTCCACTTAGCTTTCTCAGGATGGCTATTTTCCTTCTGGCTTTTGCTACTGCTTTGTTGATGTGCTTTCTCCATGTCAGACTGCCATCAAATGTTACTCCAAGGTATGTTGGTTCTTTATCTTCTCGTAGGGGTGTTCCATTTATCTGGATGGTCCCTGCCTTTTGTTTTGGAGAGAGGGTAAATAGGGTGGTGCTGCACTTGTCAGTGTTTATGCTGACACACCATCTATTTGCCCATGCAACAAATGTATCTACAGCTCTTTGTAGTAATCTGGTGGCCACTGATGCATGTTCATTTGTGCTCCATAGAACCAGGTCATCGGCATACATTGCGGCTTTAATTCCATGCGGTAGATTAGCAACGAGATCATTGATGAAGATTAGAAAGAGTGTGGGGGACAATACTCCGCCCTGGGGAACTCCGTGACGCAGTAGTACTTTCTTGCTCTGATGGGCACAAAGACAAGCACATGTCCGAACTGAAAACTCGCTGAGTGGATACCATCTGCAGACCGGTCTGGTTTGTGCGGGATCGGCCCGTGGTGAACGAAATGCCCAATATATTGAAGTGAGGATTTAAAGCAGCCATGAGCAGGACGTGACGATTCCCTCGGTGAGCCCAGTACCAGGGCGCTATGTGTCGGCCCTGCAAATATGGGAGCAGCCTTGGATGGCGGAAAATGCTATAGACTATCCCTGCCTTCCTTTGAGGGATGACCGTGCAGTCTTCGACTGTTCCAACTTGACCAGCTGGGATGTGGACGGTACCAAATAAGTGAGTGTCTCCCAGGAATGCTAACCTGGTCAAAACAGCATGCTAAAAGTCGGATGTGTTGGCCTGAGGGTTTTGACCCAAGGGTGCTTAACTAGACACACCGCAATCACATCTGAAAAAACACTCCGGATGAAAGCAAAGAAGAAGATCTCCTTCTATGAGCGCCACACAATATATATTATATGTGTGTTTAATTGTGAATTGTCGTAAGTTGGTTTTAGGCTCTTTGCTTGAAGAGAGAATAAAGGATATAGGAAGAAAATAACCACACAGAAACTTGAGTGAACGCACACATAAACGCACCTTGTGTATTATTATTATATATTTTTATTTTTTTTTTGAGGATATAGGAAGAAGATAACCACACAGAAACTTGAGTGAAAGCACATATAAACGCACCTTGTGTATTATTATTATAATTTTTTTTTTTGGTTTGTTTTTTGCTTGAGTTAAATCAGCACCGGTCACATTTCTGCCTGGCGTTAACCCTAATTCGTTGAATTCATTCTGTTATATCTGTGCTGTATTGTAAGTTTGGCCAGAAGCCCATTAAGGAGAAAGTAAACACAACCTTGATACATCCGGGAATATGAGAAAGGCTTAGAAAGTAAACTACGAGGGCGAGTCAATAAGTACGTCACACAGCTCTGTGGGATGACATGTAAATGTAATTGGTGTTTTCTACAGGAGTCATTAGGTGACAGCAACATCAAACTTTATATTCCCATGCGTCAAGTGGCGTTAGGTGTCTCATGTGCATGCGCAGTGAATAAAGAAAATGACGACTGTACTTGCGGAGTGTACAACCAAAGAGCAATGTGCTGTTGTGCGTTTTTATTGGGCAAAAAGACTGCCTGCAAAGGACATTCATAAGGAAATGCTTCCTGTTTATGCTGACAAATGTTTGTCCCGTTAAGCGGTGCATAGCAATTTGAAGAAAATGTCCAGGACTGCTGACTAAAGGAGTGTTGCTTCTTCATGACAATGCCAGACATTGGGGCATCCACCTTACAGCTCCGTCTTAGCTCCTAGCGATTTCCACCTTTTTAGTCCACTGAAACCCCACCTTGGCGGGAGACATTTCGCGAATGACGCTGAAGTTGAATGTGAAGTGAAAACGTGGTTTAGAAAACAGAGTACGCAGTTCTATGCAGCCGGTTTGGGAAGACTGATAAAACGACGGGATAAGTGCATCAATGTTGGTGGAAATTATGTTGAGAAATACAGGGACAATGTATGTATAAAAATAAACTGATTTCAACTTGTTATCATATTTAGTTATTTTTCTACAGCCATTTGTGATTTACTTATTGACTTCCCCTTGTAGAAAAAACAAATCCAGAAATGTATCCCTGACTCTTACAGAAGGTCAGTATTTGAGGAAACTAACATTCATCACGATCTTGTATCAGTGTCAAAGATCTACATAGGAGCTTAGAGAGTTAATACGGAGCTATACAGAGAACACCAGACAGGAGAGACACGGGCACTATATTTAGCTTGACAACAGGACACATTCGTGTCAGCTAAGAGGTCGTTGAGTGCTTATGAGCCAGGGTTTCCCAAGAGTATAGGAAACTCGCCTCTTGACGAGTAACTGGAGAATACCAGTTACTTTAGTTAACTGACCAAGCGTGCTGGGACTCTACGCACGCAAACTCGCCAGCGCACGGAGGACTGAATGTCCGTGGTTCAACGCGCAACTAGAAGCGTGCCTCAGACTGGAACAAGGACGGATAGAGAGCAGACGTGTTCGCTAGGAACCTTATATAGTTTATCAGCAATAGTGTTAGCTAGGCTTTAGATTCCAATTAGTTAATAGTATCATTATTTTCACCTCTTCAATGCATCTGTGAAACATACCATGTTGTTGATTATCAATGAAGTATTCCGCTATCAGAGCTTGTTTGTAATCAGCTCTAAATAAAAATGTATCCTTTTGCAAACCACACGAGTTATTGATTCGTGTCGTGCAAAAGTAGGGAGTCCTGAATTACCTGTCGCAAGTAGGTTGCTGACAATCAGTTTTTTGAGCAAGTGGAGTCCAGGTGTAATATGTATTGTGCGGAGTCTGAAGATTGCTACTTGTTCACTTCAATCGAGTTAGTAATTTTTTTTTTTTTTTTTTTTTTAGCATATCCTTTACAGGACTTAGCTGTCAACACCAGCATCTTTCAGCTGTATGTTGATCTCTTGGCAAGATTACGCTCAGTAGTTTGCCATTGCTTTCTGAGCGGCCTGCTCACATACCCCGTAAGTTACCGATGCGATTCGAACCACTGCTGATTTGAACCGTCATCACGTTACCGACGAGAGTATACGAGATTACGGAGAAAAGTCATAACCTCTAAGCCACGAAAGTAATAGTAATATATAATAATGTATGTATAAAAATAAACTGATTTCAACTTGTTATCATATTTAGTTATTTTTCTACAGCCATTTGTGACTTATTTATTGACTTCCCCTCGTAGAACGACAAATCCAGAAATGTGTCCCTGACTCTTACAGAAGGTCAGTATTTGAGGAAACTAACATTCATCACGATCTTGTATCAGTATTTTGAGCAAGTGGAGTCCAGGTGTAATATGTATTGTGCTGTGTCTGAAGATTGCTACTTGTTCACTTGAGTCGAGTTAGTAATAGTAATATTGTAATATGCATCATCTTTCTGGTGACCTGGAGGTTCTGATTCTCATTTGGTTCTGTAAGTGCTTTTTTTTTTTTTTTATAAACCTCTTGGCCTTATCATAGGTTATGTGCACATCAGGCTGAGGTAGTCTTCCACCTTCCTCCGCTAGTTTGCCAGCCACTTCATTTCTAGGAACTTTGAAATATGATGGATCCATTGTTTACACACGGAAGCCACAAATGATATGTTGTAAGATTTCATGCCTGACATATTTAGCTGCGTCGCGTCACATGCATACTGCAGATTTATTTATCGTATGAAGTAAATACTATTTGAGCTTAAATATTTAAAAGACATAGTCACGGGTATGCCAGAGGTTAGCGACTTTCTCCGTAATCACGTTTATCCACGTGCGCAAACGCAGCTGCGCAAGAATCGGTAGCGGTTCTCGCCGCGCCCATTACTTACTTGATATGTGAGCCGGCCGCTCAGAATGCAATGGCAAACTACTGAGCGTAATCTTGCCAAGAAATCAACAACAGCGGTAAAATGCTGGTGTTGACAGTGATGTCCTGTATTAGGATATTCGTTATCCCCACGGTGATTTCAAATTCAAAACGAATCTTTCTATTTGCACAAAACTGGCTGGAGCCGCGTAATTGCTAAGGCCTCACTATGTGTCATCAATCGTTTATTATTCGTCGAATACAGTAAGCGAAACTTTCAAGGCCTCTATCTCTGCTCGGTAATTACTTGAGACTTAACACGCGCCAAAAAAAAAAAAAACCACGATTACAACACGGTCTGTCAAGGAGTCAACAATAAACCACTATTTTCAAATGTTTACAACGATGAGAGTTCTTACCTCGGTCAGCTGCGCTATCGTGACGTTACTTTTATTTCCCCAATTGATATAAGCGTCCTCCACAATGAGAGGAACCTGCTGTTTCGCGTAATTCAACAGACTTTGACTGTCCAGATTCTGTACCCGCTCCAAATGTTCTGTGACCTCGCACAGCTGAAACAGTTATGTGTGGCACATTTCTTTACTTTATTCAGTGTAAGAAATCATAAACTACATAAATTTACAGCGATCCATGGGCACTCATGGAAGCAAAACGTCAAATGGTTGATGAGCCCGGTAAACGATGCCCTTTTTTCAGACTGACTTAACTCCTTCATATGAGAGTTGTGTTCGAATCTCACCATATTTTATTTTATTGCGTTGTAAATCGACGTGGACTCCCATGTCGACCCAGTATAAAATAGTTACCAGGACATCTTCCGAAAAATAAATTGAGTAGCATCTTGCCGTTTTTACAGACGAAAGTATGTGAATTAGAACAAAGCTATAATTCCAAAGCACAATGTCTGGGCATTAAATCAGAGAATATGTGTTGCCCATGCAGCATGACCCCTTTCTCAGCCTTGCCTTGTTATCTCCAGAGGAAAGGATAACCAGTACGTCTGGAACAAGGTAGGCTGCAGATATCAACCAGACATCTATCGGACAGATGGACTATTCACGCACACGCAGGCCAAAGTAAATACCCGGCGTCATATTAACCACAGCACCCATCGAGTGTCGATTGTTCTATACAAATAATAATATGTACGTCTGCATGTGTGGAAAAGGAACTTGTACTTTACTTGCTAAATCTAGCGCACTCAGTCCGTGTCTGTAAATGCCCCTCTATTGCCTTCTTTTCAATTTCATAGGAAAGACTTTTAGCTTTGCTATTATCAGGTTTTCTCACTGTGCGTCCTATCCAACGCCGCCATCTTTTCCTCAACTCTTGATTCATTGTTAGTTCCCTCCTTGATGTCCATATTGGTGATTCTGCAATACCAAGTTAGTCCTTCTATTCTGCGCATTCTGCAATTAACGAATGTTTGTAATTTGTTGGTAATTTCTGTTGTCGTTATCCATGTTTCCGATGCACACAGCAGTTCTCAATTGGCGTTATAGTTGATATTTCTAAGTTTAGTTCTATTTCATTGGACTTCCACAAGATTTCCTAGTGCTATGAGAGCTCTTTCCTCTTCTATACTTCGCTTGAAATCTGTCCATGACTGCAATGTGGTCTCGTGTATGAATTTAACTATCTTTTTGAGTTCACTCAGTGATCAATAGAGTTTATCTTCCTGTTGTCTCTCTAGGCCAGAAGGTTTGCCTAGATATGTCGATTTTTGGGACAGTCTTGGAGTATGTGATCTGCTATCTGCGGCACTAATTCATATATGCACATGGCTGATTCGCCAGTCTTGAATTTTGTATACATGGTTTGCGTAATCTGTTGTGTCCTGTTCTGAGATGCATAATAATGATTTATTCTGGTCTGGTGAGAGCTGATCTTACGTTTTTTTCTGTTCTTGTTTTGATATGTCTATCTATTCCCCCAGCCTTGCATGCACGTTCCTCAAACATGTCTATTATTCCATGTGCACATTCTATACTCTCTACCCCACCCGTCTTCACGCCACACTTTGTACTGGGGATATAGTACAAGACTCATATTTATAAAGACCAATCGGCACTCAGGGGCTGGTGCGGTCAATATGTCGCTAGCTGTCTTCACTTCTCAAGAATGTCCCATTATCCACTTTAGTATGGGTTTGACCTAGGAACCCAAGTCAATTTTAAAATTTCGCCTTGATGTGAATTCGAACCCACGGCCACTACACAGATCTGTCAGTTACATTCCACGCTAAACTCAGACTAGCGTCTAGCCACTACTCTGTCATTCAATATTTAGCAACAATATAAAATAAAACAAAGTAATATAAGGGAAAACACAGGACGTTGCGACGATTAGCTGTCATCGCAAACAAATACACAAACAAAACACAACACATAATCACGGAGAAGATACTACACTTATATATTGTGTTTCCTGTATGTATTTGTTTGCCGATGAAGGCTGATCTCCTCAACATCTTGTATTTTCCGTAATTATGTTCTGTAAAGCTGCATTACTTTAACTCTTCTTCTTCAGCATTCCGAGCCATTGAGGTTCTTTGCTGCAGATACAAGCCGTCTCCATTCGTCTCTTTGGTTGACCTTCTCTTGCCAGTCGTTGATTCCAAGTGCTTGTAGATCTGTATATATATTATCTCTCCACCGTCTTCTTGGTCCACCTTGGGGTCTACGGTCATTTATTTCCTGGGTGTAAGCGAGATTTGTTTCCCTATTATCTTCCATTCTTTCTATACGCCCCAGCCATTGCAGTCTATTAGCCTTCATGATACCAGTGATTAGCGGGGACTTAAACAGATCATACATGTCTATGTTGCTTCTTCTTTTCCACTCTCCACTTTACTTTATGTTATTTTATATTGTTTACATTTCCACAGCTTTACAGCAGTTGCGCTAATTTTATCAATGTTTAGCTACAAATACCCGAGTGTGAGTTCTGTTTCTGTGTCTCAACCCGCCCTGTCTGTTACATTCCACAATAAGCTAAGACTACTTACCTCACACTCCGCCGAGCTCAGTCCCAGTGGCTTATACAATGGGTTTTTCAGAAAGCAAAAATCCCTCATGATCACTGACCAGTCCCATAAAGGTAAGATCTGAGGATGGTCAACCAGACTGATGATAGTTTCACCGATAGGGGGGATGGGGGAGGGGCTAAACTTACTGCGTCTACAGCCCATGTTTGACACCGGTAATAGCACAGACGTTTACACGAACATTATTCCTTCACTTTGTATCCCTCCGGTTCCTATTTTTTCCACAATTTCTTCTTCTTCTTCTTCTTCTTCTTCTTCTTCTTCTTCTTCTTCTTCTTCCTCTTCTTCTTCTTCTTCTTCTTCTTCTTCCTCCTCTTCTTCCTCCTCTTCTTCTTCTTCTTCTTCTTCTTCTTCTTCTTCTTCTTCTTCTTCTCCGCCATCCTCCTCCGCCTCCTCATCCTTATAATGCTCCTATTTCTTCTTCAGCTTCTTCTTCTTCTTCTTCTTCTTCTTCTTCTTCTTCTTCTTCTTCTCCGCCATCCTCCTCCGCCTCCTCATCCTTATAATGCTCCTATTTCTTCTTCAGCTTCTTCTTCTTCTTCTTCTCCTTCTTCCTCCTCCTCCTCTTCTTCCTCCTCTTCTTCCTCTTCTTCTTCTTCTTCTTCTTCTTCTTCTTCTTCTTCTTCTTCTCCGCCATCCTCCTCCGCCTCCTCATCCTCATAATGCTCCTATTTCTTCTTCAGCTTCTTCTTAATTCTTCTATTTCTCTCTTTTCTTTTTCAACCTCATATTCTTTCTTTTCCTTCTTCTTCAACATTTAACTTATTCTCCACCCCCTTCTTCTTTTTCTTGTTCAACTGCATCTCCTTCCTCCTCCTTTTCAAAGTATTTTGTTTGTTTTTTTGTGCTGGCTCGCTTTAAACTTAAGCGTGATCCATATACGCTACAAATTCTAATAACCCTCAACTGAATTTTGTGTGTGAATTCGTTTTCCCTTTACCAGTGTCCCTCGCCGTCAGGTGAACCCTCTCCGACTTCAGAGGTACTTGTCATTTACGTCCCAAAGTCAAGGACGAGAAGTCAACATTTTAGTCCAACTGACCCGTGTGGGGGTTGAACCTCCTACCTCAACATCAGCACACCGGATGTTTTAAGAACGAGCGCTCTTGTCCATTCTGCCATGCTGATAACATTGACCTGGCCGACCATGGTGATCCAGCCTAACTTGTGTACCACACAATGTCTGGGAAGTAACGGCGGCCGGCGAGCTGCTGACCTCATGACCCACCGAGTGCCTATCCATCTATAAGAATATAGGCCAAGCACCATATGCCCAGTGCGCCTTAAGACGTGTCAATGGGTCTTTTACTTACTTTTACTATAGGGTGTATTTTTAATGACTTGCAGCTTTTGAAAATATTGCCGTTCCAAGTTTTGTATTTACCTGTTGTAGAGTTCACGCAACATAATGCAACATAATAGGTGAATATAAAACTTGGAACCCCGGGAAGGTTAAGCCGGTCAAACACACCAGCAGAAGTCGGATGTGTCGCCTAACGGCGAAAGAACGCAGCTCTGCTGTACACAGGCACAACGCAATCATGTCCACACAGAAAAACTCCGGATGAACGCAAAAGAAGAAGAAGAAGAAGAAAGAAGAAGAAGAAGAAGAAGAAGAAGAAGAAGAAGAAGAAGAAGAAGAAGAAGAAGAAGAAGAAGAAGAAGAAGAAGAAGAAGAAGAAGAAGAAGAAGAAGAAGAAGAAGAAGACGAAGAAGAAGAAGAAGAAGAAGAAGAAGAAGAAGAAGAAGAAGAAGAAGAAGAAACTTGGAACGGCTATATTTTCAAAAACTGCAGTCATTAAAAATACACCCTGTATCGAGTACCATCTGCTGGTAGTCTTCATCTTTGTCTTCTGCTGCCGTTTTAACTTCTAGTGGAGTACAGGCTAACGTACACGCCTGTCACGCCCCCTGTACGCCAATTCAATGGTCGAGACAAGAACACGGAGCTAATCCACGACTCTGGTGATCACATGAGATGGCGAAACATGACCGCTCACGCTTATCGTCATGGCACATGTTGCTGATGAATTATCCAGTTGCACACTAACCCTCTATAGTCGCCGTTTACGACGTGCACATACCACAACAAGCAATGATGTACAGACCGGACGGAAGCAGAGGAAGAGACCGACCATGTAAAGGATGGACGGGGGGAATAGCAGAATCCATGGGAATATCGATACATGAAGCCCATAAATGGGCACTCTCCCGCTGTTTATACTTCACCTCAACACCACAAAGTACAAGAGGAACAAGATGAGAAGAGATGACCTGATTTACTCGCTGAAGGATTAAGAGCTGTAGATGTAAGATCGCTCATCCAAACCATAAGTAAAGACAAAAGTTTGTTGCATATCCTGTACAGGACGTTGCAGTCAAACCCGGCAATTTTTGTGTTTGACTGTTTGTGACTTCTTGGCAAGTTAACGTTCAGTAATTTGCTATTGCTTTCTGAACTACCAGCAAACATACCTTTGTATGAAAATCAACACAAGGTAGTATGCTGACAAATCGCCCGCAGCTGTGTTTCGAACGCGGTTTGCGGGATTACGAATTGCGTCCGTAACACCTTCGCCACGGAGCGGGCCATAAGTAGAAGACACGTGACACATGTTGCATGTCAATCACCAGAAGTGAAATCGAGAAAAGACTTCTTCTTCTTCTTCTTCAGCGTTCCGAGCCATTGAGGTTCTTTGCTGCAGATACAATCCGTCTCCATTCGTCTCTCTGGTTGACCTTCTCTTGCCAGTCGTTGATTCCAAGTGCTTGTAGGTCTGTACATGTATTATCTCTCCACCGCCTTCTTGGTCTACCTCGGGGTCTACGGTCATTTATTTCCTGAGTGTAAGCGAGTTTTTCTTTCTTGTCTGCGGAAAATACCAGGCAAGGGAAAGTACAGGAAGACAAAGTGCGATGTATGTATAAAGCTTAAACACATCAGCTGCACTAAAATATCTGCCTACGGGAGGAGAAATCCAAAAAAAGAAACCCCAACCATCGAAGTTGAGACGATGTTGGCCAAAGTGGCACGGGATGAGGAAGTGGACATCCTACGCACTACAATGGTTGTTATGCACCATTCTCTGGAATATTGCAAACGTTGATCGCAGATGAAGAAATAAGTTGACAAAGAAGGTTGTGGAGGGTCATGATCAGTAATGCCTGCTCCATACCAGGCATCCGAAGAAGTTACTAACAAGATGGTGTATACACATACTTGTTATTTTTCTAAACAAGGCTGCCTATTTCGGCCTGTCCTTACTTGACACACTACTACTTTATCTGGATGGCCGTTTCGAGCATCCCGTCATGCGGGAAATTATCCTAACTCGCTGGCTGCAGTAGAGTTGCCACATATTGATTACAGAAAGCAATCTTCGTCTTCCGAACAAATAGACACGGCTGACCCGGCTTGACAATTTAGATCTTAGAGGGTTCTTAATCTGAAATTCAACCAAGGAAGGACTGATAAAGAATGTAGCGTTTATTGAGATTCAGCGTTGTCGTGAATAGACTTCACAGGGTCGGTGGGCTTTGGGTGAGAAACTCAATTGCGTCTTTGTTTTCACTGGGGTCTTTGGTGAACATAAAGAGCTCCGTCCTGTTTGTTAAACCGATAAACGAAGGCTGTACTATATATATATATATATATATATATATATATATATATATATATATATATATATATATATATATATATATATATATATATCGGCGGCTTTACCACCAACACAAATCGTAATAGAACATTGTAAAATCAGTTATACAGGGTGTTTGTAAAATCTCACTACACTTTGTATGTAGAACTGCTGTTTGTTGGATGTTTTCCGGTTGCAAGACAGAAAACATACTCTCCAACAAACAGCTGTTATACATACAAAATGTAGTAAGACTTTACAAACACCATGTATTTTGTTGGTTTATACGTGAATACGTGGAACAATAATATGGTGGTTTTTCCTTGACTTCCACAAAGAGGTATGCTACCTATGCCTTTGAAACAATATCCAACTGTTAAGAAACGTGGATGTTCTGTTCTGCTTAGTTGCAGAATTGTCCATTTAAACCGGTTGATTCTCGGTACCTAGAGCTGCGGCTGCCACACCGTGGTATGTTTCTCACCCTCTGGCGAGTGGAAGTGGCGAATGTTGCAAACACCTTGGACTGCCAAAGTACAAGCAACGATTGCCTGGACAAGGCTAGTGAGAATAGAACAGTATATGCAGCTATCATAAAGACACATTGCTCTTTGATCATGTAATTATCTCAGACCAACCAGACCTAAGATTTTCAGATTGTCATGGACAGAAATGAGTTAATACAGACATAGGTTAGTAGAACAGTAGAGTGATAGTCACTCACTACAATCCGCAAGACAGGAATAGTAAGAGTTAAAAATAGAACCAAGACAGGGGTTAGTAACGCTCAAGGTTTCACCGGGTCACGGGAAAGTTAGTGGACACAGGTGATAACTCAAGCGGGCAAGTTAGCTGGACTGGTCATTCGGGGCGCGGGCAGCTTACAAAACACGAACACACACACACACGAACACACACACACACACACAAGCGCACGCACGCACGCACGCGCGCGCGCGCGCACACACACACTTCATTCAAGAATTCTATACAAGCCATCTACACATTTAATGAAGAGTTCACAACACTGGGACTGAAGCAGATTCAGACAATGGTGAGCTCAATCAACCAGTCAGCGTACAACCGTAAGTCTTTGCTTTGGGGTTAAGGACAATTCACCAGTGGCATCGAGTAGTGACTACCGCACCAGCACCAGTATAATACAGGAGACAAGACAATCATTGAGCGGACGGTCATGAGTGAAACAGTGGACTAGCATGAGCAGGGTGAGTGTGAGAGATGTGGACTAGCATGAGCAGAGTGAGTGTGAGAGATGTGGACTAGCATGAGCAGAGTGAGTGTGAGAGATGTGGACTAGCATGAGCAGGGTGAGTGTGAGAGATGTGGACTAGCATGAGCAGGGTGAGTGTGAGAGATGTGGACTAGCATGAGCAGGGTGAGTGTGAGAGATGTGGACTAGCATGAGCAGAGTGAGTGTGAGAGATGTGGACTAGCATGAGCAGGGTGAGTGTGAGAGATGTGGACTAGCATGAGCAGGGTGAGTGTGAGAGATGTGGACTAGCATGAGCAGGGTGAGTGTGAGAGATGTGGACTAGCATGAGCAGGGTGAGTGTGAGAGATGTGGACTAGCATGAGCACAGTGAGTGTGAGAGATGTGGACTAGCATGAGCAGAGTGAGTGTGAGAGATGTGGACTAGCATGAGCAGGGTGAGTGTGAGAGATGTGGACTAGCATGAGCAGGGTCAGTGTGAGAGATGTGGACTAGCATGAGCAGAGTGAGTGTGAGAGATGTGGACTAGCATGAGCAGAGTGAGTGTGAGAGATGTGGACTAGCATGAGCAGAGTGAGTGTGAGAGATGTGGACTAGCATGAGCAGAGAGAGTGTGAGAGATGTGGACTAGCATGAGCAGAGTGAGTGTGAGAGATGTGGACTAGCATGAGCAGGGTGAGCGTGAGAGATGTGGACTAGCATGAGCAGGGTGAGTGTGAGAGATGTGGACTAGCATGAGCAGGGTGAGTGTGAGAGATGTGGACTAGCATGAGCAGGGTGAGTGTGAGAGATGTGGACTAGCATGAGCAGAGTGAGTGTGAGAGATGTGGACTAGCATGAGCAGGGTCAGTGTGAGAGATGTGGACTAGCATGAGCAGGGTCAGTGTGAGAGATGTGGACTAGCATGAGCAGAGAGAGTGTGAGAGATGTGGACTAGCATGAGCAGGGTCAGTGTGAGAGATGTGGACTAGCATGAGCAGGGTCAGTGTGAGAGATGTGGACTAGCATGAGCAGAGAGAGTGTGAGAGATGTGGACTAGCATGAGCAGGGTCAGTGTGAGAGATGTGGACTAGCATGAGCAGAGTGAGTGTGAGAGATGTGGACTAGCATGAGCAGGGTGAGTGTGAGAGATGTGGACTAGCATGAGCAGGGTGAGTGTGAGAGATGTAGACTAGCATGAGCAGGGTGAGTGTGAGAGATGTGGACTAGCATGAGCAGGGTGAGTGTGAGAGATTTGGACTAGCATGAGCAGAGTGAGTGTGAGAGATGTGGACTAGCATGAGCAGGGTCAGTGTGAGAGATGTGGACTAGCATGAGCAGGGTGAGTGTGAGAGATGTGGACTAGCATGAGCAGAGTGAGTGTGAGAGATGTGGACTAGCATGAGCAGGGTGAGTGTGAGAGATGTGGACTAGCATGAGCAGAGTGAGTGTGAGAGATGTGGACTAGCATGAGCAGAGTGAGTGTGAGAGATGTGGACTAGCATGAGCAGGGTGAGTGTGAGAGATGTGGACTAGCATGAGCAGAGTGGGTGTGAGAGATGTGGACTAGCATGAGCAGAGTGAGTGTGAGAGATGTGGACTAGCATGAGCAGAGTGAGTGTGAGAGATGCTTGGCTGGCTAATGTCGACGGCTATGATGTGCGTGGTGAAATTAAACTGTTGAGCTGCGGCAGTGTGTCTTGTTCACTCTGTTACGAGCATCGGTCAGCAAACGTGTGACGAGAATGGTCATAGTCAAAGCATCTTCCATAACATACAACTTAGACAACAATAATCTTATTGCCTATAAGTAAGTAGAAACACCCCCACAGTAACAATATGTCACGAGGGTCCTCGTGCTGATGACACTGACCGCCAGGAGGGTCAGACAGTCACCGCAAAGGACACCGACGAATAAATTTGAGCTTGGGGCTGGAACTCAGCAGTTTTGAGTTTACAGGTGTGTGGACGAGGTCGAGGTGGTTCAGACGGAAGTTCTGCGAGTGGTCGGTAAAGTGGAGCAGGTGTTAGATATTGTGAATGAAATATGTTACTAAGAATCCTATGTCAATCAATCAGGTACAGTCTCCGGAATGAAGGTTGGCTGCAGTGGATCTCCAACACTGTCTGTCTCTCGCCTTGACTGTACATTTTTTCAGCTGTTCGTACATCTCTTGATGTTATCCTCCCACTTGTATCGTTATCTACCTCTTGCTCTTGTGCCCTAAACTTGCCCTCCAGTATGGTTTTATAACAGTGTTATGTCTTTTAACGTTGCCGAAATATTTCGCTTGCCTCTTTTTTTTATTTCTTTCATCAACTCTCTTTTCATTCCCAGTTTTTCTAGAACCTCTGTATTTGATTGTTTCTGTTTCCATTAAATACGACACATTCTTCTGTATTTCCACATCTCCAGGGCCTCTATTCGGCTTTCTAGTTGCTTGTTCGATTTCCAGGCTTCCGGGCCATACAATAGTGTTGAATATACGTAACATTTGACAATTCTCATTTGTAATGCGTTGTTAATCTCTCTAGATGTTGAAAGCTTTTATGGCCATTCCTACTCTCTTTTTGATTTCTATTTCACTTCTGTCATCATCTGTTATTATATGTCCAAGATAGGAGAAACTTGTTACTTGTTCTGGTGTCTCCCCGTTTACTGTGATGTTCATTGATAACCTTTTTTTTTTCATTGCTAATTATCATAGTTTTCGGTTTTTTTTGGATGTTAATATCTAAGCCACATTCTGCACTATGCCTGTTTACTTGTTCCACTAGGTCTTGTAACTCTTGCTCGCTTTCTGCTACTAACACGGTATCATCAGCATATCTAAGATGGTTAATGATTCTTCCATTGATGTTAAGTCCAGGCAGTTCAAACCCATGACAGGTCTAGCACACCGGCGGGGAATTTACTAGATCGTAGAAAATACCGCTCATGAATCTTGGAGGAAAGGCGCTAGTCCAGGCGCTGGGTCTTCAATTATTCCCCCCCCCCCCAAGGCCTAGCGATACAAGTGGAAGATAACTACAAACTACGCCTAGTTGTACCATGGTGCCAGGGCCCAGCAGGGTCCGCAAATGTTTTTTAAAATAATATATAATAAGGGCGTGCCCTGACTCACAAGATGTAATAAGGGCGTGCCCTGACTCACAAGATGTAATAAGGGCGTGCACTAACTCACAAAATGTAATAAGGGCGTGCCCTGACTCACAAAATGTAATAAGGGCGTGCCCTGACTAACCAAAATGTAATAACTTTCTTTCTTTCTTCTTCTTCTTCTTCTTCTTCTTCTTCTTCTTCTTCTTCTTCTTATTATTATTATTATTATTATTATTATTATTATTATTATTATTATTATTATGGAGACGGATTGTATCTGCAGCAAAGAACCTCAATGGCTCGGAACGCTGAAGAAGAAGAAGAAGAATTATTAATCCTCCTCCTCCTCCTTCTCGTCTCCTCCTCCTTCTTCTAGCGTTCGTTCTCTCATGTTTACACAGCTACAGCTAAAGACAGACGAGCTCTCGTAATGTAGTCTATAGTTCAACAATTTTTGGAGCTCCTCCTTTGTTCCACACAGCCTTGAATGTAGTTCGGTCACGCCACCCGCATGATCAATGAGACACGCAGGCGAAGCTTATATATTATATATACGTGTGCTTGCTCAGTGCCTTATGCCCTGAGCTGATGGAGGCGGTAAAGACAAAGGGTCCATAGCCTACACTGCCTAAAGTACACTGTACTTAACTGAGTACAGTTTCAATTAGATTTATGCGTTGATTTCTCGTTCATAAACCAATGGCAAACTACTGAACATAAACTTGCCGAGAAAATCAGTCTGATTTGTGTTTAAATTACGCGTTCTATATAAAGAAAGATGTTGATCTACTTTATAATGCAGCGAAATCAATAATAATTAATCTAACACTGACACAGAAAACGAAAGAAACTTAACCTGCACTTTGAGCCACACAATTATAAGTAACGCCACAGAGGCTAGTTAAACGAGGTGGAAAAAACATTTTCTACAGACCGGATAGGATAGGATGTACTTTATCGTTGATTATGATGATTTACTATCATCATCATCATCATCATCTTCCACTTCTGCCGTCAAGCGCCGTGGGGAGGGATAATTTGCGATCCAGCGCTCGGTGGGCGGCACTGGATAATAATGTCATTCCGTGTGGTTGTACAATGTCTCTGATGTCGTCAATCCATTTTCTTCTTGGACGTCCTCGTGGTCTCGTCGCAGATGATCTTTGATGTAAGGCCAGTGACGGTAGTTGCTGATGTTGCATTCTAACGACATGGCCAAACCACTTGATCTTCTGTCTGTCAATAAATGTGGCACAAGGTGTTGATCCCACAGTCTGTCTGATAATAATAGCATTTCTTACTCGGTCTCGTATTGTTAAGTTGGCAGCTCTTCTCATGCATCTCATCTCGCAGGTGTTGATTTTGCGAAGGTGTAATTTGGATAAAGTCCAAGTTTAAGATTGATAGCAGAGGGTTGGTGTGAATATGCTGTTCATTATCTGTCGTTTTGCGGACATGGGTATGTTTGGATGTTTCAGTGACGATTTACTATAACTAATTTAAAGCTATGATATTATTCACCGTCCTCGGTAGTATAGTGGTAAGTATCCCCGCCTGTCACGCGGGAGACCGGGGTTCGATTCCCCGCCGGGGAGGTAAATTTTTTTTTATTTTTTGGTTCTTTTCTTTATTTCTTGGTTTTGTTTTTCGGTCGCGGATCACTTTCATACGAATAAAAGTAAAACTGAACAACGGAGGAAAAGAACATAAGCGGTGAAGAGTGTGAGGCTTAATAAAAGAAATAAAACAAAACAGCCTAAAACAGATAAATAAATTTCAAAAACGATATTGAATTACTGTGATTTTTTTTTTGGCGGGGGGGGGGGGGGGCCTCGCTCGCTTTGAAACATCTGATGGGAGATGCCTTGAAGAGATTAGAACAAGAATTGCCATTGATTGCCAAGGTAGTCTTTTGCAAGATGAAAAACATTTTTTTTTTTTTTTCCCCGCGTTTCCATCCTGTTTCAGGATATTGCGGTCAACACCAGCATCTTTCAGCTGTATGTTGATTCCTAGGCTAGATTACGCTCATCAGCACGCCACGACTTTCTGAGCGACCGGCTCCATACTCTCATAAGTCACTTTTGCGATTCGAACCACTGCTAATTCTCGTCGCGTCACGTGACGAGAGTATTCGGAGTTAGCGGAGAAAGCTGCTAACGCCTCGGCCACGGAGCCGGTTTAAGATGAAAAACATACTGACCAATAAAAAGATATCAACCGAAACGAGAAAAAGAGTGTTGAAGTGCTACATAGAACCTATACTTTTGTATGGATGTGAAGCGTGGACAATAAGCAGTCAAGCTGAAAAACAGCTGATGGCTGAGGAAATGTGGTTTCTGAAGAAAATGCAAAGAATACCATGGAAAGACAGAAAAACCATTGAACAAGTCCTTCAAGAAACAAATGAAGATCGTAAACTGATTACATATTGATTATGTGGTTGTTTCGGGATTTGAATTACATATTATGAGAAGAAATGAATTGGAGAACTTGGTGACGACTGGCAAGATCGAAGGGAAGAGACCAAGGGGAAGACAGAGAAGTAAATACCTTGATGGCTTGGCCATGTGGCATGGTCGAGACAGGAACACAGAGTTGATCCACGACTTTGGTGATCGAGTGAGATGGCAGAACATGACAGCCCAAGCTTATCGGCATGGCACAGGATAGATCAGTGTTTCCCAACGTGGGGCCCACGCCCCACAAGGGGGCAATTCGATTGTTAAGGGGGGCAATTCGAAAATGGAAGAAATCGGCTGGATATAACAAAACGGGGAGACTTTGAGACTGAAGTTCCTGACATAAAATCTCTTTGCAGCAAGCATCAAGCGCAAGGATCTCACTAAATTTAAATAATTACTAATAATTAAAATAATATAGAAAAATCTTTCATGAAAATTATTTTGTACTTGAATTTCAGTTCTCCATTATATATTTTGAAAATTTACTTACTGTGTTTGCTCGATAATTTCCTAGTGATTTCTTCCTAAAACCTATCGGTCCTTTGGCTAGGATCGAGTGCATTTGCTGCTCTCCCCCCACTAGTGCGCCTGGTCTGGTCGGGGGCCGGGATGATCAAATAAACACCCATTACATATCTTCACCTTAGATGTGGGCCTGATGGACGACGGTCCGCAATAGCTTACAATGAGACTAAGGGTCCACACAAAAAAGGGGGAGGCGGGGGAACCAGCTTGTCTGGGGTAACCGCCAAACCAAAACAAAAATAAAAAGTTCACCCAACACAACCGACACACAGGGGCGCTGGGCCTGGGGGGGGGGGGGGGGGCGGCTCTGGCCCCTCTTGGAACCGTAAGCCCTTCTAAAAAAAAAATAATTCAAGTTTCTTTAGTGAACATTTTAATTTTTGAATATTAAAAATGATGCATATGTTTGTGGGGGGGGGGGGGCATAAGA
Source organism: Cepaea hortensis (assembly GCA_963921405.1). NCBI lineage: Eukaryota > Metazoa > Mollusca > Gastropoda > Stylommatophora > Helicidae > Cepaea > Cepaea hortensis. Next base: position 17,006,300 of record OY992894.1, read on the forward strand.
ATTTTAGAAAGGCTTAGGTGGGGCATAGCACAAAAAAGGTTGGGAAACACTGGGATAGGATGTACTTTATCGTTGATTATGATGATTTACTATAACTAATTTAAAGCTATGATATTCTTCACCGTCTTCGGTAGTATAGTGGTAAGTATCCCCGCCTGTCACGCGGGAGACCGGGGTTCGATTCCCCGCCGGGGAGGTAAATTTTTTCTTTTTTTTTGTTCTTTTCTTTATTTCTTGGTTTTGTTTTTCGGTCGCGGATCACTTTCATACGAATAAAAGTAGAACTGAACAACGGAGGAAAAGAACACAAGCGGTGAAGAGAGTGAGACTTAATAAAAAAAAATAAAACAAAACAGCCTAAAACAGATAAATAGATTTCAAAAACGATATTGAATTACTGTGATTGTTTTTTCCTTTGGGGGGGGGGGGGGGGTTGGCTCACTCGCTTTGAACTCAATCGTAGGCCGTAGAGTCTATTTATAATAGTTTAATAGTGATGGACTGGATTTTGCGTGTGGATTAGCTTTCTCTATTATCTCGTAACAATCATAACATCAGATGGGAGATGCATTGAAGAGATTAGAACAAGAATTGCCATTGCGAAGGTAGCCTTTTGCAAGATCAAAAACACACTGACCAATAAAAATATATCAATTGAAAAGAGAAAAAGAGTGTTGAAGTGATACATAGAACCTATACTTTTGTATGGATGTGAAGCTTGGACAGTGAGCAGTCAAGCTGAAAAATAGCTGATGGCTGTGGAAATATGGTTTCTGAAGAAAATGCAAAGAATACCATGGACAGACAGAAAAACCATTGAACAAGTCCTTCAAGAAACAAATGAAGATCGTAAACTGATTACATATTATGAGAAGAAATGAATTGGAGAACTTGGTGACGACTGGCAAGATCGAAGGGAAGAGACCAAGGGGAAGACAGAGAAGTAAATACCTGGATGGCTTGGCCACGTGGCATGGTCGAGACAGGAACACAGATCTGATCCACGACTTTGGTGATCGAGTGAGATGGCTGAACATGACCGCCCATGCTTATCGGCATGGCACAGGATAGATGGATTAACAGTGTCCCTCGCCATCAGGTGAACCCACTCCGACTTCAGAGGTACTTGTAATTTACGTCCCCAAGTCAAAAACAACGGGTCAACATTTTAGTCCAGTTGTCCGGTGTAGAGGTTGGACCGCTTATCTCGGCAACAGCACACCGTATGTTTAAGAACACGCGTTCTTACCTATTCGGCCATGCGGGCCTGCAATTACATTACTGTGATGAAATAACTTCTAAAAAACAAGAGTAAGCAAAAAAAAAATACATTTTGCGTGAACTTTCAGCACCAGGTTGATTGAACGTTTAGTAGTTTGTTTACCACTGGTATGACAGAATCACGAATGGGGCAGCGGCAGAAGAAGTAGCAACCGCATAAGAAGAAGAAGAAGTAGCAGAGAAGAATAGAAGGAGGAAGAGGAAGAAGCAAAAGTAGAACAAGAAGAAGAAGTCTTTGTTCTTCATTTACGTACGATCTCATTATCTAACATTACGTTTCTATTTCCATCTTCTTCAGTAATGTTACAGTTAATTGACGCTGTTTGGTTTTACTTTGGATGGCGTCTTTGCGCCGAAACGTTTGGTCCGTCAGTGTGTAATGTTATTGCGGGATAAACAACACACCAGCTGTTTCACTATCTATAAAATAAGCCAGTGGGAGGAGTCAGACAACCATATATGGGCAAGATATCAAGGTGAAAGTAGTCCCTAGTAGGTACTGATGTTGGAGCTCACTCGCTTTGGACTCAAGCGTAGTCCATACACACAACTTCCAGTAGCACTTGACTGAATTGTGCCTGTGGATTAGCTTTCCCTATTACCAGTGTCCCTCGCCACCATGCGAACCCACTCCGACTTCAGAGGTACTTGTAATTTACGTCCCCGAGTCAAGAAGTCAACATTGCAGTCCAATTAACCGATGTAGGGGTTGAACCCGCTACCTCAACATAGCACACCGGATGTTTAAGAACAAGCGTTCTTATTCACTCGGCCATTCTGACCTCCGTGTTGGAGTGTGAACTGTTAGGTCTTCACACGTTCTAAGACACTATATAACATGAAATGAGGCGGCCAGTTCTAGTCTTCGTCGCCTCACCCTCACAGTTAATTCCCCGCCGCGGTATTGCAGTAGCTAGACGCTCGCCAGGAGGGTCAGACAGTCACCGCAAAGGACACCGACGAATAAATTTGAGCTTGGGGCTGGAACTCAGCAGTTTTGAGTTTACAGGTGTGTGGACGAGGTCGAGGTGGTTCAGACGGAAGTTCTGCGAGTGGTCGGTAAAGTGGAGCAGGTGTTAGATATTGTGAATGAAATATGTTACTAAGAATCCTATGTCAATCAATCAGGTACAGTCTCCGGAATGAAGGTTGGCTGCAGTGGATCTCCAACACTGTCTGTCTCTCGCCTTGACTGTACATTTTTTCAGCTGTTCGTACATCTCTTGATGTTATCCTCCCACTTGTATCGTTATCTACCTCTTGCTCTTGTGCCCTAAACTTGCCCTCCAGTATGGTTTTATAACAGTGTTATGTCTTTTAACGTTGCCGAAATATTTCGCTTGCCTCTTTTTTTTATTTCTTTCATCAACTCTCTTTTCATTCCCAGTTTTTCTAGAACCTCTGTATTTGATTGTTTCTGTTTCCATTAAATACGACACATTCTTCTGTATTTCCACATCTCCAGGGCCTCTATTCGGCTTTCTAGTTGCTTGTTCGATTTCCAGGCTTCCGGGCCATACAATAGTGTTGAATATACGTAACATTTGACAATTCTCATTTGTAATGCGTTGTTAATCTCTCTAGATGTTGAAAGCTTTTATGGCCATTCCTACTCTCTTTTTGATTTCTATTTCACTTCTGTCATCATCTGTTATTATATGTCCAAGATAGGAGAAACTTGTTACTTGTTCTGGTGTCTCCCCGTTTACTGTGATGTTCATTGATAACCTTTTTTTTTTCATTGCTAATTATCATAGTTTTCGGTTTTTTTTGGATGTTAATATCTAAGCCACATTCTGCACTATGCCTGTTTACTTGTTCCACTAGGTCTTGTAACTCTTGCTCGCTTTCTGCTACTAACACGGTATCATCAGCATATCTAAGATGGTTAATGATTCTTCCATTGATGTTAAGTCCAGGCAGTTCAAACCCATGACAGGTCTAGCACACCGGCGGGGAATTTACTAGATCGTAGAAAATACCGCTCATGAATCTTGGAGGAAAGGCGCTAGTCCAGGCGCTGGGTCTTCAATTATTCCCCCCCCCCCCCCCAAGGCCTAGCGATACAAGTGGAAGATAACTACAAACTACGCCTAGTTGTACCATGGTGCCAGGGCCCAGCAGGGTCCGCAAATGTTTTTTAAAATAATATATAATAAGGGCGTGCCCTGACTCACAAGATGTAATAAGGGCGTGCCCTGACTCACAAGATGTAATAAGGGCGTGCACTAACTCACAAAATGTAATAAGGGCGTGCCCTGACTCACAAAATGTAATAAGGGCGTGCCCTGACTAACCAAAATGTAATAACTTTCTTTCTTTCTTCTTCTTCTTCTTCTTCTTCTTCTTCTTCTTCTTCTTCTTCTTCTTCTTATTATTATTATTATTATTATTATTATTATTATTATTATTATTATTATTATGGAGACGGATTGTATCTGCAGCAAAGAACCTCAATGGCTCGGAACGCTGAAGAAGAAGAAGAAGAATTATTAATCCTCCTCCTCCTCCTTCTCGTCTCCTCCTCCTTCTTCTAGCGTTCGTTCTCTCATGTTTACACAGCTACAGCTAAAGACAGACGAGCTCTCGTAATGTAGTCTATAGTTCAACAATTTTTGGAGCTCCTCCTTTGTTCCACACAGCCTTGAATGTAGTTCGGTCACGCCACCCGCATGATCAATGAGACACGCAGGCGAAGCTTATATATTATATATACGTGTGCTTGCTCAGTGCCTTATGCCCTGAGCTGATGGAGGCGGTAAAGACAAAGGGTCCATAGCCTACACTGCCTAAAGTACACTGTACTTAACTGAGTACAGTTTCAATTAGATTTATGCGTTGATTTCTCGTTCATAAACCAATGGCAAACTACTGAACATAAACTTGCCGAGAAAATCAGTCTGATTTGTGTTTAAATTACGCGTTCTATATAAAGAAAGATGTTGATCTACTTTATAATGCAGCGAAATCAATAATAATTAATCTAACACTGACACAGAAAACGAAAGAAACTTAACCTGCACTTTGAGCCACACAATTATAAGTAACGCCACAGAGGCTAGTTAAACGAGGTGGAAAAAACATTTTCTACAGACCGGATAGGATAGGATGTACTTTATCGTTGATTATGATGATTTACTATCATCATCATCATCATCATCTTCCACTTCTGCCGTCAAGCGCCGTGGGGAGGGATAATTTGCGATCCAGCGCTCGGTGGGCGGCACTGGATAATAATGTCATTCCGTGTGGTTGTACAATGTCTCTGATGTCGTCAATCCATTTTCTTCTTGGACGTCCTCGTGGTCTCGTCGCAGATGATCTTTGATGTAAGGCCAGTGACGGTAGTTGCTGATGTTGCATTCTAACGACATGGCCAAACCACTTGATCTTCTGTCTGTCAATAAATGTGGCACAAGGTGTTGATCCCACAGTCTGTCTGATAATAATAGCATTTCTTACTCGGTCTCGTATTGTTAAGTTGGCAGCTCTTCTCATGCATCTCATCTCGCAGGTGTTGATTTTGCGAAGGTGTAATTTGGATAAAGTCCAAGTTTAAGATTGATAGCAGAGGGTTGGTGTGAATATGCTGTTCATTATCTGTCGTTTTGCGGACATGGGTATGTTTGGATGTTTCAGTGACGATTTACTATAACTAATTTAAAGCTATGATATTATTCACCGTCCTCGGTAGTATAGTGGTAAGTATCCCCGCCTGTCACGCGGGAGACCGGGGTTCGATTCCCCGCCGGGGAGGTAAATTTTTTTTTATTTTTTGGTTCTTTTCTTTATTTCTTGGTTTTGTTTTTCGGTCGCGGATCACTTTCATACGAATAAAAGTAAAACTGAACAACGGAGGAAAAGAACATAAGCGGTGAAGAGTGTGAGGCTTAATAAAAGAAATAAAACAAAACAGCCTAAAACAGATAAATAAATTTCAAAAACGATATTGAATTACTGTGATTTTTTTTTTGGCGGGGGGGGGGGGGGGGCCTCGCTCGCTTTGAAACATCTGATGGGAGATGCCTTGAAGAGATTAGAACAAGAATTGCCATTGATTGCCAAGGTAGTCTTTTGCAAGATGAAAAACATTTTTTTTTTTTTTTCCCCGCGTTTCCATCCTGTTTCAGGATATTGCGGTCAACACCAGCATCTTTCAGCTGTATGTTGATTCCTAGGCTAGATTACGCTCATCAGCACGCCACGACTTTCTGAGCGACCGGCTCCATACTCTCATAAGTCACTTTTGCGATTCGAACCACTGCTAATTCTCGTCGCGTCACGTGACGAGAGTATTCGGAGTTAGCGGAGAAAGCTGCTAACGCCTCGGCCACGGAGCCGGTTTAAGATGAAAAACATACTGACCAATAAAAAGATATCAACCGAAACGAGAAAAAGAGTGTTGAAGTGCTACATAGAACCTATACTTTTGTATGGATGTGAAGCGTGGACAATAAGCAGTCAAGCTGAAAAACAGCTGATGGCTGAGGAAATGTGGTTTCTGAAGAAAATGCAAAGAATACCATGGAAAGACAGAAAAACCATTGAACAAGTCCTTCAAGAAACAAATGAAGATCGTAAACTGATTACATATTGATTATGTGGTTGTTTCGGGATTTGAATTACATATTATGAGAAGAAATGAATTGGAGAACTTGGTGACGACTGGCAAGATCGAAGGGAAGAGACCAAGGGGAAGACAGAGAAGTAAATACCTTGATGGCTTGGCCATGTGGCATGGTCGAGACAGGAACACAGAGTTGATCCACGACTTTGGTGATCGAGTGAGATGGCAGAACATGACAGCCCAAGCTTATCGGCATGGCACAGGATAGATCAGTGTTTCCCAACGTGGGGCCCACGCCCCACAAGGGGGCAATTCGATTGTTAAGGGGGGCAATTCGAAAATGGAAGAAATCGGCTGGATATAACAAAACGGGGAGACTTTGAGACTGAAGTTCCTGACATAAAATCTCTTTGCAGCAAGCATCAAGCGCAAGGATCTCACTAAATTTAAATAATTACTAATAATTAAAATAATATAGAAAAATCTTTCATGAAAATTATTTTGTACTTGAATTTCAGTTCTCCATTATATATTTTGAAAATTTACTTACTGTGTTTGCTCGATAATTTCCTAGTGATTTCTTCCTAAAACCTATCGGTCCTTTGGCTAGGATCGAGTGCATTTGCTGCTCTCCCCCCACTAGTGCGCCTGGTCTGGTCGGGGGCCGGGATGATCAAATAAACACCCATTACATATCTTCACCTTAGATGTGGGCCTGATGGACGACGGTCCGCAATAGCTTACAATGAGACTAAGGGTCCACACAAAAAAGGGGGAGGCGGGGGAACCAGCTTGTCTGGGGTAACCGCCAAACCAAAACAAAAATAAAAAGTTCACCCAACACAACCGACACACAGGGGCGCTGGGCCTGGGGGGGGGGGGGGGGCGGCTCTGGCCCCTCTTGGAACCGTAAGCCCTTCTAAAAAAAAAATAATTCAAGTTTCTTTAGTGAACATTTTAATTTTTGAATATTAAAAATGATGCATATGTTTGTGGGGGGGGGGGGGCATAAGAATTTTAGAAAGGCTTAGGTGGGGCATAGCACAAAAAAGGTTGGGAAACACTGGGATAGGATGTACTTTATCGTTGATTATGATGATTTACTATAACTAATTTAAAGCTATGATATTCTTCACCGTCTTCGGTAGTATAGTGGTAAGTATCCCCGCCTGTCACGCGGGAGACCGGGGTTCGATTCCCCGCCGGGGAGGTAAATTTTTTCTTTTTTTTTGTTCTTTTCTTTATTTCTTGGTTTTGTTTTTCGGTCGCGGATCACTTTCATACGAATAAAAGTAGAACTGAACAACGGAGGAAAAGAACACAAGCGGTGAAGAGAGTGAGACTTAATAAAAAAAAATAAAACAAAACAGCCTAAAACAGATAAATAGATTTCAAAAACGATATTGAATTACTGTGATTGTTTTTTCCTTTGGGGGGGGGGGGGGGGGGGGGGGGGTTGGCTCACTCGCTTTGAACTCAATCGTAGGCCGTAGAGTCTATTTATAATAGTTTAATAGTGATGGACTGGATTTTGCGTGTGGATTAGCTTTCTCTATTATCTCGTAACAATCATAACATCAGATGGGAGATGCATTGAAGAGATTAGAACAAGAATTGCCATTGCGAAGGTAGCCTTTTGCAAGATCAAAAACACACTGACCAATAAAAATATATCAATTGAAAAGAGAAAAAGAGTGTTGAAGTGATACATAGAACCTATACTTTTGTATGGATGTGAAGCTTGGACAGTGAGCAGTCAAGCTGAAAAATAGCTGATGGCTGTGGAAATATGGTTTCTGAAGAAAATGCAAAGAATACCATGGACAGACAGAAAAACCATTGAACAAGTCCTTCAAGAAACAAATGAAGATCGTAAACTGATTACATATTATGAGAAGAAATGAATTGGAGAACTTGGTGACGACTGGCAAGATCGAAGGGAAGAGACCAAGGGGAAGACAGAGAAGTAAATACCTGGATGGCTTGGCCACGTGGCATGGTCGAGACAGGAACACAGATCTGATCCACGACTTTGGTGATCGAGTGAGATGGCTGAACATGACCGCCCATGCTTATCGGCATGGCACAGGATAGATGGATTAACAGTGTCCCTCGCCATCAGGTGAACCCACTCCGACTTCAGAGGTACTTGTAATTTACGTCCCCAAGTCAAAAACAACGGGTCAACATTTTAGTCCAGTTGTCCGGTGTAGAGGTTGGACCGCTTATCTCGGCAACAGCACACCGTATGTTTAAGAACACGCGTTCTTACCTATTCGGCCATGCGGGCCTGCAATTACATTACTGTGATGAAATAACTTCTAAAAAACAAGAGTAAGCAAAAAAAAAATACATTTTGCGTGAACTTTCAGCACCAGGTTGATTGAACGTTTAGTAGTTTGTTTACCACTGGTATGACAGAATCACGAATGGGGCAGCGGCAGAAGAAGTAGCAACCGCATAAGAAGAAGAAGAAGTAGCAGAGAAGAATAGAAGGAGGAAGAGGAAGAAGCAAAAGTAGAACAAGAAGAAGAAGTCTTTGTTCTTCATTTACGTACGATCTCATTATCTAACATTACGTTTCTATTTCCATCTTCTTCAGTAATGTTACAGTTAATTGACGCTGTTTGGTTTTACTTTGGATGGCGTCTTTGCGCCGAAACGTTTGGTCCGTCAGTGTGTAATGTTATTGCGGGATAAACAACACACCAGCTGTTTCACTATCTATAAAATAAGCCAGTGGGAGGAGTCAGACAACCATATATGGGCAAGATATCAAGGTGAAAGTAGTCCCTAGTAGGTACTGATGTTGGAGCTCACTCGCTTTGGACTCAAGCGTAGTCCATACACACAACTTCCAGTAGCACTTGACTGAATTGTGCCTGTGGATTAGCTTTCCCTATTACCAGTGTCCCTCGCCACCATGCGAACCCACTCCGACTTCAGAGGTACTTGTAATTTACGTCCCCGAGTCAAGAAGTCAACATTGCAGTCCAATTAACCGATGTAGGGGTTGAACCCGCTACCTCAACATAGCACACCGGATGTTTAAGAACAAGCGTTCTTATTCACTCGGCCATTCTGACCTCCGTGTTGGAGTGTGAACTGTTAGGTCTTCACACGTTCTAAGACACTATATAACATGAAATGAGGCGGCCAGTTCTAGTCTTCGTCGCCTCACCCTCACAGTTAATTCCCCGCCGCGGTATTGCAGTAGCTAGACGCTCGCCTGACAGCTCTATGGTCAGAATTTCGTTCCGCATCGGGCCGGATACCTGGGATCCCAGATTCACCCGTCCTAAAATAAAATGGATACCAGGAAATGTGTCCGGAAATAAAGGCGACCGGCGTGGTACTGACACCCATCGCCCAACGAGAGTCGATTGGTCTAAAAATGTCAATCTAGCACCGTATGCCCAATGATTCTTACGGCTTGAAAAGAGGTCCTTTACTTTTCGTTTAGTTACTCTCTTCATGAGCTGGGTCGACCCCAGAGTCGCAGTGTTCACAATAAATCATCCGCCCACGGCTAGGGGTTAAACTTGTCCACTGGCTCGACATGTCAGAGCACTAACCATTCAACCATCGCGGCTCAGAACATAAATTACCAGCAATTAGGAAAATAGGGAGTCGCGGAAGCACGCTTACACGCCGGCCCATGGGTCTTATGTTCGTATCCTCTTAGAGGCGGGCATTTTTATTTCATTGCCACGAACTCTTTAGGTCAACCAAGCCTGTGGGGGAAAAATAGTGTGTTGGGAAAATTAATAGGAAGTAAATTCGGCTTAACACAGCTGCGCGAGATTCGGCAGCGGATCGCGTCGTGTGGGTTTTTTACGGAAAGGTATGGGAGCCGGTCGTTCAGAAAGCAATGGCAAACTACTGAACGTAAAACTTGCCAAGACATCAACAGCAGCTGAAAATTGCTGGTGTTGACTGCAATGTCCTGTAAATTAAAAAAATTAAGTTACATGTCTTTCACAGGACGTAGCAGTCAACCCCAGCATTTTCGCTGTTCGTGATTCCTGAGCAAATTTTACGTTCAGTAGTTTGCTATTGCTTTCTGAACGACCGGCTCCTATACCTTTTTCGAAAAAAAACGTCCTGTAAATGGGATATTAAAAAAAAAAAAAAAAAAAAAACTCGGCTTGCTTGATATTTACCATAGCATCCACCGAGTGCCCAATAGTTTAAAACTGGGGATAGCACCGTCTACTAAACGCTCGTCATGGCGAGAAAATCGGCCCTTCACGTTTTATTATTCTAAATGTGGATTATAAAGAAAATACAAAACTTAAGTCCTTACCTCCTTTCCTCCGAGTCTTACAAGAGCGACAGCCACTCTCATAGTTGGGAAGTACATAAAGACCAGAAGGATCATCACAGCCAAAACTACCAAAGCCACAGCTCGTCTCTTCCATACTTGCCCGTTAGCCCAAATTGCAGATCCCAGATTAATCTCTTCCTTCTTAAAGAACGGCTTCGCAAAACTCTTTATTTGAGATTCAGTATAGCCAGCCTTCATGCAATATAAGTGTAGTTGTTTTAGTTCATCGTCTATACAATCCAGTTTCTCTTGCAGTGTCATCTTCGGGTGTTGCGACTGCATAACCGCGGATCTTGTTTCTGCCTGTTCTGGAACCAGTCGTTGTCAGTTATACGAAGCTTCTCGGATTGTGATCGTCTGCCAGCTTTGTGAAATAGCCTCCATCGATTTTTTTGAATACAGACGCATGGGGTTCCAACTGTTGTGTGGTAGTTTGTCTTCATAAATTCATTTGTTTACCACTTCAAAACCCAACACAGGCAAGTCTAAGGCTGTGATTATGATCGTATCGTGTTGTTCTATAGTCGCTTTGTTGTAGCCTATCCTATAAAGATTAACTCTGAAAGTGGCGGAGTATCGAGGACGCAATACTATACAAATATCCACTTAGGGCCGGAGACAGGCCCTTCGAGGCCCTAAGCAGTTCGAAAAGGGAAGTATGAGGGTATGTGTGTGTGTGTGGGGGGGGGGGGGGAGGAAGGTCTCCTACTTTTTTTCTTATTGAAAATGTATTATATCTCCTTATGAGAGAGAGAGAGAGAGAGAGAGAGAGAGAGAGAGAGAGAGAGAGAGAGAGAGAGAGAGAGAGAGAGAGAGAGAGAGAGAGAGAGGGAGGGGTGGGGTGAATAGTTTATGTGGCGAAGTGATCAAACCGCTTGCCTTGCACTCCTAAGATGTGAGTTCGTTTTCGGACTTATTCTGTCGGTGACCGAGAGCAACGAGATCAGAATGTTCAGAGACCTCTGTTGGTCGTCGCTATGTCTACGGAGTTCGTGCTCTGTGCGACGCTTATCGCAGGCAACTTTGAGTAAAGAGACTGAACCATATGCGATAAAATCCGGGGCAATGAAGCCTTATTTAAAGAATTTAAGAGATCCTGGTGCCTGTACTTCTATACGTAGGTACAAGAGGAACAAGGTGATATGACGAGATGACCTTCACTGTATTTCTATTTGAACAGTTTTCTCCTGAAAGTACTAAAGTCGCGTACTAAAGTCGCGTACTAAAGTCGAGTACTAAAGTCGCGTACTAAAGTCGAGTACTAAAGTCGAGTACTAAAGTCGCGTACTAAAGTCGTGTACTAAAGTCGAGTACTAAAGTCGAGTACTAAAGTCGAGTACTAAAGTCGAGTACTAAAGTCGCGTACTAAAGTCGAGTACTAAGGTCGAGTACTAAGGTCGAGTACTAAAGTCGAGTACTAAAGTAGTGTCGACTTTATTGCACCGTGCCTTATCTCATCTAGATACGGCAATCCGCTTACCGAGAGCATCGCACAATGCACGAAGTCCAGAGCTAAAGTGGTAAGGCCCGGGAGTCTCCGACAAAACTGTGCTCGTGCTCTGAACGACACAGTCCGGGGAATGAATCCACGACCTTCAGAACACAATGCATGCAACTTAACCAGCTCGCACGAACACCCTCATCGTTGTCTCCTATTTGTTTCTGGTTGCGAAGTCCTTGATCAGTTCCTCAAAACCAGTCAATGCCCATGGTCAATCCTGCAATGGAAAATGTAGGTGGTGACATCTTTGTCTTGCTGCCCTACTCGCGTACTTATTTTGCTAAATTGGTAATTCAGACCCTGCAAAATACTTGATGGGGGAAGCTACAAGAATGGTAGGTTAGTTTACGATAAGAAAAAGAGCTGTTTACCGTAACTCATACATGCAAAACGCTTAATTGTCCAATTTCGTCCATCTTGAATAAATTTAGATACAAATAAGATTATCAGTCAGATTATGATTTGATGGTTACTATATTCGATGTTTCCCCTCTGCCGTGCGTCCACCTTGACGAGGTAGAGGGGCTTGCGCGTTCCAATGACCCCAAGAGCTATGCCGACGGTAGCACAGCTACTGGTAGGGTCACCCATGTCGGACAGGTCAAGGGAGAGGGACCAGACGAAGTGACGCACAAACCTGCTGCCTTGTAGGTAGACTGGGGACAGTCAAAGGCTAGGGAAAGCATCCCGAAAAATGCTTGTCGAAATCGGATGTACTGAGCCACAGGCTTGACAAAGAAGTGCAACGTAACTTTATCATTTCATGATGCCACAGATGAAAATTAATCGTTATGGTGCTAATCCCGTGAAGTCCCATCAGGCGGTGATAGTGCCGGGCCCCCTGCCTCGAGGGGGTCCACCCATGACTACTGGTGGTCACCTTCCCCTGTGCTGTGGAGTCAAGGCACAGAGGAGTAGGTTAAGAGCTATTGACCAAATACCAAGGACACTCAACATACTACAGTGGAATGCCGAAGGAGTTCATAACAAGAAAGAATCCCTGACACAGCGTCTTCATAAAGATAGAATAGATGTGGCATGCATTCAAGAGACACACCTCAACGCCAAGCGCAAATTTTCAGTCAGGGGATATCAGGCCACACGTTTCGACCGCGAAGGACACAAAGGAGGAGTTCTAATACTTACACGAAATACAATACCTTGCAGCGAAGTATCTGTGATCTCTGACAACCAAACAGAAATTATAGGTGTTGATATAATGATAAAGGACGTGAAAATAAGAATTTACAATCTTTATAGCCCAGCAGATAAAGATCTTACACTCTCAAACATGAAAATAACTGACACAAATTGCATTATTGTCGGAGACTTTAATTGCCGTTCAGAAAGATGGGGATACCCAGATACTGACAAAAGAGGAGATGAAGTGGAGGACTGGGAAATAGACTCAAATCTCCATCTACTCAACAAAGCGGATGACACACCGAGCTTCTACTCCAGAAGATGGATTACCACTTCTACTCCAGACTTAGCTTTCTGCACAGGAGACATCCTCCACAAAATCGACCGCCATGTGCTGGACCAATTAGCAGGTAGTGACCACAGACCAATCAAGCTTGTAATGAATATGGAGTATGTTCCACAGGAGCAAAAGCCCTTGCCCCGCTGGAATTACAAACGAGCAGATTGGGACAGATTTGCCACACTAACAGACAAATATTGTGAAAACATAAATACTCGATATGGCAACATGAAGCAAATGGTGGAAAGTCTAAACAGAGCAATAATACAGGCAGCCACTGAGTCCATTCCAAGAGGAGCGAGGAAAAATTACAAACCATACTGGACTGAAGAACTACAAAGTTTGGAGGACAAAGTTGAAGATGCCAGGAAGACGGCAGAGAGAGAACAAACAATTGAAGCGAACATCTCTCTCAAAGCAATCTCAGCAAAATATAAAAGAACAGTAAATCAAACAACAAGAGATTGTTGGAGGGAAAAAACAGAAAACCTGAATTTTGACAGGGATGGAAACAAACTATGGAAACTAGTGAAAGCCATGAACAATGAAGGACCTAGAAGCAAACAAATAGCAATTAAACAAGGAAATGCCTTGCTTACAGGAAAAAAGGCTGCAAATGCACTAATGGAACACTATGCCAGTGCAAACCACATTGATATTACAACCGAACAGAAGAAAGCAATCAAAGATAAACAGATACATCAGAGTAATACAGAGACAGCAGCAGAATATATGATGGCAAATCTAACAATGGAAGAAATGGAACAGGCAATGAATACCCTAAAAAAGAAGAAATCACCAGGAAAGGATGGAATCAGAAATGAAATGCTAATAGGACTAGGGACAAAGGCAAAAAAGAAACTACTAGCAGTCCTAAATTACAGCTGGAAGAGGGGAATAGTCCCACAGGCATGGAAGGAAGCTATACTAATACCAGTCCCAAAGAAAGGAAAAGACCTGGAAGAACCAAATGGCTATCGACCTATCAGTCTACTTAGCTGTGTAGGAAAATTAATGGAACGCATTATCAATGGCAGGCTAACATGGCATCTGGAAGAAAACAAACTCTTAACACCACACCAAGCAGGATTCAGAAAGTACAGATCCACTGAAGATCAAATAACCTATATAGCTCAGGAAATAGAGGGTGCCTTCCAAGAGAAAAAGCACACACTAGCAGTCTGGACAGATTTAGAAAAAGCATTTGATAAAGTATGGAAGGAAGGACTGAAAGTAAAACTGCAAAAAATGCATGTTTGTGGGAAAATGTACAAATGGATCAGCCACTACCTTGAGAACAGAACTGCCAGGACAAAAGTACAAGGACAAAGCAGCAAAATGATGCTGTTGGAGCAAGGTGTCCCCCAAGGAGGTGTTCTTTCACCAACATTATTCCTAGCATATATAAACGACATCACGGAAAATTTTCCAGCCAGAGTACACACATCATCCTTTGCAGATGACCTAGCCATATGGACATCTGAAGAATATATTAGTACAGCTAACAGCAGAATACAGCAAGCCCTATTAGCACTAGAGGACTGGTCAAAATCATGGCTAGTGAAGATAAGTGAGGAGAAAACATGCACAGTGTTCTCCCTCTCAAATAAAACTCAGCAACCTAAGCTGGTATTGAATGGAAAAATATTGCGCCATGAAGAAAATCCAAACTATCTAGGAGTCACCTATGATCGTCGCCTGACATGGAAAACACAGGTTGAGAAAAATCGAACAAGAGCAAGGCAAAGAATGGCAATCATGAAAAAGCTTGCTGGTACAACGTGGGGAGCAGATGAGAAAGTTCTCAAGAAGCTATATACTGGACGGGTGAGGCCAGTACTGGAATATGGCATTGCAGCTTGGGCAACAGCAGCTAAGTCAAACTTTTAACAAAATAAGTAGAGTCCAAAACCAAGGAATGCGAATCATAACTGGAAGCCTGAAGACAACGCCTATTAATGAACTAGAAAAGATCACTTGTTTACAACCAATGCAGGACAGAAGAGATAGCAGAGCCCAGCAACAAGCAGAAAAATTTAGAAGATTGACAGACCACCCTATGTGTAACAGGCTTAATGGTTTTGGAAAAGGAAGACTGAAGCGTAGCAACTTTGTAGAAACTGCAAAACGAAAGATTAGGGCAGATCCCATACTTAACATATCAACAGTCAAGCCTATTTACTATGCACACAACTTCCCAGCTTGGAAACAGCAGCAACTGCCTGAGATGATAGAAAACATTCCTGGTATTGAGAAAAAGAACACTCAGCATGAAACCGAAAGAAGAGAAATAACCCTAAACTACATAAAAGAACATTACCCAAGCAGCAATTGGACCCATGCATATACAGATGGATCAGCCAAAAATTCAATAGAGAATGGAGGAGGAGGAATTCTCCTAAATTTAAAAAATGGAGTGAAAAAAACACATTCAGTGGCAACTGGAAAGTTTTCAAGTAACTTCAAAGCAGAGGTAGAGGCTCTGAAAACTGCAGCAGAAATGCTCTTGATGGAGGAAAATAAAGAGAAGCAAATAGCTATCTTCACAGACGCAAAGTCAGCTGTCTCAATACTGAAGAGCAATAACAGCACAGAAATAGCTGACCTAAGAGCAGCACTCCATGGTCTAAGCCAGAAATCCAAAAAAGTTGTAATACAGTGGATCCCATCACATTGCAGTATACCTGGAAATGAAGAGGCTGACAGACTGGCAAAAGAGGGCGGACGACTACCACAGCCTGACATAGACATAACTTACAATGAGGCAAAGAGGTTGATAAAAAGCACCTATAAAACCAAATGGGAATCAGAGCATCCAGGCCACCAGAAGGATGATGCATATTACAAACTCGACCGAAGAGAACAAGTAGCAATCTTCAGACTCCGCACAGGACATAGCAGGCTGAAATACCACTTGTTCAATAAACTAAAGATAGGAGATACCGATGAATGTAATTGTAGAACTGGAAAAATGACAGCTAAACATTTGCTGCAGGAGTGCCCAATATATGCAGAACAGAGAAAGATATTTTGGCCCACACCTGCTTCATTTGAGGACAAGCTCTATGGAGATATCAACAAGCTCACGTTGACCGCAGCTTACTTTAACTACATACAGGTTGACATTTAAAGGTGTATGAAGAAGTATTCAGACTGCCACACTTCATACCACAGGTATGTCGGTTACAAAAGCCTCCCAGAGGCATGAAATGGAATATTGCTTGGATAGCAAATCCATTACGTGGAAAGTCCGAATCAAAAGCTCACTGTGTGAGCTTCATAAAAGGTGGAAAAAGTGTCCTAGTGGCACGAAATGGAATATTGCTTGGATAGCAAATCCATTACGTGGAAAGTCCGAATCAAAAGCTCACTGTGTGAGCTTCATAAAAGGTGGAAAAAGTGTCCTAGTGGCACGAAATGGAATATTGCTTGGATAGCAAATCCATTACGTGGAAAGTCCGAATCAAAAGCTCACTGTGTGGGCTTCAAATAAGGTGGAAAAAGTGTCCTAGTGGCACGAAATGGAATATTGCTCGGATAGCAAATCCATTGCGCGGAAAGTCCGAGTCGAAAGCTCACTGTGTGGATGTCATCTGCACACTGCATTCTTCTGGTTTCCGGAAGAACAGCCTATGGTGAACGGAAGGCCCAATATACGGAAGTGAGGCTAAGCAGCCATGTGCAGGACGTGACGATTCCTTGGGTGAGCCCAGTACCAGAGCGCTATGTATCGGCTCTGCAAGTATGGAAGCCTCCTTGGATGGCGGGGAATGCCCATGGTCTGCCCCTGCCTTTCCTTGAGGGCTGACCAGGATCTTTGGTTGTTCTATATGGGCCAGCTGGGATGGGGGATAACACCACAACAGTGAGAGTCAAACGTCCTAAGAAACCCCCGGGAAGGTTAACCCGGTCAACAAATGCCCGCAGAAGTCGGATGTGTCGGCCTAACGGCGCAAGAACGCAGCTCTGCTGTAAACAAGGCACAACGCAATCACATCCGGAAAAAAAAACTCCGGATGAACGAAGAAGAAGAAGAAGAAGAAGAAGAAGATATTCGATGTTTTTTTCTTTTTTTTTCAAATATGTGGGGGGTGGGGGGAAACAACAAACACCCACTGAGTATAGTGACCAGTAAAATATTGTGTTTGTAGATCAGGGAAAGGCTTTCGATAGAGTAGACACTTATAAATTATGGACCATCCTTTAAGACTACAGGATACGAGGAAAATTGCTAGAAAATATAGCCATGTACCACTCGAGCCGAAGTGCAGTAAGAACACAAGAAGATATATCAGATATGTTCACATTCAATACAGGAGTGAGACAGGGGTGTGTGCTCTCTCTTGTGCTATTTAATATCTACATGGACAGAATGTCCAAAGAAGCAAGCCTTGACAGAGCAGATTCAGAAAATTTAGAGCTCTTTACTCCAGATGAAACAAATGATCCACGGGAAATAAATGAACTTCTATTTGCAGACGACCAGTGTCTGTTTTATAGCGACGAGGGAAGACTTCAAATTCATATTACTAATCTGAGTTCAACATGCAGCAGATACAATATGAGTATAAACACAGCCAAAACCGAAGTAATGCAAGTTAGCAGATCGCCAGGCCCACTAAGTATACAGATAAATAACACAACTCTGAAACAAGTTAAAGAATTCAAATATCTTGGAAATACGATCACAGAACATGGCAGATTGGACAAAGAAATCGAAATCAGATGTCAGAAAGCAAGTGCACTTACATATCAACTACCACCCTTACTGAAACATCCTAATATACCCATGTCCACAAAACGACAGATAATAAACATGATTATGTGGTTGTTTCGGGATTTGAAATTTAAATATTGAGCACAACCCACTACTGGCAACGCCGATCGCATTCTGGTATGAACCTAAGGCCTATCCACGTCAATATGGAAGCATAGCCTACGATGGGTAGCGTTGTGATGTTCTGTTGTGATAATTTGGTGTGTCCAGTGTGTGCCGCGTGGTTACACACCCGCTTCACACGCGTGATCCGGGACTGTTTCCGGATCCGGTCAGGGATATGCACTACTGACGAGCTCAAACGAGGGCGAAACTCGAGTATAGTGCTTCCATATTGACGTGGATAGGCCTTAGGTTCATACCAGAATGCGATCGGCGTTGCCAGTAGTGGGTTGTGCTCAATATTTAGATAATAAACAGCATATTCACACCAACCCTATGCTATCAATCTCAAACTTGGACTTTATCCAAATCACACTTTCGCAAAATCAACACCTGTGAGATGAGATGCATGAGGAGAGCTGCCAACTTAACAATCCGAGACCGAGTAAGAAATGCTGTTATCAGACAGACAGTGGGATCAACACCTTGTGCCACATTTATTGATAGACAGAAGATCAAGTGGTTTGGCCATGTCGTTAGAATACAACACCATAAACTACCATCACTGGCCCTACATCAAAGATCATCCGCGACGAGATCAAGAGGCCGCACAAGAAGAAGATGGATTGACGACATCAAAGACATTGGAATGACACTTTCCGGTGCCACCCATCGGGCGCTGGAGCTCCAATTATTCCTCCCCCACGACGCTTGACGGCAAATGTGGAAGATGATGATGATCATCATCGAACTCGATCAGCTCTTTTCAAAACTTACCATCGAAAAGAGTCAACTGATCTCACAGACTGAAAGGACGAAAAACTGGAAAAGCCATTGCGAGTAGCAACATCATCAATACCCTCCTTTTTTCTTTTTTTTTTTTTGCGCTCTCGCTTTGAACTCAAGTGTTGTTCATACACACTACTGCTGTTTTGTATTTGTTTATAACTTGTATTTTTTATATATCGATAGATATAGGATTGGATCGCAAAGTAAACTGATTAGAAAAATTAAACGTAGACAGACAATCACAATCTTTTGGTCACTGACGTTATGAGATGAAATAAACTGGAGAACTTGGTGACAACTGGCAAGATCGAGGGGAAGAGACCAAGGGGAGGACATAGAAATTAAATAAGTAAATCTTGGGTGGCTTGGCCTCGTTGAATGGTCGAGACAAGAAGAGTAGACTGAGTTGATTTATTTTACAATTCTGGTGATCGAGTGGGATGGCAAAACATGACCGCCCACGCTTACCGGCATGGCACATGATGATGAGGATTGGATCGGACGGTTGAAGTGTTGAACCGGGTCAGGACGTTCCAAAATTTGAATCGAATGCTACTAATAAAGCATAGGTTTAAGAACATTAATAGTTCAGAGGGCTCTGTGGCGCAACGGTAGCGCGTCTGACTCCAGATCAGAAGGTTGCGTGTTCAAATCACGTCAGGGTCAGCAGATTTTTTTTTTTTTTTTTTTTTTTTAACTTATATTTTTAAAATCTCTCATAACTTTTATTTATATAAATTACCTCTTTATTGTATACCAATGTCATTTTTTGTTTTGTTTTGCGCCCGCTCGCTTTAAACTGAAATGTAGTCTATAGACACTACTGTACTTCTGGTAGTGTCTATGGACTGATTTTTGCGTGTGGATTAGCTTTCCCTATTAATTAGTAGTATTACTACTGAGCATAATCTTGCCTAGTACATCAACAACAGCTGAAAGATGCTGGTGTTGACTGCAACGTCCTGTAAGGGATATGCATCCATCCATCCATCATGTGCCATAACGGAAAGCGTGGGCGGTCATGACTCGCCATTTCACTCGATCACCAGAGTCGTGGATCAGTTCAGTGTTCCTTCTCGACCATGCCATATGGCCAAGCTATCCAGGTATTTTCTTCCCGGAAAAAAATAATAGTATTAGCAGTGTTGTCGATGCACCCGATGCAATAAAGCCATTGGAATTCGTGTTGTCCCCACGCCTCTTCAACCTATACACAGAAAGAATTGTTAAACAAGTCGAAATGCCTGGACTTAACATCAATGGAAGAATCGTAAACAATCTTAGATATGCTGACTATATCGTGTTACTAGCAGAAAGCGAGCAAGAGTTACAAAACCAAGTGGAATAAGTAAACTAGTATAGTGCAGAATCTTAGATGTTAACATCCTAACAACGATAACTTATTATGCACTGTGTACCTGTGCGGGCTGTTGAATTGCCGAGACTCCTGTCTATTCCACTTTTCACATTGGACAGTGGTGAGCATTTTGTGTGATATTCACTGGCGCAGGAATGGAGCATAATGGGGACGACCCGTTGCCGTGAAGTTGGAACCTCGACTAACTAACTAACTAACTAACTAACTAACTAACTAACTAACTAACTAACTAACTAACTAACTAACTAACTAACGATAACTATGATAATTAGCAATGGAAAGGAAATATCAATGAACATCACACTAAACGGGGAGATGCTAGAACAAGTAACAAGTTTCTCTTATCTTGGACGTGTAATAACAGACGAGAATCCGTGGCGAAGTGTCAAGCCGTCTGACTCGGGATTCGAAGGTTGTGGGTCTGATTCCTGGCGTCGTCCGGTTCACGAGTGCATTTTTTACGTTGACTCCTGATGGTCGTCGCTGGAGCTACGGAGTTCGTGCTTTGTGTGACGCTTTCCGCGCTGCGGAAAGAGACTGAGCCATGTGGGATAAAACCCGGTGCAATGAAGTCGACCCTGTTGACTTTTAAGTGACTGTCTATGTAAAATCAGATGATGGCAGAAGTGAAATAGAAATCAAAAAGAGAATAGGAATTGCCAAAAATGCTTCCAACATTATGAGATCAATATTAACATCTAGAGAGATTAACAACGCATTAAAAATGAGAATTGTCAAATGCTACGTATATTCATCTCTATTGTCTGGCGCGGAAGCCTGGACATTGAATAAGATACTAGAAAGTCGAATGCCCTGGAGATGTAGATGTATAGAAGAATATGTTGTATTTCATGGAAATAAAAACAATCAAATACCGAGATTCTAGAAAAACGGAATGAAAAGAGAGTTGATGAAAGAAATAAAAAAGAGGCAAGTGAAATATTTCGGCCACGTTAAAAGACATAACACTCTTATAAAAACCGTACTGGAGGGCAAGGTTGAGGGCAAGCGAGCAAGAGGTAGTCAACGATACAAGTGGGAAGATAACATCAAGAGATGGACGAACATCAACCTGACAGAATGTACAGTCAAGGCGAGAGACAGACAGTGTTGGAGATCCATTGCGGCGAACCTTCATTGTGGAGACCGCACCTGATTGATTAATAGTGTCCCTCGCCATCAGGCGAACTCACTTCGACTTCAGAGGTACTTGTAATTTACATCAAGGACGATAGGTCAACATTTTAGTCCAACTGTCCGGTGTAGGGGTTCAACCCCTTAGCTCATCATCAATACCAGATAACATCACACGCCTCATCAAAGAGAAGCAGCTCCAGCCATCACATTAGGGGCTAATTATTTCATCATCATCATCATCATCATCATCATCATCATCATCATCATCATCATCATCATCATCATCATCATGTGCCATGCCGATAAGCGTGGGCGGTCATGTTTCGCCAACTCACTTGATCACCAGAGCCGTGGATCAGCTCAGTGTTCTTGTCTTGACCATACCACGTGGCCAAGCCATCCAGGTATTTACTTCTCTGCCTTCGCCTTGTTCTCTTCCCCTCCATCTTGCTCGATTAATTAACTGCTTGTCCAAATAAGCAGGCTAATCCTTAAACTGACCGTTGGGTATGGCCCGCGTATGGTGTTATAAATATTCAAATGGCCTTGGGCAGAAAACAGTTGTCCCCACCCCTGATCTAGACATATTCCATCTTGGGTAACAAGTTATATTTCGACATGGCAGCGACCTTACGGCCTGCTCTTTGCTATGTCAAACTGCCGTGGGATGTTTCACGAGCACGAGTCAGTGGTAACTGGTATGGTTCAATATCACGCCGGCAACTTTGACCCCTTTTTCCTAGCACCCATTGATTAAAGCTGGGGTCAACCTAGGAGGCTAGGACAATTGTAAAAGAAAACAGAACAGAAAATACCCCCCCCCCCCCCCCCCCCATCACCACCACCACCACAAGGCGGATCGTGTGTGGCTGAAATGGTTAACGAGTTCGCGCTTAATTTGCCTCTTTTGACCACGTGCTGTGAGTTCATTCCTCACGCCAGTCAGGCGGACTTAAATGTTGACGTCTCCTCCTAGGCTCTGGGACATAAATTACAATTACCTCAGAAATCGGAGTGGGTAGTAGGGAAAGCTCATCCTCGCGCATCAGCCCAGTGCACTCATTAGCAATTTGAAATCATTGAAGACGAGAAATAGAACAGGTAAGCTATACTAGAACACAATCACAGGTGACAAAATGGACGTTGCGGCTAAAGCCTTCGTCAGCACACAACCGACAAACACTGATGATACAACTGACAACTGCATAGCACTGTTATTAGTAGCAGGACGTGTGTGGACTACACTCAACCTCAAAGCCAGCGAACGTGGAGTGGGGGTGTCCAGGATTGTTTTCCACCAGTTCAATTTTCAGCATTTCCATTAATTATATTATATTGCCATTAATTATATGAGAAATAAAGACAATGCAGATAGCTGGTCACCCCACCTCATTTACCGTAACCTCGAATATGTCAATGGCAAACCACGTCACATCACAATGGCAGTATCAGCTATGGAATTATATTATCTTTACCGACCTGTTTTATGTGGGAGAAAAAACACACACCGGTTATTGATCTCTCAAATTATGTTAGCGATTCAATTTCCTTGCTTGTTCGGAGGGCCCTGTGGCGCAACGGTAGCGCGTCTGACTCCAGATCAGAAGGTTACGTGTTCAAATCACGTCGGGGTCAACCTTTGTTTTGTTTATTGTATCTATTTTATTTATTTTGATGTTTATATCGAATTCTTCTTCTTCTTCTTCTGCGATCATCCGGAGTTTTTTTTCGGATGTGATTGCGTTGTGCCTGTTTACAGCAGAGCTGCGTTCTTGCGCCGTTAGGCCGACACATCCGACTTCTGCGGGCATTTGTTGACCGGGTTAACCTTCCCGGGGGTTTCTTAGGACGTTTGACTCTCACTGTTGTGGTGTTATCCCCCATCCCAGCTGGCCCATATAGAACAGCCAAAGATCCTGGTCAGCCCTCAAGGGAAGGCAGGGGCAGACCATGGGCATTCCCCGCCATCCAAGGAGGCTTCCATACTTGCAGAGCCGATACATAGCGCTCTGGTACTGGGCTCACCCAAGGAATCGTCACGTCCTGCACATGGCTGCTTAGCCTCACTTCCGTATATTGGGCCTTCCGTTCACCATAGGCTGTTCTTCCGGAAACCAGAAGTATGCAGTCTGCAGATGACATCCACACAGTGAGCTTTCGATTCGGACTTTCCATGTAATGGATTTGCTATCCAAGCAATATTCCATTTCGTGCCACTAGGACACTTTTCCACCTTTTATGAAGCCCACACAGTGGGCTTTTGATTCAGACTTTCCACGTAATGGATTTGCTATCCAAGCAATATTCCATTTCATGCCACTAGGACACTTTTCCACCTTTTATGAAGCCCACACAATGGGCTTTTGATTCGGACTTTCCACATAATGGATTTGCTATCCAAGCAATATTCCATTTCATGCCTCTGGGTCTTCATGCACCTTTAAATGTCAACCTGTATGTAGTTAAAGTAAGCTGCGGTCAACTTGAGCTTGTTGATATCTCCATAGAGCTTGTCCTCAAATGAAGCAGGTGTGGGCCAAAATATCTTTCTCTGTTCTGCATACGTTGGGCAATCCTGCAGCAAATGTTTTGCTGTCATTTTTCCAGTTCTACAATTACATTCATCGGTATCTCCTATCTTTAGTTTATTGAACAAGTGGTATTTCAGCCTGTTATGTCCTGTGCGGAGTCTGAAGATTGCTACTTGTTCTCTTCGGTCGAGTTTGTAATATGCATCATCCTTCTGATGGCCTGGATGCTCTGATTCCAATTTGGTTCTATAAGTGCTTTTTATCAACCTCTTTGCCTCATTATAGGTTATGTCTATGTCAGGCTGTGGTAGTCGTCCGCCCTCTTTTGCCAGTCTGTCAGCCTCTTCGTTTCCAGGTATACTGCAATGTGATGGGATCCACTGTATTACAACTTTTTTGGATTTCTGGCATAGACCATGGAGTGTTGCTCGTAGGTCAGCTAGTTCTGTGCTGTTATTGCTCTTCAGTATTGAGACAGCTGACTTTGCATCTGTGAAGATAGCTATTTGCTTCTCTTTATTTTCCTCCATCAGGAGCATTTCTGCTGCAGTTTTCAGAGCCTCTACCTCCGCTTTGAAGTTACTTGAAAATTTTCCAGTTGCCATTGAATGTGTTTTTTTCACTCCATTTTTTAAATTTAGGAGAATTCCTCCTCCTCCATTCTCTATTGAATTTTTGGCTGATCCATCTGTATATGCATGGGTCCAATTCCTGCTTGGGTAATGTTCTTTTATGTAGTTTAGGGTTATTTCTCTTCTTTCGGTTTCATGCTGAGTGTTCTTTTTCTCAATACCAGGAATGTTTTCTATCATCTCAGGCAGTTGCTGCTGTCTCCAAGCTGGGAACTTGTGTGCATTGTAAATGGGCTTGACTGTTGATATGTTAAGTATAGGATCTGCCCTAATCCTTCGTTTTGCAGTTTCTACAAAGTTGGTACGCTTCAGTCTTCCCTTTCCAAAACCATTAAATCTGTTGTACATAGGGTGGTCTGTCAATCTTCTAAATTTTTCTGCTTGTTGCTGGGCTCTGCTATCTCTTCTATCCTGCATTGGTTGTAAACAAGTGATCTTTTCTAGTTCATTAATAGGCGTTGTCTTCAGGCTTCCAGTTATGATTCGCATTCCTTGGTTTTGGACTCTGCTTATTTTGTTAAAGTTTGACTTAGCTGCTGTTGCCCAAGCTGCAATGCCATATTCCAGTACTGGCCTCACCCGTCCAGTATATAACTTCTTGAGAACTTTCTCATCTGCTCCCCATGTTGTACCAGCAAGCTTTTTCATGATTGCCATTCTCTGCCTTGCTCTTGTTCGATTTTTCTCAACCTGTGTCTTCCATGTCAGGCGACGATCAAAGGTGACTCCTAGATAGTTTGGATTTTCTTCATGGCGCAATATTTTTCCATTCAATACCAGCTTAGGTTGCTGAGTTTTATTTGAGATGGAGAACACTGTGCATGTTGTTTTCTCCTCACTTATCTTCACTAGCCATGATTTTGACCAGTCCTCTAGCGCTAATAAGGCTTGCTGTATTCTGCTGTTAGCTGTACTAATATATTCTTCAGATGTCCATATGGCTAGGTCATCTGCAAAGGAGGATGTGTGTACTCTGGCTGGAAAATTTTCTGTGATGTCATTTATATATGCTAGGAATAATGTTGGTGAAAGAACTCCTCCTTGGGGGACACCTTGCTCCAACAGCATCATTTTGCTTGTTTGTCCTTGTACTTTTGTCCTGGCAGTTCTGTTCTCAAGGTAGTGGCTGATCCATTTATACATTTTTCCACAAACATGCATTTTTTGCAGTTTTACTTTCAGTCCTTCCTTCCATACTTTATCAAATGCTTTTTCTAAATCTATCCAGACTGCTAATGTGTGCTTTTTCTCTTGGAAGGCATCCTCTATTTCCTGAGCTATATAGGTTATTTGATCTTCAGTGGATCTGTACTTTCTGAATCCTGCTTGGTGTGGTGTTAAGAGTTTGTTTTCTTCCAGATGCCATGTTAGCCTGCCATTGATAATGCGTTCCATTAATTTTCCTACACAGCTAAGTAGACTGATAGGTCGATAGCCATTTGGTTCTTCCAGGTCTTTTCCTTTCTTTGGGACTGGTATTAGTATAGCTTCCTTCCATGCATGTGGGACTATTCCTCTCTTCCAGCTGTTATTTAGGACTGCTAGTAGTTTCTTCTTTGCCTTGGTGCCTAGTCCTATTAGCATTTCATTTGTGATTCCATCCTTTCCTGGTGATTTCTTCTTTTTTAGGGTATTCATTGCCTGTTCCATTTCTTCCATTGTTAGATTTGCCATCATATATTCTGCTGCTGTCTCTGTATTTCTATGATGTATCTGTTTGTCTTTGATTGCTTTCTTCTGTTCGGTTGTAATATCAATGTGGTTTGCATTTGCATAGTGTTCCATTAGTGCATTTGCAGCCTTTTTTCCTGTAAGCAAGGCATTTCCTTGTTTAATTGTTATTTGTTTGTTTCTAGGTCCTTCATTGTTCATGGCTTTCACTAGTTTCCATAGTTTGTTTCCATCCCTGTCAAAATTCAGGTTTTCTGTTTTTTCCCTCCAACAATCTCTTGTTGTTTGATTTACTGTTCTTTTATATTTTGCTGAGATGGCTTTGAGAGAGATGTTCGCTTCAATTGTTTGTTCTCTCTCTGCTGTCTTCCTGGCATCTTCAACTTTGTCCTCCAAACTTTGTAGTTCTTCAGTCCAGTATGGTTTGTAATTTTTCCTCGCTCCTCTAGGAATGGACTCAGTGGCTGCCTGTATTATCGCTCTGTTTAGACTTTCCACCATTTGCTTTATGTTGCCATATCGTGTATTTATGTTTTCACAATATTTGTCTGTTAGTATGGCAAATCTGTCCCAATCTGCTCGTTTGTAATTCCAGCGGGTCAAGGGCTTTTGCTCCTGTGGAACATACTCCATATTCATTTCAAGCTTGATTGGTCTGTGGTCACTACCTGCTAATTGGTCCAGCACATGGCGATCGATTTTGTGGAGGATGTCTCCTGTGCAGAAAGCTAAGTCTGGAGTAGAAGTGGTAAGCCATCATCTGGAGTAGAAGCTCGGTGTGTCATCCGCTTTGTTGAGTAGATGGAGATTTGAGTCTATTTCCCAGTCCTCCAATTCATCTCCTCTTTTGTCAGTATCTGGGTATCCCCATCTTTCTGAACGGCTATTAAAGTCTCCGACAATAATGCAGTTTGTGTCAGTTATTTTCATGTTTGAGAGTGTAAGGTCCTTATCTGCTGGGCTATACAGATTGTAGATTCTTATTTTCACGTCCTTTATCATTATATCAACACCTATAGTTTCCGTTTGGTTGTCAGAGATCACAGATACTTCGCTGCAAGGTATTGTATTTCGTGTAAGTATTAGAACTCCTCCTTTGTGTCCTTCGCGGTCGAAACGTGTGGCCTGATATCCTCTGACTGAGAATTTGTGATTGGCGTTGAGGTGTGTCTCTTGAATGCATGCCACATCTATTCTATCTTTATGAAGACGCAGTGTTAGGGAGTCTTTCTTCTTGTAAACTCCTTCGGCATTCCACTGTAGTATGTTGAGTGTCCGGGGTATTTGGTCAATAGCTCTTAACCTACTCCTCTGTGCCTTGACTCCACAGCACAGGGGAAGGTGACCACCAGTAGTCATGGGTGGACCCCCTCGAGGCAGGGGGCCCGGCACTATCGCCGCCTGATGGGACTTCACGGGATTAGCACCATATCGATTAATTTTGATTTGTGACATCATGAATTAAGTTACGTTGCACTGCTTTGTCAAGCCTGTGGCTCAGTACATCCGATTTCGACAAGCATTTATTCGGGATGCTTTCCCTAGCCTTTGACTGTCCCCAGTCTACCTACAAGGCAGCAGGTTTTACGTTGCACTGCTTTGTCAAGCCTGTGGCTCAGTACATCCGATTTCGACAAGCATTTATTCGGGATGCTTTCCCTAGCCTTTGACTGTCCCCAGTCTACCTACAAGGCAGCAGGTTTGTGTGTCTCTTCGTCTGGTCCCTCTCCCTTGACCTGTCCGACATGGGTGGCCCTACCAGTAGCTGTGCTACCGTCGGCATAGCTCTTGGGGTCATTGGGACGCACAAGCCCCTCTACCTCGTCACGGTGGACACACAGCAGAGGGGATATCGAATTCTACCACCCCGAAGACATTTCTCATTCCTCTATTGAAAACAAATCAATCAATCAATCATGTGCCATGCCGGAAAGCGTGGGCGGTCAGGACTCGCCATTTCACTCGATCACCAGTGTCGTGGATCAGCTCAGTGTTCCTGTCTCGTCCATGCCATGTGGCCAAGCCATCCGGGTATTTTCCTCTCGGTCTTCCTCTTGGTCTGTTCCCTTCGATCTTGCCAGTTGTCACCAAGTTCTCCAATCCATTTCTTCTCATAACATGTCCAAAAAATTTTGACTGTCTACGTCTAATTTCTCTAATCAGTTTACGATGTTCATTTGTCTCCTGTAGTACTTGGTCATTGGTTTTTCTGTCTGTCCATGGTATTCTTTGCATTTTCCTCAGAAACCACATTTCTGCAGCCATCAGATGTTTTTTCAGCTTGACTGCTCATTGTCCAAGTTTCACATCCATACAAAAGAACAGGCTCTATGTATCCCCTCAACACTCTTTTTCTCGTTTCAATTGACATCTTTTTATTGGTCAGAATGTTTTTCATCTTGCTAAAGGCTACTTTCGCCATGGCGATTCTTGTTCTAATCTCTTCAAGGCATCTCCCATCAGATGTTATGACTGTTCCAAGATAATTGTACCGATTCACTTGTTGAAGAATATTTCCATTTACTTGTATATTACATTGTGACACTTCTTTCTTCCAAGTGATGACCTTAACCTGAGTCTTTTTACAATTTAATTCTAACCCCAGTTGCTCACTGTGTACAACAACCGCATCTACTAATTGTTGTAGGTCCTGCGCATTGTCTGCAATTAATACTGTATCATCTGCATATCTAATGTTATTGATATTTCGTCCTCCAATGCTGATTCCATTTATATCCTCTACATTTCTAAAAATATTTTCACTGTATAGGGAAAAAAGATCTGGAGACATCACACATCCCTGCCTAACACCTCTCTTAATTGGCTGATACTGTCCCACTTCATTATCAATCCTGATGGCAGCTTGTTGTTTCCAATATATGTTTTTTATAAGTCTAATGTCTTTCCCATCAATTTGTAGATCTGCAAGCATATCCACCATGTTGACATGTCTAACTCTATCAAAAGCCTTTGTTTACTCAATAAAGCAAAGATGTATATCCTTGATTACTTCTATCGCACGTTCAATAACTGTTCGCAGCATATGCACAGCATTTACTGTACCCTTTCCTTCTACAAACCCACATTGTTCTTCCCCTTTTTCTGGTTGTATCTTCAAACAAATCAACGTATGTTATTTAGGATTTATTTTGCAGATGTCTTTGTTTGTTAACTGCTACACTATGAGAAGAGCCCACCAGTAGCCATTGATGTTTCTGCGTAATCCTAATGTCATGCGGATCAATAAACCAGGCCTCTTCTATAACTGATAGTAATGTACATAACGGCCTCGCGTTTTATTTTGCCCCCCCCCCCCATACACACACGCACACACATTTCCTTTGTAGACATTTCTGAAACCATAGTGTTAAAAATGTGTGCCGGTTTCCGTGGCCAAAGGCTTGCGAACGCGGTTCGTGGGCCGCTTACCAGGCGTTCGAAACGCAGCCGCGGCCGATTTGTGCAGCAGATCGTGTCGCCTTGTATTGTAACGTGTTGGTATGAGAGCCGGTCGTTCAGAAATCAATGGCAAACTACTGAACGTAAAAAACTTGCCTAGTACATCAACAACAGCTGAAAAATGCTGGTGTTAACTGCAACGTCTTGCAAGGGGCAATTTAATATGCAACATTAAAAACAAAAGTGTTAAAAAAATTTTAAAAAAAACATCGATCGGCACGCTTCAATTAAAAAAATCAAAAATAAGGAATCTTTGAAACCAATGAATGTTTATAATATTGTTGTAAACACTCTTCGTGCTTGTGATCCACACGACAGTACTGATTTAACTACCAGTTCAATATTCTAAGTTTGTACTAGCTTTTAATTTTTTCTTTTTTTTACTACCACAAATGCTCTGGTGTTATATAAGCTCCTCTTGAGTTTTGTATTCATATTTTAATATCTCTATCAATTTCCCACCTGAAGAAAGTAACATAGAAGGTCCACCTATTTTAAAGAAAGAAGACGCTGATGCTATAAAACACATAGAAAGGAAAAAATAATCAGGCCCGATGGCATCACAATAGAAGAATTACAAGTACTGGGAGAACTTGAGTATGTCCTCCTTCTTCTTCATTTGTTCGCTTGAAATATTTCTATAACTGCAATGTTGTCTCTTGTATGAATCTAACAGTCTTTTTTAGTTCACACATCGGTCCATAGAGTTTATCTTCCACTGCCGTCTCTCTAGGCCAGAAGGTTTGCCTAGATATGTTATATTTTGGGCAGTCTTGGAGTATGTGCTCTGCTGTCTGCGACACCAATCCATATGTGCACATGGCTGTTTCACCAATCTTGAATTTTGTATACATATGGTTGCGTAATCTATTGTGTCCTGTTCTGAGGCGCAGAATAATGACTTGTTCTGGTCTGTCCATAATGTGGTAGTCATCTTGAGCAGGTTTTGGTGGCTTTCTGGCTGATTTTATCATTTTCATTTGGTGGTATGTAACGGGCACATCAGGCTGTTCTTTGGCTCCTTCCTTAGCCAATTGATCAGCTCTGTCGTTTCCGGGTACTCCACAGTGGGATGGTATCCACTGTGTGGTGACCTTACGCTGACTGCTAAGTTCAGAAAGTAGTGTCCTTAGTACTGGCAATTTCCCAGATAGGAGCGATTCGAGTACTGATTTTGCATGTCAATAGCACCACAGGTGTACCATTGCTGGTATTTAGTAATATTTCTGTTGCTATTTTGATTGCCTCAATTTCAGCATCGTAGTTATGGCAGTACTTTCCTGTCGGTACTCTGGCTGTGTCCCTAGTATTATTTGGGTATTCTATGTACACTCCCGCTCCTCCATTTCGAACAGCATTTTATGCTGACCCATCTGTTTAGACTCAGACCCAGAAGTCCTGTGGGTATTCTTCATCAAGGAGAGTGTGTCCTAAACCTGCTGGTTAGCCCCGAGCTCTATGACTATAAGATCAACACCTTGCAGTCCCGGACAGAAGCATTATTACAAACATTTTACGTGATGTGGAAAAACAAACAAACTATGCAAGGTGAAAAAAAAAACAGACACAAGATACTGACAAAGACAAGATCTTTATTTATGCATCATTCATGGTAATCAAACAACAATGTGAATTAGCTGCAAATTACACAGAGAAATACACTGTTGAAGTCACAAGATATGGAGAAATATTACTGGCCACAGCTGGGAAAATACCTGATGATTACAGAAACATGACTGCCCACAACTGGGAAGACACCTGATGATTACAGAAACATGACTGCCCACAACTGGGAAGATACCTGATGATTACAGAAACATGACTGCCCACAACTGGGAAGACATGATTACAGAAACATGACTGCCCACAACTGGGAAGACATGATGATTACAGAAACATGACTGCCCACAACTGGGAAGACACCTGATGATTACAGAAACATGACTGCCCACAACTGGGAAGACACCTGATGATTACAGAAACATGACTGCCCACAACTGGGAAGACATGATGATTACAGAAACATGACTGCCCACAACTGGGAAGACACCTGATGATTACAGAAACATGACTGCCCACAACTGGGAAGACACCTGATGATTACAGAAACATGACTGCCCACAGCTGGGAAGACATGATGATTACAGAAACATGACTGCCCACAACTGGGAAGACACCTGATGATTACAGAAACATGACTGCCCACAACTGGGAAGACACCTGATGATTACAGAAACATGACTGCCCACAACTGGGAAGACACCTGATGATTACAGAAACATGACTGCCCACAGCTGGGAAGACACCTGATGATTACAGAAACATGACTGCCCACAACTGGGAAGACACCTGATGATTACAGAAACATGACTGCCCACAACTGGGAAGACACCTGATGATTACAGAAACATGACTGCCCACAACTGGGAAGACATGATGATTACAGAAACATGACTGCCCACAACTGGGAAGACATGATGATTACAGAAACATGACTGCCCACAACTGGGAACTTACGGAGGGAGAATTGTGAAGGAGGACTCTGGTGCTTTCACTGAAACCACAAGTAGCCTGACCATGGAAGTCATGGGAGTAAGTAAAGCAATAACATGGCTCGAGACACAGACATTCACTAGGGCTTGTTTCCTTAGCGACTCAATGAACATGATCAAGAGGATAGAGGAGGGGTCGATCCGAAGAGAATGGTTGCTGCCTCTGAAGCGGTCTCGGCTGGCAAAGATTAGTTTCATCTTCGTGCCAGGGCATGCGGGAGTACAAGGAAATGAGCGGGCTGACAAGCTCGCAGGTGAGGCTACTGTGGAGGGCGGACGCGCCATGGACCAGGCTGACATTCTGAATGCTCTACGAGAAGTGAGACTTTTGCAAGAACCAAGTGATGACTGTGAATCTACAACAATGGCCAGACTGCGAGAGCAGCAAATTAAAAGAGGGGTGGCCAAACAAGAACACTACGCAGGAAGCCAAAGAAGATTGATAAACCAACACAGAACTGGCGTCGTTAGCCGCTACACGCTGCGGGATTTGCTGAGGAGGGGATCCGAGCACTTATGGACTGAATGGTCCGATGTGCAACGAGGATGATCTGTCGACTAACTAACTAACTAACTAACTAACTGGGAAGACACATGATGATTACAGAAACATGACTGCCCACAACTGGGAAGACACATGATGATTACAGAAACATGACTCCCCACAACTGGGAAGACACATGATGATTACAGAAACATGACCTCCCACAACTGGGAAGACACCTGATGATTACAGAAACATGACTGGCCACAACTGGGAAGACACCTGATGATTACAGAAACATGACTGGCCACAAATGGGAAGACACCTGATGATTACAGAAACATGACTGGCCACAACTGGGAAGACACCTGATGATTACAGAAACATGACTGCCCACAACTGGGAAGACACCTGATTACAGAAACATGGCTGCCCACAACTGGGAAGAAACCTGATGATTACAGAAACATGGCTGCCCACAACTGGGAAGACACCTGATGATTACAGAAACATGACTGCCCACAACTGGGAAGACACCTGATGATTACAGAAACATGACTGCCCACAACTGGGAAGACACCTGATGATTATAGAAACATGGCTGCCCACAACTGGGAAGACACTTAATGATTACAGAAACATGGCTGCCCACAACTGGGAAGACATGAATACAGAAACGACTGCCGACAACTGGGAAGACACCTGATGATTACAGAAACATGGCTGCCCACAACTGGGAAGACACCTGATGATTACAGAAACATGGATGCCCACAACTGGGAAGACACCTGATGATTACAGAAACATGGCTGCCCACAATTGGGAAGACGATGATTACAGAAACATGACTGCCCACAACTGGGAAGACACCTGATGATTACAGAAACATGACTGCCCACAAATGGGAAGACATCTGATGATTACAGAAACATGGCTGCCCACAACTGGGAAGACACCTGATGATTACAGAAACATGGCTGGCCACAACTGGGAAGACACCTGATGATTCTAGAAACATGGCTGCCCACAACTGGGAAGACATCTGATGATTACAGAAACATGGCTGCCCACAACTGGGAAGACACCTGATGATTACAGAAACATGGCTGCCCACAACTGGGAAGACACCTGATGATTACAGAAACATGGCTGCCCACAACTGGGAAGACTCCTGATGATTACAGAAACATGGCTGCCCACAACTGGGAAGACATCTGATGATTACAGAAACATGGCTGCCCACAACTGGGAAGACACCTGATGATTACAGAAACATGGCTGCCCACAACTGGGAAGACATGATTGCAGAAACATGACTGCCCACAACTGGGAAGACACCTGATGATTACAGAAACATGGCTGCCCACAACTGGAAAGACACCTGATGATTATAGAAACATGACTGTCCACAACTGGGAAGACATGATTACAGAAACATGACTGCCCACAACTGGGAAGACATGATTACAGAAACATGACTGCCCACAACTGGGAAGACACCTGATGATTACAGAAACATGGCTGCCCACAACTGGGAAGACACCTGATGATTACAGAAACATGGCTGCCCACAACTGGGAAGACATCTGATGATTACAGAAGCATGACTACCCACAAATGGGAA
Source organism: Cepaea hortensis (assembly GCA_963921405.1). NCBI lineage: Eukaryota > Metazoa > Mollusca > Gastropoda > Stylommatophora > Helicidae > Cepaea > Cepaea hortensis. The sequence goes on from OY992894.1 coordinate 17,040,595, forward strand.
GACACCTGATGATTACAGAAACATGGCTGCCCACAACTGGGAAGACACCTGATGATTACAGAAACATGGCTGCCCACAAATGGGAAGACACCTGATGATTACAGAAACATGGCTGCCCACAAATGGGAAGACACCTGATGATTACAGAAACATGGCTACCCACAACTTGGCAAAACAAACATTGCAGAGTTTATTGCCTGGCATATTTGGCTGTATCACAACAGTGCATACAACAAAAGAAGTGAAACATGCGAGGGGGCTTCAAATAAAAACCTTAAATATATGATATAAATTAAAATAACCATGCCACTGTCGTGTCACCTCTCAATATTGTTAAGGATGTCAACGAGTGTTAAGCACAGGACATCACAGTGCGGATGAACACTGATGTCATAAGGATGGTTTAAAGATGGCCGCCCTACTTTTGACATGCACCAAAGAGGAGCAGGGTTCTGTTATCCATTGTTTGATCAGTGTAGGAGGGAAACCTATGTAAATTCATCAGCGAATGAAGGCTCAGTATAGTGATGCATGCCTGTCAGTCCAGCAAGTGTGTGAGTGGAGTAGGACGTTTCAAAGCGGTTTGACTTCTGTGAGGAGTTACAGCAGGTGGTGCATTAGGGGTCACACATGCGACCAAGAGAATTTCTTTCTACAGGAATCCAAGCACTTTATCAGCTAAGGAGGACTTGCATTGAACGCAGTAGTGACTACATTGGAGAATGATACATTTATTATTTAATTATTCAGAAAATATTCACACACACAAAAAAAACACGCAATTTAACATTTAATGTTTTCATTTGAAACACCCTCATATAATAAAGTAATGTCATGAAATCTTTCATCTGATTAAACAAAACACACTGTTACATATTTAAGTGTCACCACAGTAGTTTTAAAGAGACTAAAGTCTTTCTGCCTACATAATTGTGGTTTACCTGAATAAATAGCAGAGACCTCAGCATATCTTGGTAACTTTTGGTGATTAATAGTGAAAAGCACACTGAAATTCTCATTGTCTGCAACATGTCCAGATTCTATTAACTGGTTGGCAGGGGACACTGGTAAAAGGAAAAAGCTAATCCACATGCAAAATTCAGTCCAGTGCACTAGAAGTAGTAGCATCAAACTATGCTTGAATTCTTCTTCTTCTGCGTTCATCCAGATTTTTTTTCCGGATGTGACTGCGTTGTGCCTGTTTACAGCAGAGCTGCGTTCTTGCGCCGTTAGGCCGACACATCCGACTTCTGCGGGCATTTGTTGACCGGATTAACCTTCCTGGGGCTTGAATTCAAAGCGAGTAAATGAAAAAAAAAATAAAAATATATTGGTGTGTTAAAAAAAAAATACATTTAAATGGCATTTAAATATATGACAATGTATTGTGTTTTATTTCAGCTGAGAAGATTCATTGCTTTACTTTATTATACTAAAAATGTATTAAAAATTTAACATATCCTGAACACTTTTAATGATTCAGTGAAGTCCAATTTTAAGGTCACAATTTCTTAAAGTTATTTGGAAACCAACCCAAAGTTGGTCACACAAATTTTCAAAATTAAAGCTCCTACCACTAAGAAAGAAGTCAGAAGCATGTTAGGACTGATAAACTATTACCAAAAGTTTATCCCAAATTTTGCCAACATGACAGCACAGGTATCTGAAACATTAAAGAAAGGACAACCAACGAAGATTGCTTGGACGAAGATTGCTTGGACAAACACGACAAACTGTTGCCAGATCAAGACAGTTTTGATTAAACCGCCTTTCCTGAAATTACCTGACATCACAAAAGAGTAGTCTGCAGACAGACACTAGTTCTTATGCTCTGTCTTCAATCCTATTACGATATCATAACAGAAAATGTCACCTCGTTTTATACATGAGTAGAAAACTCAGACACACAGAAAGAGTATGTTGTGAACTCAAAGCTCTGGCATTAGTAGAAAGCGTAACTAAATTGTCCAAATATCTTCTAGGTAGAAAATTCCTAGTAATGTCAGACAACAAACCCCTTAAAGTATTTAAAGAAGGTTATCCTAAAAATTCAAGGATTCATAGATGGTCTTTATTGTTGCAGGATTTTAACTATGATATCTGCCCCATACTTGGCAAAGACAACAAATTAGCTGATGTACTTAGTAGACTGACATTACAGCAAGTAGTGACCTAAATTTTACGGATGACAGAGAGAAAAAAAATCATCAGAAAGCACCACTACCTCCAAAGATATATATATATATATATATATATATATATATATATATATATATATATATATATATATATATATATATATAGTAAGCTAAAAAATTACTTAAGATGTCAATAATATATCAATGAAAAAATATCTTGTGCTGAAGATGGTGCTCCTAATATGATGAGGAAGAATAATGGGTGCTTAAAATTGATGAAAGATGAGAATCCAGAAATGCTTCTTGTGCATTGTGTTATTCACAGGGAGAACCTGGTAGCCAAAAACAGTTTGCCTGTTCTAAATGAAGTACTAAATGTAATTATAAAGTGCATCAATGCTATTAAAGCTAGTGCCAAATGTGAGCTAGTGCCAAATGTGAGCTAGTGCCAAATGTGAACGTCTCTTCATGTTATTTTGTGAAGAACAAACTGAAGACCATGTGAGACTTACTTCACACTGAAGTAAGATGGCTATCGAAAGGGAACTGCTTGAAAAGAGTTATGGAACTATTTGATACTCTGTGATTTTTAAGCGACAAACCTGAAATGAAAAATCTGTTAACGGTCGATGGTAAGGCATTTGTGAGTTATTTAGCCGATATCTTTGAAAAACTAAATATATTAAATAAACAACCTCAAGGAACAAATAAAACTCTTTTGTCGATGCAAAAGCGAAGATATTTGGTTTAATTACATTTATTGAATTATGTCAGACATATATTTACAACAACAATTTTGAAAAGTTTCATTGGCTCCAAAAATGTAAAGTGACTGATACCGTTATAAATGTCGATCATGTGAAAATTTTATCGGCTGATTTAAAAGAAAGATTTTCTGATTTGAAACAAATTGATTTCCCAACTTGGATGATGCAGCCAATGTTAGTGGATTTGTCTGATATTTCAAATATGTAGTATCAAGAAGAACTCGCAGAAATGCAAAATGATGAGTCAATTAAAACTAATATAAAAGAAGTGATGGTATGACTTTGTGAGGAAACCGAAATCAAATATCCAAATGCAACTAAATGTGCAAGAAAACAATTGTTACTGTTTCCATCTTCATATATAGCTGAATGAGGATTTAGTGCCATAAATGATTTGCAGCTAGAAACAAAAAAGAAACAAAAAATTGGCTGGATATAACAAAACGGGGAGACTTGAGACTGAAGTTAACTAAATTGGAACCTGACATAAAATCTCTTTGCAGCAAGCGTCAAGTGCAATGATCTCACTAAATTTAAATAATAATCACTAATAATTAAAATATAGAAAACTCTTTCATTAAAATTATTTTGTACTTGAATTTCAGTTCTCCATTATGTGTTTTGAAAATGTACTTACTGTGTTTGCTCAATAATTTCTTAGCGATTTCTTCCTAAAACCTATCATCCAAGTATCTTTAGTGAACATTTCAATTTTTGAATATTAAAAATTATGTATATGTTGGGAGGGGGTGGGGGTGGGGGGCATAAGAATTTTAGAAAGACTTAAGTGGGGCATAACACAAAAAAGGTCGGGAAACGCTGCCCTATACCATACAGGTAGTACATGTGAGAGCATGGTTGATCACCCGTTGTGGTGAAGTCCGACGATCACACCTTGATCGAACTTATCTAACGAGGCTACCTAGCTCAGGTGAAGCTGTATCAACCTTATAAAGAACATTCTCTATTACCAGACTCAGGTAGAGTCATGCCATGCATAATATTCGTCAACCTACAGGGATGAATCGGCTACAGTCGACGACTGCTACCTCCACGATGACTGGTGAATCTGGTGTATTCCAGTCTGGAGTGTTTTGACATTTTTCCTACTACATTTTATAAGGAAGGGTGGACTTTCTGTATTCCATTCAGTAGTGTTAGGACATTGATCTGCTACATTACAAAATGGTTTGTGTGAACTTCAACCCAGTTAAGAGGTTTTCGGACATTTATTGGCTAGAGACAATGAGTGTACATGAGGTTCTAAAACCCAGCCAGGGTGACAACGGCAATTGAACTGACATTAACTTAGGTTCAAAGATGAATGCTTCACTTAGTGATGATCAACAGGGGACACCTCTAGCCAGAGGGTCGGCCCAACTAGACTGCTGAGAATAGAAGTCCTAGTGCCGACACCATTAAGTGACATTTTGAATACTATCTGTGGTGGAGGTCCGGTCAAGTCAAAGAGTCTATTTGGCTAATCCCATTTGTCACCGTCCTGGGAGTATGATAGAGAGGAAAAAGGCCGGAGACTGGACTGATCAGGAGAGGATGTGTTGGCTAAGAATGATTGAACTGTATTGCCAGAGCGAGTGATTTGGATGAGCATTATAACTGATAACAGTGAGAGCGTTATCCTGTGATACTGCGTCTGTGCTAGTTGTGTGAGCTGAGGTGCTGAGTGAACGCGAGCATTGAGGGTTTATATACAGATTGTGTAAATATATTGAGATAAACCTGTGATTTATTTATTAAAAGCTTAAGAGTCACTGAACTTTATTGATATGTTCATGACCTGTCACGACACAAAACAGATGTTCAATGTGAGATGTTGACACCGTTTCATATCACCGGGTACTTGTTCAAGGCTGGGAGAGTCCACAAGTGTCCAGCCAGTATTGCTTGGAGAGAGCCCGGTGAGTCTCAGAGACCGACTAGACAGATACACACAACAGATCTTCCAGTGCCTGATGATGATCATCTCTTACTCTTCCTCTACTCTGTCATCTAATATGTATATAGATATCCTTCTTATCAGTGTCTTCATCATCCTGCTTCGACGCTAGTGTACAATAAACTTCATGTACATGCCTTTACTAAAGTATATGAGTGATGTTCAAGGTCCTTAGGTAGTGGGGATAAGATAGCGGGAGTCTAGAATCTATTGGGGGTCTTGTAGATGGAAACAACTTATCTCACTTGTGAGGTGGTCAGTACAGGTGGAAGAAGCAAGTGTATCTACCTGTCTAGCCCCAAAGATTAGTATACACAGGAACAGTGATATGTCGGCTGGGAAACCACAACGATACCGTTAGAGCCGGGGGTGAGGGTGGGAGGGCGTAGAGGGAGCATTGCATGTGTAAGGCCTTTGGTGGTCTGCTGAACTTTCCACCACAAAAGATTTGTCATAATCCTGCAGCGGCATCAGCAAGAATAGAAAAAATATACGGAGAGCCTCAGAGTCTTACAGGATTCAATACCTTGTCTAAGAGGAAAAAAAAGATGTAAAGAATTTGGAGATAATAAACGCCTTTATTAAATATAATGCAGACGTGGAACAATGTATAACAGACGTGATATCTGACATACGTAAAACAATGTCTGAGAGACATGGAACAATGTCTGTCTAACAAGGAGTAGAGGCTGTTAATCACTTTTTTTTAAAAATTAAATTTTAAACATATATCCTAATTTCTTTTTTTTTAAACTAATAATAATGAGATAATCCTTGATATGAAAATGCAGCAATTTTATCAGCTCCTTAACTTCCCTCATCATGAGAATGATGAGTCTCGGTCATCCCAGAGCTGGGGTTGGGGTGGGAGGCGTAGAGGGAGAATTTGCATGTATGAGGCTTTGGTGGTTTGCTGAACTTTCCACAACAGATTTGTCATAATCCTGCAGCGGCATCAGCAAGAATAGAAAAAATATACGGAGAGCCTCAGTCTTACAGGATTCAATACCATGTCTAAGAGGAAAAGGAGATGTAACAAATTTGGAGATAATAAACACCTTTATTAAATATAATGCAGACGTGGAACAATGTATAACAGATGTGATATCTGACAGACGTAGAACAATATCTGAGAGACATGGAATAATGTCTGTCTAACAAGGAATAGAGGCATTTAAGCAGATAAGTTTTTCTTTCTAACCATATCCTATTTTTTTTTTTTTTTTTTTTACAATATCAATAATGAGATTGCCATGGACCGATATGAGGTAGACAGTGGTAAAGTAATAAAGTAAGAACATGTGTACCATAGAATAGGAATTGTAATAGTGAGAACAGCTCACAACGAACACACACGACTAGGTCGAGGAAAGTCGGTGAGCAACGGATGATGATGACGAAGAACAAAGGGAAGTCACTCAGAGATGTTGCGTATCACGTGACATTAGTTGTGTGGTACACGGGAAAGAGACGGCTGGACATAGTCAGTCTAGCCAGGGTCCCAGTAGAGAGAGGACGTGAAACGTGTCGAAAGGAAAGCGAGATGAATGCAATAGTGTTCTCGATTTTGAACGCATCAGCCTGAGGCGAAAGTGTTAGACACAAGCCGGGCGGTCAGTTGAGTGGCGATTGCAGTTCAGTGACGGCTCGCCGAGTTGACGGTGATTCAGAATGCACCATGCCGATGTCAAGGGCAAGTGACTAAGTTGACCATACTCATAGTATAGCCATTGTATTATAACGGTGTTTAAGACCGACGTACAGTAATTAGAAGTGTTATTTACGATTGCACTATTGATGTTACGTGCGGCAATCCTTGTGTATAATAAACACTGAAGAATGGCACGGACGGAGTTGTTCACTGTTTTCATGCGATGAATGTTCCTGTTTAATTCTGTCACTGCGGCTGAACCAACGAGCCAACAATCAGCTTCATGGCAGAAGTGGAGGCTTTAGAATAAAAAAAACAGGAGCATGTGAATACAAGGTCACTTTCTAAAGAAAATCGGCAACAAATAGTTGTAAGATAAATAGAGGTCACCTTGGCGCCATTTGCAATTGGCAGATCAATGCAGCAACAACTTGCTACAAGATAAACAAGGTCAGCGTGGCACTAGTGGCAAGTAGTAAAACAAGTGATCAAGAATCAATTAAACGATAAACAAAGTCACCTTGGATGTTATTCACAAACTTTTGATCAAGTCACTAACATCCAAACAAAGGAGAGACAAGGTCACCTTGGGCGCCATTTGCAATTTCCAAATGAATTCATCAAGAAATATGTACACATATCAAACCAGTGCATCAATATCCTGGTGCTAGATAAACATTTGTGTCACGACACTGAATGCAGAAATATCAATTAAGCAACAAATAGTAACAATATTGACCCTGGCTGGGACAACATGTAGTTGTAGTTGTGAACTTCAAATATACGGTGTAAAGGCAGTCACTGACAACAAGAACTCATTGGGAACAAGTCTATGAATAAACAGTGATTAACTGCCTAGAGACATTCGAAAATAGAGAGAAATATTACCCAAAAAGTGCGTCCACGAAGACAACGACGGCACATCATCAGGTGTCCAAACTACTGAGAGTTAATACCATCAACAGTCAAAACCCACAGTATAAAGACAGAATATCAAAATAATTTTGACTGGAATTCTCACTAATTTGTAGATCATTCAAAATTTGTACCAAAGACCTCAAGACGGTGAAGATGTCCACAGATCTATTGCGAACCACAGCTGTAGCCAACAATCATTAATGTATCAAGCTGTTTTCTACGTAAATCGAGGATCTGAATTTTCCCAAGATAGTTGTCTGAATTTCAAGTTTGGTCTTCAATTAACATCCAACTACTTAGACGACCAAGAGAATGATACCGATTCAGTCCAGAACTTCAACACAACATCACAACAGTGAATCGGTATTTTGCTAAACTTCTACTCAAGCGCAGAAAATCTAGAATTGTCCTACAAAGCGATCTGAAGGTCAAGCTTTGGCCTACTATCAACACCAAATACCCTCGACAACTTGGGAGAAGATGCAGATTCAGTCCAGGATTTGAACACGTCACCACAATAGTAAATCGGTATTATGCTAAACTTTTTCCACTCAAGTTGCAGAAAATCCAGAATTTTCCTACAGAGCGATCTGAAGGTCAAGCTTTGGCCTACTATCAACACCAAATAACCTCGACAACTTGGGAGAAGATGCCGATTCAGTCCAGGATTTGAACACATCACCACAATAGTAAATCGGTATTATGCTAAACTTTTTCCACTCAAGTTGCAGAAAATCCAGAATTTTCCTACAGAGCGATCTGAAGGTCAAGCCTGGGTCTACTATCAACACCCAATACCCTCGACAACTTGGAGGAAGATGCCGGAACAGTGAAGGACCTTAACACAGCAGCAGCAACAATGCATCAGGCGAGTTAAATTGTCTGACTGTGTTTGTATCGTTTTGAGCGGCTGTTTAGAGTAGATATTTGGATACTTTCTCCACAGATTTTTGTCGTCTCCACAATGAGTGCTGAGCTAATAACAGCCACAGTGACCGATATATAGTGATAAGAATTCTCAGTAGTCGGGAAGAAGATCCACTTGTGGTAATCAAATGTTATTAGTATTCCATTAATGTGTAAAGTAATATGTGGTATGCTGTATACTTATATGCGATGATGTATAGAATGTATCATCTGTCTCATCGAGTATAATATTGTAAACATTGTGACATCACTATAACTCCACTCAAAGGTCACCTCTTGGTTTGAACATCACGTGAAAACGTCACAATGATAATGTCTAAAGTATCACATCATCATATTATTTACATCGTGTGTTACTTATACAGAATATTCAGCAAACATGTCGTCATTACAAGACTTGATAGCTATATGAGAAAAAGGTGGTATGTCAGGGCCCGATTTAATGGCCAAACAAGAACTGATTGATTTATAAGCACATCAACATGAGCTAAGAACAGCTGAATTAATTCACATAATGGAGTGATCAACTGTATAACTTAATAACAACAGTTGATAATGGGAAATAATATCCACTGGTTGTAATCACATATTTTCCATGTTCTTTTTATATGTAAATGTAATAGGTGGTACGTGTCACATGTATATTATACTAGGTATAGGAGCCACCATCTATCCTGTCTGGTGTAATATTGTGAACATTTGTGACAGCAGGACACACCACTATGAGTAATAAACTCAAATAACATCGTCAGACAAGGAATATCGCTTGTCCCAAACAGCACGCGAGAATATCACAAGAAATAACGGCTGGATATTCATTCCATCATGCATTATATACACAGAAACAACATAGTGTGTATACTAGGAACACCTTGTAGGGCTTACATGTGCGCTCCGGTGAGGTTGGATAAAACCGCATGAGTAAACATGTCTTTCTGTATGTATTTATAGCTATGGGAGAGTAGTATGGCGTTTCAGGATTTGACCTGATTTCGCAGAACTGTGTGGGATTACATTTAGAAGAGAAGTTCAGTACCGGCTTGTCAACATAGATCGTGGGTAATCTTTTTGTGGCGACAAGAGCATTTATAAAGAAATGGGTTCCGCATTTGGTAGAGCGTCTTTTCGGCATATGACATGGGTAATTGTTGTGTGACGGCGAACTGTCTATGCAAGGCGGTGAACTTGTTTGATAGTATAATCAACGAATACCGATTGTCGGGGTATGACACACAGCGGAGTGTAGTTGGGAAAGAGTGACTAAAATATACAAATAGCTTAGAATTGATAACATCATGTGAGGTTGAGTTGCATCAGCACCGAGCCGGTGTCGAGTCTCTGGGTTATGATACGCGACACTGGTCTGGCTGGGGTGAAACATAATCTCTAAGAATTTAGTTTATACTCTCCACTGTGTAAAAATGCCCTAGTGTAGATAATTAAGGCATGCAAAGTGATGGTTGGACGAACATTAGCCGGTCACATTGCTAAGAACAAGTGACACCTACAGTGTTACCACACTCAAATACTATAGGTAACACCAGGTAACATCTATAATTTAAAAAAGTGCATGAGTTAAGACATTGGAAACGGGGAAAAACAATTAAGTAAATTAAAACAGGCAGATTGTGCAACAGTAGTTCCCAACAAAAGACAAAAACATTAAAGGAACAGGGAGGTAAAGAACCTTTAAAAAATATTTTTATTAACGACCAAAAATACCATGAACTGCATATAAACAGCCTATCATCTACATAGGTCAATGGCAGTTTAATGGAATAAACAAAGTTATTTTACTATATTTAAAACTGTGATATTAATTAAGGTAATTTTGATGTATACACATGAACATCCGACTAGAAATACCTTATGATTTTAATTATTTTTTTCGAAATACATTAAGCATCATTAAACATTGATGATGCTAGGAGGTGCTCTACCAACATACATTAAACATCACCATGACACACATCTAATGCACAGTAAATTAGCAATAGAAGGATATAACTTAAGTAAAAGAAACAGAAGAAACATCTCTGTAGATAAACATCTAACTTTCAATTTACTTAACATCATAAAGTCTTGTTACTCACGAAGACACATTCATATGTAAAGACTTACTTTACCATCTAATACATATGCAATAGAAACAATACTTCTTTAATCTCAGTGTATCTAAACTGTACTGTGAGGCAATGAAATAATCTAAAACTATGGTATTCAGAGTACATAAAAGGTAACAGAGATAGTTATCCAAGTATTAATAATTAAAGCTCTGAACTGCCGTATAGAATGAGTACAGATATCAGCAGTCAATTTGAATTTTAGGTTAATTAAGTTAAATTGATTCAGATGCGTACATATTTTTTCCATTTTTATTAATTACCAGAATGTGCAGAAAACAAAGGCGAGAGTAGCCGAGCCATGTAAGCGCCACAAAAGATCCAATTACGAATCTGGAAGTGGAACTCTGTGCCTATAATCCGAGGGTACCGAAAAAACATGGGGAGACTATCAAAATGCCAACAAATAAGTACCATCCCAGGGCACCAAAGCAACGTAAACGAGCGAGCGACAAGATCAGCCCATGGTAAACAAGTATGACCAACCACACCCATGGCGAAGTAATTGATTGGTATTATAGTTATTTACTGTTCATATAACTCTAAACATAACATTTCATATTCCATCTATCATGATTGAACCATCAGCTCATGAAATAAAAACATACCATATATTTGCCATCAGTACAGTGCAGATTCAGTGGTCAGAAGATATAGGTACGAGAATCAATTTTATACGACCAATTGAGAGAAACCTGTGGTATCGGAAAAATTTAAACAAGCACAAAAATAGGTTACGTCATCATGCTGTTGAAAACAGAGCAGCATATATACACCGAAGTCATACGACGCAATCTATGGTGAGTGTGTCCAGGTCAATTTCAATCCACAATAAACCAATCTGTTTCTCACCGGTAAACAGATCATCATACATATTGCAATGATGACAACAATAGACTGTTGTAATATATGATAGTATGAGTTTTCACACACATGATTATTTATGTGAAATTTTTTAGGTACAGATTGTGTCCATAACAGAACACTTAATAATAGATCTTTTTCAGCAATAATAAACGGTGATAAAAAGACCAATCAAGACTATTGCAGAGGAGACAAATCAGAATTTATAACAATGGTGGCAACAAAAACACCACAAAGCAACAACAGTCAACAAACAGATTGCAACGAATGACACGAGTGTATGGTGGTATATAATTTTAATGTTGATGCTATAATAGATAAGCATATATAGCACATTGATAATTGAAGTCAATGTCACACTTTTTAATGTTATTTCAATTGATAACATTGCATAAATATATCAAATATGTCAATGAGATTTATTGCTATTAATTTTAAGCTCTGATTGACATATGCCATGTTACAAATGTAAATACATTGTGTATCGTATTGCTATTGGTCAACATTATACAGTTTAAAATATCAACACAAGGCCAAGAGACAGTATTACAGGCGAATGGCTGAACTCAGAGGCAGAGAGAAACCTTCACAAGAAATAAAACACCTTGTTAAGGAAATGGAAAACAAGAGATAATGAATAGAAAGTGCATGAAGATCAACCAGTAATGGTGATAGATAAAGTATTATAAACTTTGACAGACACAGACAGTGATAAAGGAGTCTACATCATACAGATATATCATCAGTAGGATAAAATTGCGGTTATAAAATTAAAAAACAACACCCTTTACGAAGAAGAAGTAATCACCCTAGACAAATGAAATAGTACAAGAAAACCGCAAACAAACAAGTGCTTATGCAACAACCCCATTTGTGATTGGGTAAAGTAAATTACGTCAAACGGTAAACCCAAATGACAATTGAGAACTACAGCGGTATAGATTTCATGTATATATTGCTCATTTTCCGCTATACCAAATATAAATAATAATACAGATGGTGATGGTACCTGTTAACCACGCATGTCCCCTCATTCGGGCGTAATGGCCTTGATAGGTTTGAGGATGCTTGTCTATAGGGCAAATGAGGGACTACTATGGGGAGGCCACGGGACCTTATGAAGCTCATAGTATGTTAGGCCAGCCCCCCCCCCCCCATAGGCTGGGCTACACGTTGTCTGCGGGGGAAGCAGATTGATTGATAGGGCGTGACTGACTATAATAATAATTTTTTTTTCATTTGATTTTGTGCAGTGGTTAATGGAATGCCATACTATCATGTTATCAGACGAAATCGGTTGGTGGAAATACATCAATATATGATATAGTTATGAAATGCCTACCAATATCGCTACATGTCATAGGAGTAAAAAACCGAAGAGACTGTAAAAATGGCTACACCATTTAAAAAAAAACGGGGGGGGGGCCATAATGCCATGGACCGATATGAGGTAGACAACGGTAAAGTAATAAAGTAAGAACATGTGTACCATAGAATATGAATTGTAATAGTGAGAACAGCTCACAACGAACACACACGACTAGGTCGAGGAAAGTCGGTGAGCAACGGATGATGATGACGAAGAACAAAGGGAAGTCACTCAGAGAAGTTGCGTATCACGTGACATTAGTTGTGTGGTACACGGGAAAGAGACGGCTGGACATAGTCAGTCTAGCCAGGGTCCCAGTAGAGAGAGGACGTGAAACGTGTCGAAAGGAAAGCGAGATGAATGCATAGTGTTCTCGATTTTGAACAACGCATCAGCCTGAGGCGAAAGTGTTACACAAGCCGGGCGGTCAGTTGAGTGGCGATTGCAGTTCAGTGATGGCTCGCCGAGTTGACGGCGATTCAGAATGCACCATGCCGATGTCAAGGGCAAGTGACTGTAAGTTGACCATACTCATAGTATAGCCATTGTATTATAACGGTGTTTAAGACCGACGTACAGTAATTAGAAGTGTTATTTACGATCGCACTATTGATGTTACGTGCGGCGATCCTTGTGTATAATAAACACTGAAGAATGGCACGGACAGGGAGTTGTTCCTATTTAATTCTGTCACTGCGGCTGAACCAATGAGCCAACAATCAGCTTCATGGCAGAGATAATCCTTGATATGAAAATGAGCAATTTTATCAGCTCCTTAACTTCACTCATCATGAGAATGATAAGTCTCGTCAGTCAACCCAGAGCTGGGGGTGGGGGGGGGGGAGATGTAGAGGGCGCATTGCATGTGTGAGGTTTGCTGAACTTTCCACCACAACAGATTTGTTATATTAATCCTACAGCGGCAGCAGCAAAAATTGAAAAATATACGAAGAGCCTCAGTATCTTAAAGTCTCCTCTGTTAAGAGGGAAAAAAAAAGATGAATGAATTTGCAGATAATAAACGCCTCTATTAAACATAATGCAGACGTGGAAAAACGTCTGACAGACGTAGACAAACGTCTGACAGACATGGAACAATGTCTGTCTAACAAGGAATAGAGGCTTTTAATCAGATAAGATTTTTTTTTAAACATATGCTAATTTTTTATTTTTTTTTCATAATATCAATAATGAGATGATCCTTGATATGAAAATGCAGCAATTTTATCAGCTCCTTAACTTCACTCATGAGAATGATGAGTCTCGTCAGTCAACCCAGAGCTGGGGATGGAGGTGGGTGGGGGAGGGGGTGGGGTAGCGGGCACATTGCATGTGTGAGGCCTTTGGTGGTTTGCTGAACTTTCCACCACAACAGATTTGTCATAATCCTACAGCGGCAGCAGCAAGAATAGAAAAATATACGGAGAGCCTCAGAATCTTACAGTCTGCTCTGAAAGGAAAAAGAGATGTAACGAATTTGGAGATAATAAACGCCTCTATTAAACATAATGCAGACATGGAAAAACGTCCGACAGACATGGAACAATATCTGTCTAACAAGGAGTAGAGGCTTTTAATCAGATAAGTTTTTTTTTAAACATATATATAGTGGCAGCAGGTACACCCAGTAATGATGGCAGAGGCAATGAAGATATCTGCGAAGGAAGAAACAGAAGATGATGAAAAAGAGGAACCCGGCCAGACATGTATAAACAGAAGTAGTCCAGTGCACAAAAGACCAGAACAATATATACCGCAGTATGAACCACCACAACTATATAACCAACTCCACAGAGGCTGGTTGAACGAGGTGGAAATTTTTTTTTTAAAAATAAATCGGATCAGATCGGATCAAGTATGGAGACGGCCTATCTTCAAAGGCATGGTGTCAACTCTATAGTGCAGACCCAGATTTAAAAGTTAAGCTAATATTTAACTACATCGGTCCACAGGATATCTTTGAAATTGTGAAGCCTGAAATTCCTTTACAGGAACAGATCACCATCAATATCACCCAACTTCGCCAAGAAATCAACACTGTCGTCGCCTACTATGGGCACATGCTGAAAAAAAACTTCTTTTGTCATGGCAGACACAGCGAACGGCCAGAAATAGAGTACAATAGACCAAAAGAGAATGTGTGAACAGTTACTGGCTACACCTGTCTGCATATATTCAAATGTGTGCAGACACTGAATATATAAGAAGAGTGTACGAGGACATCAAGCAGGCTGTCGGTCCATCAAAAAATAAGATGGCCCCTTTACGATCAACAGAGGGGGTAATCAAAAAAGATCGAGCGAAACAAATGGATCACTGGGTAGAACACTACTCAGAGCTATACTCAGTGGAGAACACTGTCGGAGAAGAAGCTCTGGAAGCCATTGAACAACAGTCAATCATGCATGCGTTGGATAAAAAACACCATGCCTTACAGAAATAGGCAAA
Source organism: Cepaea hortensis (assembly GCA_963921405.1). Lineage (NCBI taxonomy): Eukaryota > Metazoa > Mollusca > Gastropoda > Stylommatophora > Helicidae > Cepaea > Cepaea hortensis. Next base: position 17,055,757 of record OY992894.1, read on the forward strand.
GCACTAGACACTCAAATTTGGCAAGGCAACAGCAAAAACTGACACCTTTTAAACACCATATTAGTGTCACATCTGAAACATCAATTAAATGTAGACCCATACCCAATACCTTTCTATTTTACAGAAAAACTAACATGAAGTTAGCGAGTTAGAAAAACATGGTATCATAAGAAGATCAAACTCAGTTTACTGTACCCCATTCATTGTCGTGAAAAAAAAAAGAAGAAAAGAACGGAACTACAAGGCTGTGTAGATTTCAGAAAAAAGCAACTCCATTACTAGAATAGAATGTAGAACCCATGCCCAACTGTGAAGATTTGATTGCTAACATGACAACCTCGAAATGTTTTCAAAATTGGACCTAACTAAAGGGTATTGGCAGATACCAATGACTGATGATCCATTTGACAGCTTTTGCCACACCAATGGACTGTTTGAATGGTTCTTTATGCATGTGCAGACACTGAAAAGAGAGAAATAAACGAGGGCATCAAGCAGGCTGTCGGTCCATCAAAAAATAAGATGGCCCCTTTATGATCAACAGAGGGGATATTCAAAAAAGATCGAGCGATACAAATGGATCACTGGGTAGTGTGAGGTTTATTTATAGGGGTTACATCTGTTAGAATGTAACACCCACTTAAGAGGAATTTAATTGTTTGAGGAATATTATCAGGATATGCCCAAAGGGGATGGGTTCCTATCCTCTTTCAAAATCACCTTCTAGAAGCTAAATTTTATGGCTCGTGCACCCACATAAAGATACTAAGGAGTCTTCGTATCTTACACGAATTAATGTAAATTATATAAATATGTAAGTTTAGGCTTCTTAGGAAGGTGTGGAGACCACGGACTGTTGCCACTATCACAAAATTTGATGCCCTTTTCTATCACTGGGGAAAAGGTGCTAGTGTGCAGGTGTCCGCCCTCATACGCTCTAAATTAATATTGTCACATATGATTTATAGTACACAAGTATGTGATGGACCAGACCAACAATATCATGACAGAACATTCACAGTATAAACAGGACATACAGAGACATCACATAATATTTATGTTTACACACATTCTGTAAGAATCAATCAACAACTGGTCTGGTAACATAAAGTGTAATAAATCAAAAAAATATGACAACAAAATATATTCTTCACATTGATTACATCTCTGGAAAAAACATGGTCAGGTTTACAAAGAATACCAACTGATGTGAATGCATAATTATGGGAAACAGAAATCCAACAGTTGATTTATCCAAAATACATTAAAGTATCATAATGCATCACTAAGTAGATACCACTTTACAAAAAAAGGATATTTATATCTCCGGTGCAGCTGATATCTGCCGGTAGGTACTTCAGTTGTATATGATTCTGCTTCTTCCCTGGAACCAGTTCTCTAGCAGACTCTTATGGAGTCCATCTAAGTGAGGGGTGATAAAGTTCTTCAGTAGGATCATCAGGAATTCTCAGTGGGTTCATGGGTGAGATCTTGGTAGGATTGGGGGGGGGGGGGTGGTGGATGATGCAAGGAAATGGGCTGTACTAATATTTGGGATGGCAAAAGATGGACATGACATACAAGTTTACCGGCCTCAGCAACCAAGACCGCATCTTCACAACAGTAGGCTTTCAGTTAAGAGCCCCATCTGATGGTCCAAACAAAATACAACTTCATAAGCATTTGCCTACAATTTACATATCAGTAAATCATAACACATGTCAAGAAACAATAAAAAAAAAAATAAAGACAAAAAAAAAAAAAAAGAATAAGACAATAAGAGAGGGAAGCATGTGTCTCCTCAATAGTGAGAGCTCCCTCTTATCTGTATAGATGGCATTCAATCCATCATATCATGCTGTATGGTCCTGATGGGATCAACTATTAGTGCAACCAGGACAATGAAATAAAATAGTTACACTTTAAGACCAGGGAGTCTGATTGTGATCATGTCATCTGGTTATATTAAATTAAGTTGATTCAAAGTCATCCAGGATGTAACAGACATGTTGTGAAGAAGATAGGTTGTGGTAGAGGCATGATGTGATTAAGATAAGGGTATATTGTGATGAGCCGGTCTCTCTGGCTGTGGGGTTACAACACTTTCTCTCTGTAATCCCGTTTATCACGCAGAGTCTCGCAGCGGAGCGAGAACTGAGGTGGTTCGACCCCCGCTCGTGACTTGCGGATACTGAGCCGGCCGCTCAGAAAGCAATGGCAAACTACTGAGCGTAATCTTGCCAAGAGATCAACAGACAGCTGAAAGATGCTGCTGTTGACAGCTAAGTCCTGTAAAAGGATACGCAAAACATTTATTATATTGTGATGAAAGTGGGTTGAGCTAGATGCATAATATGGTAGATGCATGGAAAAGATGCATGGAAAAGGTGCATGTAGTGACACTTCCTAGTAAGCCAGAGATAGGTTGAGACTGTTGCTTGATAAGACAGGTAGTGTTGAGATGGATGTAAGTGAAGTTAATGGTCAACCTTATAACATCATCATCATCATCATCATCATCACTGTCCTCATCAGGTGCCTATAAATAAGCTCATACTCTGGGTTCAGCTTGGATCTCAAATGCCTATCAACATCATCATCAAGTATTTAGAGTTACTTGTCCACCCTATAATCTCATCATCATCATCATGTATTCATATAACTGCCTTTATACGCGTTATGTATTTAGCATACGCACTGGTTTAAACAAAACAAGTACGGTCATTCCCCGCAGACTCTTCTAAGCAAAGGGCTGGAGGACGACATTGTTAAACCACCAAAGATTTAAGATTATCTCATGCACAATGTGACGAAACGTCTGCAGATCTGGTCTCTGAGATATATATCTCTTTGAAGGGATGGCGAAGGGTTAGTCTCCCTGGACGTAATACTAATAAATAAGGGGGTTTCCCAACGAAAGTAGTGCCTGACGTCACTTGTCTGGTTATTTCTAGAGAAATCTAGAAGCTTCCCCAGTAAGTGCGTACGTGGTCAAGATCACGCTTGTCTCACAAGTGCCTCATGGAACACGAGAAGGTCGAACAATCCGTGATGCACGACTTCTCCGTGGATCATGAAATTCACTGGAGCAGTGAAGGCATTGTGAAGACGCATTTAGCTGGGAGTGATCAGTCACCAGTAGGACCTCATCGTAGAACGATCACAGAATTGAGCTGCTGAAAGTTGATGTCAGTGTGCGCGGCCAGAGCGGGACATCAGCAGTCAAGATTGTGATTGAATATCACAGGTTAGTTGAATACTTTGTCTATTGTGTAACTGTTGTCCATATACAGCGCCTACTGTCCCAAGAAAATTAATTGCCGACCGCGATTGTCGTAGCGAAGCGGAGACATTTGCCGAAGGCAGCCTGCATATTTAATTAGCTCTTATCGATCGGCGAAGTGATGTGTTGACAGACGGGCTCAACAGCTGAGCGTGTGTATCCAAAATGTGCCGGAACGTGTGTTCTCTTTAGGACTCACGAATAACCATTGTTTGTAGATTGATAGAATTATAAACGGTTAGTTTACAAATGATTTGCATGGTTAGTGATATTTATAGTTGATCACTGCTGTGTGCCAGAGAGATTCCGGTACTTTACCAAGTGTGTAGCAGTTACTTGTTTGGTTTAATGATAACTCACGCAAGGCAGATGGTTTGTCAGTCATTACACAGAAATGTTAGATGCTGTTAATAATGATAAAGTAGGGCTTATTATTATTGGTGATGTATAATTTGCTTCGTTAGATTATGATGTAACTCCAAGGTGTTAGATCAGTGGTGGTGATTTTTCTTGGAACCAAGGTGTGATTCGTGGGACAGGTCGACAGGTAAGTATTTGCGATGTAATATTACCAGTGTTATTCCTAGTAGGAAGAATGGTGTTACATTGAGTGGATAACAGTTGATAGGAAGTATTTATAAGACCTATTGTCACTGCTTGTTACATGTCCGTCCGCTAGAGTGACCGTGCGTGTTCAATCTTGCGTATGTCTAGTTAACCGACTGGGAAGTAGGCCGGTCCGCCCGACTAGTTAGGTTGCAGGTCCGACCCCAAAGCGATCGTGCTTATCCGATGGTTGAACATACCCGACCGAGAGCGATGCGACGCTCTGTAGTTCGAGGCTGTTGCGTCTAGGTAGGTCCGAGATAGGAACCGATCCGAGTCTGTCTCTATTATTCTACTCTTCAAGAAACATGACTCTGTTCATGGAGTACTTGAGGTACTGCCATGAAGTAGCAGTAGTATGTAAGGGGAATGATTCCCCCCCCCCCCCCCCCCCCCCAAAAAAAATATGGAGCTGAGGTGTGGTAGAGGAGAGGCTGGAGGCCTTGCTACATTGGATGACGTGACCTAATTCGTCACGGGACAAGATGCACGGGACCCACCGTAGCTGTGGGAAAGTGTATTGGTGGAGGGCCACCAAAGCTGTGCTCGACCGGCACAGAGATGACCGACCTGAAATGGGAGGCCAGTTAATGAAAGGCAATTCAGGTTCTGGGACAGGGATCCCAGGACGGAGCGATGGTTGTGATAGAAGTTGGTTATTGGTATACTAGTTGACGGAAGTAATCTCTGTTAACAGTCACCATGGCCTGTTTGTTATGCTTCCGGCCCGGCTGGGTCGTTATGGGACACCTTGTATATTAGCATGCTTGTATGGTGTGTACCTACAATGGTTTACCTTTGTGAAGCCGAAACTTGGTCCAGTGACCTAAGACATTGATTAACTGATTTGGTGTGAACACCGGAGTGACATGCTTTCTAGGGTAGGGATCTACCCCATTCCGAGGTGTTGCACATTGACAGTGATGATTAGGATGTGATTGATACCCTTCGATCAGGGTAGTTACTTGTGAATTTGTGAAGATTTATTATTCCAAGAGACATGGGAATAGGTGAAGTGTTGTAGTCACCTATTAGACTTTGCAAGTGACATTGTGTTTATGTGGAGCGAACGCTCATGTTATAGGTGACGTATCAGTGTGTCAGTCACTTATGAGACAAAAGAGCATCCCGGCACTTGAACTTTAGAGTACAGTGCTACACGTACTTGTCTGCAGTTGGGAGACAGCTAGTAGCCTAGTGGCTGCCCAGACTTTCTCCGTAGAGTGTGATGGTGATATAGTACTCTATCAAGGGAGGACCCTTGATCATAGGTGCAGTGTCTGTCAGGCAGTGGTACTACGCTTGATCATCCCGGGAGTTGGAACACTGAAGGAAGAGGGAACTTTGGAGAGGCATCCGACCTTGGAGTTCCTGTCCACCGGAGGTTCCTGGGTGAGTCGTGACCACGACAGGACGACCGCACGAACTATAGTCACAGTCTCTATGATGCAGAAGAATCATCTGTAGATTTGCTCATGTACATATTGTCTTATCGTCCGGCTTTCAGCCATCCTTCTCTGTGTTGCTTGTGACGTAGTAATGAATTAAATTTTGTTATGTTAGCTATGACTTTGTGCTGTGGTATGACTTGTGTTTGTCCGAGCCCCCTTGGGGTAGGAAACCCTAGGTAGGGGAGGGGAGGTACAGCTGGCCCGGCTTGTGTGGGGCCTGGTAGATGTGAAGTGCTAGTGAGGTGGTTGGAGCAAAGGCGGGGATCGTATCTATAGTAGCAAACCAGTCCAAGCCCCGGCGGTTTTGGAGTTACTTGTCCACCCTATAATCTCATCATCATCATCATCATGTATTGATATAACTGCCTTTATACGCGTTATGTATTTAGCATACGCACTGGTTTAAACAAAACAAGTATGGTCATTCCCCACGGACTCTTCTAAGCAAAGGGCTGGAGGACAACATTGTTAAACCACCCAAGATTTCAGATTATCTCATGCACATAGACAGAAATGGGCTGTTTTCCAATCATATTTCAGAACATATATGGCATGCCCTTGACCGTAAGAACCACCTAATCATCATGTGACTACGTAAGGTTGTCAGTGTGTGCAACGTCCGGCTAACATTTGGGTATATGGTGCAACTCTTATTAATGAGCATTTATTCTAAGAACAAAGCATGACAATTTCACAAAACATATTCAGGGCAAAAATGTGAATATAAGAATCACAAGATATATACATCCCTACAGGTGTGAGTCAGTGTACATGGTTTTAAAGAGATAGACTCTTAATCTACATTTCCTCTGAGAAAGCATCAATGTTCAGCAAGTACATTTGAAAAGCACATTATTCATATATTGAGAAAAGTAAATATTCACAGATTGTAACATAATATAAGGGAATATTCTTCATTGGCATATTGTCACAAAATATACAGAAATCTTTTAGCCGCATATGTAACCGACTGTAAAGAGATATATTTTAGTAGCACGTGTTAACAACTTATAAGAGATATTATTTTGCCAGCACATGGCAACATAAAGTATGAAAATACTCTTTAGCCGCATATGTAAAAGAATGTAAAGAAATCTCCTTTAGCCGCCTCTCGTAAGAGATGTACGACAGTATTCTTTAACAGTAGATTGCAACAGGATGTAAGGAAATATTCTTTAGTAGTCAATGACAACAGAGTGTCTAGCTGAAGTTTCTACTAACAAGTGCAGTAACCAGAAACATGGCGCTTGTTTTCAATCCCACACAAACACAAAGACTATGATCATTTGTAAACATTTTAAACAGTACATCAGCATTATAATAACTATAAACATTGTATTACCTTATTTCAAGAATTGATTGTTCACACAATGAAGCTTTGCCTGCCTGAGGACCCAGAACACCTGCTTGGCTTCAACACAACATGTGAACAACTTGACGTTTAAGCTACACTAAAAATCGTTTCCTTCTCCCCCACAATTGCGCCTCCGCTCGCTGTTTCCGGCTTTAGGCCTGTTTTCATCGCCTCTGCGCAACGCTGAAGTATGGCGTGCGGTTTTTGTCAGAACTATGAAGTCGAAGGCTGTTAGTTAGCTGGGAATATCTCACAGGTAGAACACTACTCAGAGCTATACTCAGAGGAGAACATTGTCGGAGAAAAAGCTCTGAAAGCCATTGAACAACAGTCCACCATGCATGCGTTGGATTAAAATACCATGCCAACAGAAATCAACAAAGCGCTAGACACTCAAACCCGGCAAGGCACCAGGAAAAACTGGCATGATTAAACACCATATTAGTGTCACATCTGATCAATGACAATTCAATGACACCATATTAGTGTCACATCAATGATGTCAGGTCTTTGTCAGATATGACTGAGCTACCGTATGACAGTAGACGGTACTACCTGCTTTCTGTCAGCGCCGAATGTTGGGCGGCGCTTACCAAACCCGACACCCCACATTGTGCCAACGGCTTCGGGCGGAAGAGCACAATTGGGAGGGTACTAGCCTTATCCTGGTGCGAGGAAATGCAACCCAAAGACAAAATAAGTCATGGCAGGGCAGACCAGGCCCTAAGCCTTGGTTGGCAGCTGGTCTAGGATCGAAGCTCCGACAGGCGGACAGAGCATTGCTTTGCTGATCCGGCAGCTTCTGCAGCTTGTCTTGTTCCAGATTATAGGTGTCAACTTTCCTCTGGAGTGAACTAGGCAGGCCGAGAGAGGGATCATGCTGCATGGGCAACACATGGTTTCTTTATTTTAGCCCAGACTTTGTGCTATGGAGAGGCAATAACTCCATCCCTGGTCTTAACTGGTCTCGGAATCAAAGCGAGAGGCAACTGTTACGGGTTATAAGTCCTTGTCAGTTGGCGTAGACATGGGGCGCCACGCGTTGCCTCTGACGGTGGGAGACACGTACAGGTGTCACTGATCAGCTACCGCCCGCCTCAAGCTGGGCAGCCCCCCAGCCAATTGGGTGCTGATCCGCCACAGCCTGCCTGCTTCAATGGGTGATTGGGGCTAGGACAAAATCTGAATCGCAGGCTGTAAAACCAATGCACCAGGTACTAATAAAAAGAATAGAAACCTCAAGCTACGGCTTGCAACCTGGAACGTGAGAACCATGTGTCCAGGATTTTCCACTGACTTGACAAATATTGACGATGTGAGAAAAACGGCTGTGATTGATGCTGAACTCGATCGTCTTAACATTGATATTGCTGGCCTGCAGGAGACTCGCCTCGCTGAGGAAGGGTCACTCAGGGAAAACAATTACACCTTTTTTTGGAAGGGAAGAGGGCAGGCAGAAAAAAGGCAACATGGTGTGGACTTTGCAGTGAAGAATTCGCTACTGGGAATGATTGATATCCCAGCTGGAGGTAATGAAAGATTATTATCACTGCGCTTGGCAACCTCCTGTGGATTTGCCACCATTCTCACTGCATATGCACCGACACTCGCTTCCTCTGATGATGTGAAGGTTGCGTTCTATGAGCAGCTAGACTCTGCGATCAAGGCAGTTCCAAAATCCGACTACATTTATATGCTCGGTGATTTCAATGCTCGTGTGGGCAAGGACTCGAGTTCATGGCCAGTGTGCCTTGGAAAATACAACATCGGTCGCATGAATGATAATGGGCAAAGGCTGCTGGAGCATTGCACTAGAAATGACCTATGTATTACAAACTCCTTTTTTAAAACAAAAGAGATGCATAAGGTCACATGGAAACATCCAAGATCCGGCCATTGGCATCAGCTGGACTTCATTATCACACGGAGACAACATCTGAACCATACATCATTAACTCGAAGTTACCACAGTGCTGATTGTGATACAGATCATTCTTTGGTTGTTGCAAGGGTTAGACTGAGACCAAAGAGAATCTACACAGCTAAACACAAGTCTAGCCCCAGGATTAATATTACTAACACTCACGATCCTGGAAAGTGCTTTGAATTTCAACAGCAACTTGAAGATGCTTTCAATGATACATCAGAAAATTGTATAGTAAATGATAAATGGAGTAAACTTAAGGAAACTATTTATAAAACAGCGGTAGGGGTTTACGGCACCGTGGATCATAAGAGGCAGGACTGGTTTGCGGCAAACAGCCAGATACTGCAGCCCTTGATTGATAAAAAGAAGATAGCTCTTTTAAGAAACAAGGAAAGACCAACGCGTAACACTCTGAGTGAGCTGAAGCAAGCAAGGAAGGATGTACAAAAGGCTGCCAGGCAGTGTGTGAATGACTATTGGATCAAGTTATGTGAGTCCATTCAAATCGCAAGTGATAAGGGAAACATCAGAAGCATGTATGAAGGGATAAAGAAAGCCTGTGGTCCAATGATCAAAAGAAGTGCACGGCTGAAAACCTTGACTGGAGAAATCATCACTGATAAGAAACAGCAGATGGATAGATGGGTCGAGCACTATTTAGAGCTTTACTCAAGTGAGACCAAGCTAGCGGATGATGCCCTCAACGCCATAGAGGCCCTGCCAACTCTTGACCACCTGGACACACTTCCCACCATAACAGAAGTTAAGTGTGCTATAAATGAGCTTGCATCTGGCAAGGCTCTAGGTAAGGATGGGATTCCAATAGAGGTGATCAGGAGTGGGCAAGACACACTCGCTCTACAGATCCACCAGCTAATAGAGCTATGCTGGCGAGAAGGACAAGTCCCACAGGATTTCAAAGATTCAAACATAACGCTGTACAAGAACAAGGGAGATCGGAGCGACTGTAACAACTATAGGGGTATCTCACTTTTGTGTATTGTTGGGAAAGTATTTGCCAGAATTGTCTTGCACAGACTTCAAGTCCTGGGAGATCAAGTCTACCCCGAATCACAGTGTTGCTTCCGTCAGAACCGGTCTACCATTGATATGATATTCTCATTGTGACAGATGCAAGAAAAATGCCGGGAACAAAATCAGCCACTGTTTAATGCCTTCATCGACCTCACAAAGGCATTCGATTTGGTCAGTCGTGAGGGTCTGTTCAAAGCACTAAAGAAGATTGGCTGCCCACCAACTCTTCTGTCCATTGTGGAATCGTTCCACACAGGCATGATGGGTATAATCAAGTTTGATGGCTCAACTTCAGAAGAGTTTGAAATCAAGAGTGGAGTTAAGCAAGACTGTGTGCTAGCCCCCACCCTCTTTGGGATATACTTTTCACTTCTAATGAAATATGCCTTTCGTGATCAGGATGATGGTATATACATTCACTCACGCTCAGATGGTGGCCTCTATAATGCTCAGAGATTGAAGGCCAAGACCAAAATTAGGAGGGTACTAATCAGAGAGTTGCTTTTTGCGGATGATGCTGCGATTACGACCCACTCTGAGGAAGAATTACAACATCTACTATCTGCATTCTCCAATGCTTGTTCTGAATTTGGTTTAACAATTAACAAAAAGAAGACACAGATTATGTCACAAGGTGCACATGATGTACCATCAATCTTTATTGACGACGCCGAACTGGAGATAGTAGACCATTTTACATATCTAGGATCAGAGGTAAATAGCAAATTATCCCTCGATCAGGAAATCAACATCAGGATTGGCAAGGCAGCAACAACAATGAACATGTTAGCAAAAAGAGTCTGGGAGAACAGGAAGCTTACTGCCAAAACAAAAGTCCTCGTCTACCAAGCCTGTGTTCTTAGTACTCTTCTTTATGGCAGTGAAACCTGGACAACTTACTCACGCCAAGAGAAACGTTTAAACAGCTTTCATATGCGGTGTCTGCGAAGAATACTTGGTATTAAGTGGCAAGACAAAATCACAAATACTGAAGTATTGGAAAGATCAGGTTGTGTGACGGTGTATTCCATGCTCAGTCTTCGTAGACTTAGATGGATAGGACACGTTAGGAGGATGGATGATGGTAGAATACCAAAGGACATCTTTTTTGGTGAATTACAGACGGGTAGGAGATCTCAGGGTCGGCCTCTACTACGATACAAAGATGTGTGTAAGCGGGACATGATTGATACAGGCATTGATAATGCACATTGGGAGCACGTCGCCGCTGAACGTGTTGCATGGAGGGCAACTATCAGAAATGGAATAAAGACAAAGGAGAAAATGATTGCAGATAAAGCACACACAGAGCGTGAGAGACGTAAGATGGTGCAAAATGGTGGAAGTGACCATGTTTTCACATGCACCTACTGTGGGCAAACATTTGCATCAAGAATTGGCCTTACCAGCCACACTCGCCACCGCCATGGATCGTAGTTATTAAGCCTTTTTAAAGCACAATGTACCAAACTATCGTCTGTCAAGACGGAAAGGTCCCAATATAGTGTCACATCTGAAATATCAATTAAATGTAGACCCATACCCAATACCTTTCTATTTTACAGAAAAACGCGAACATGAAGTTATCGAGTTAGAAAAACATGGTATCATAAGAAGATCAAACTCAGTTTACTGTTCCCCAGTCATTGTCATGAAAAAAAAAAAAAAAGGACTGAACTACAAGGCTGTGTAGATTTCACAAAAATCAATTCTATAACTAGAATAGATGTAGAACCCATACCCAACTGTGAAGATTTGATTGCTAACATGACAACCTCAAAATGTTTTCAAAATTAGACCTAACTAAAGGGTATTTGCAGATACCAATGATGGACCAACGACTGATGAATCGATCCATTTGACAGCTTTTGCCACACCAATGGACTGTTTGAATGGTTATTTATGCCGTTCGGTCTAGTAAATGCACCATCTGCTTTTGTTAGAATGCTCAGATTACTACTACGTAACATCCCGAACGTAGAAACATAAGTGACCACCTTGCAGTCTTTACAGACCAAAGTATGTGAGTTGGAATGTGGCCAATATTCTATCACAATGCCTGGGCAGAGCTTCAGAGAAACATGTGGTGCCCAAACGACATGTTCCATCTCTCGGCCTAGCCTTGTGTTTTCCAGAGGAATGGGTAACCAATACGTCAGGCACAAGGTAGGCTGCAGACGCTGGCGGCTCAGCGTCAAACCTCCGAGACCTCGCCTCCACGAGCAGGTGGCGAGTGATGGCCGGACCCTGGAACCCAAGGGAGGGACCCGGCTTAGAAGCGTTCAGCCAAGTCCCAAAGGTAGGGGGCCTCATACGCGCCTGGACCATAGGAAGCGTACATCTGTCAAACAAGTGTCCGGACCTGTGTAAAGCGTGTACTACCGTCAAGACTCCCCCGCCTGACTAGTGCGGATCCCGTGACCACCGGGAAAAGGCCCGCCGGAGATATTGCTCGTCTGTTGCGAGGAAATCTCCCATCCTTCCATTATGCGGATCTCGCGACCAGCGAGAATAGGCCCGCCGGAGATATTGCTTGTCTGTTGCGGGCTCGTACTGACAATCAAAATCAAGCACACTTTTGCCCTTTTGCTCTATGCGAGGTTACGTAGAAACATTTACGATATGTGTATACACACGGACAACATGACTAATCACATAAAAATCTTAAGACAGGTATTTGACAGAGATAATTTGGCGAGACAATAAAACCATCTGAAGTGGAAATCGGTTTCCAACAAATGAATACAATGGGCACATGCCAGAAAAACTGGCAGACACTCAACGGCCAGAAATACAGTACAATAGACTGAAAGAAATGTGCAAACAGTTACTGGCTACAGCTCTCTGCACAAATTCAAACACGTGCAGACACTGAAAATAGAGGAATCAACGAGGGCATCAAACAGGCTGCCTGTCCATCAAAAAATAAGATGGCCCCTTTATGATCAACAAAAATGATCGAGCGAAACAAATGGATCGCTGGGTAGAACCCTACTCAGAGCTATACTCATTGGAGAACACTGTCGGAGAAGAAGCTCTGGAAGCTATTGAACAACAGTCCACCATGCATGCCATGGATAAAAATACCATGCCACAGAAATCAGCAAAGCACTAGACACACTTAAATCCGGCAAGGCACCAGGACAAACTGACACTGAAAATAGAAGAAAAATATGAGGGCATCAAACAGGCTATCAGCCATCAAAAATAAGATGGCCCCTTTATGATCAACAGAGTGGGTATTCAAAAAAAAAAATCGAACGAAACAAATTGATCATTGGGTAGAGCACCACACTCAGAGAGAGAGCTATACTCAGTGGAGAACATTATCGGAGAAGAAGCTCTGGAAGCCACTGAACAACAGTCCACCATGCATGTAATGGATAAAAATACCATGCCAACAGAAATCAGCAAAGCACTAGACACACTCAAATCCAGCAAAGCACCAGGAAAAACTGACACGATTAAACACCATATTAGTGTCACATCTGAAATACCAATCAAATGTAGACCACACCCAATACCTTTCTAACTCGAAAATGAAGTTATTGAGTTAGAAAAACATGGTATCATAAGATCAAACTCGGTTTACTGTTCCCCAGTCGTTATCATGAGGGAAAAAAAAGGACAGAACTATAAGACTAGATTTCACAAAAATCAACCCCATTACTAGAATAGACGCAGAAACCATAACCAACTGAAGATTTGATTGCTAACATGACAACCTCAAAATGTTTTTCAAGAATTGAGTTAAGAACCGACAACCCTGCACTCAGGACATTCCCATTGTCAGAAGTCGGGGTGCCCCACTGGCTAGATGAAAGTATTTTTCACTGGCGAGCAACCCCTAATAGTCAGAAACTGACTAGGGACAAAATCTATATGGCTGAACTATAGATTAGGCCCATGAATATCCAACGTACAGCTCCAAGTGGCTAGTTACAAAATGAAATGAACTGTGCTGAATATTCGCCAAGGAATGGGAAAGAGAAGGTTAGCTAAGATAGATTTTTACGTCTGAATTAAAGTTTAAGGACAACTATCATAGTACAGGTTTTTCTCCCTGACTGCTCCTTTCCTTGGTGTGTAAGTGAACCCCCACCAATGTACACACACAACACGTATGCACAATTGGAATTAAAAGATAACGACAGAACTATGAGTTATAATACTACAACATTTATTTACTAATCATAATCATAGACATCTGATGGTTCAAGATGAGGATGATTAAATCATATACATATTGATATTGATGACAAACATTACGTAACTTTACTTGTTACTTGATCTATCTGGATCTGTGGTCCAGATCCCCACTCTCCATTAGCAAGAAACAGCTTGCCGGTATTCTGACGATCCTGTCAGTCCTGACACTCCTAGTCAGTAGTCTCTAGTCTTGAGATCTATAACATAGGTGCTCCTTGTGAAAGCTTGAAAGAAAGTCAAGAATGTGTTATATCAGTTCTACATCAGCGCAATCCTAATTAAAACATATCATAACACAACATATACAATGACCAGTCTGGCCAAGTTTATCTTCCAGCTCTACTGCGTTCACCATCCTCCTTCTCCTTACTGTCTTTAGTCTGGGGCGGACACGCCTGTAATGATTACATTTCTGCCGCCCCATGTCCATGTCGCTAATACATAAATTCTGTGTCGTACAGCCGCTCCGTCCAAAGTTAGTTTTGCAGCTCACAGGGTCGGTAAGGGTATTATAACAATGCCTGATCATCCGGGCTTGCAAGCCGTGACCAGTAGCTGTGCCAGGTTTCCATGCATTACCGTGGACGCACGCCCACAATACACTGAGAAAGTTTAGCACCATATACCAATTGTGGGTAATGTCTGTACCATTACACCTCTGCTTCCAACACAATCATTGGCCAATGTGCAGACAATAGCATAACACTTCATATTGGTAGGTTTGCATATGACAAATCAATATATCAAACATCCAATACACATAAACATATTGATTAAAATAGACATATTATGATACTTTAACATCATAGCATAATGCACTAGTTAGTTTATGAAATTACACATACATACATCCAACATATCCGTAAACATTATATTACTTCAAGATGGACCTCTAATGATACTCAACATAATAGCATCAGGCATTATTAATGAGTACTAATATTGTATAGCTACAAAATGAGATATACAACAAGTCTAATTGAAGTTAGCACACAGACCAGCCATATTTGCTGAGCTGCCCGGTTTAATCACCACTTAGTTACTGCTGTTGTAAGAATTAAATAAATAGTCAGTTGACTATATTCTGTACAACAAATGCACACACCAAAAGGCAACTAGGATAGTGTACAAAGAAATGACAAGCATCTACCAAGACACCTAAAAGTATACTTAGACAATGATATGCCTTTCAGAAGTTTCTACTTCTCAGAAGAGTAATATTTGAAGCACAACGATATTGAACACAGAACTTAGAAAGAACACTCAAGTAACCTACGCCAAAGATAGTTCTTGCAATAACTTAGATCAGATAGAGACTGGAATTCAATACATACACCTAAAATACTTAGTTACTAAGAAATCTACAATTACTATCTCTTCTCACCTGTTCGAATGTCTGACTTATTCTAAAGGGACCAGGTCTGCATGGGTTTTTATACCTAGCCTAGCAGTAGACCCTTATCTCCCAGGAATTCAAGTCATCAATTCTTCCTTTATCTCCCCCTTGCGTTAATTGCAATTATCACTGCAATTGGCCATCACACCTTGCTCCTCTCTGTCTGGTACAAAGTCCACAGGCCCAGTGTTAATTGCCTTATCAGCTCTGTTTTCACACATTCCTGAGTCTGCCAGTCAGAGTGGACGGGGCTTGTTTACCGCCCTGGGGCTATTATCTCTCCATGTGTCAATGTTGTTCACGCCTGGGTAGTTTTATTTCACTCACTGGCCCAGTTCATTGTTGATTCAGCCAGGGTCTACCTGGGCAAGAAGGTGCCAATGTGTCTGTGTGAATCATAGCACGTCTGGGTCAGCAGTTTTCCAAGGTGTAGACTAATTTAAATTATCTAGTTTTGTCCATCTCAAGTAGCCCATTTTACTTGCCATCTGCAAGCTTACGTCATGGCTAGAGGCTTTTTGTGAAGAATCTTACCTCACGACTAGATAGCCGTGGAGTAGCGTGATTAATTCATTCTTTCTCAATTTGGCCTCTCAAATTTGGAGACCGAGAAAAATATTCTGGGATGTTAAGGCGGCATTCCACGACACCCATACGTGCTCCGTCCCCTCGTACAACAGCCAGCGAAGAGTCATACTACTATTTGTTCCCATCGTTATCTGATTAAAGTTCTCCTGGTCTTCCCTCTCAGTTTTGAGATTCTTCCAGAAACCCTGCAAATCCTCCACAATCTTATTCTTTCCACATATGGGTTCTAGATCTGTTCCTCTGCCTTCTCCACCTGGACCCACAAACGCATGACCACCTCCCCTTTGTCCATAGGCAATATACTACCAAGAGGTGCATTCCCTGCTAGCCTAGCAGCTTGTTCATTTCCCCGCACGGTCAGGGCAAAGTATCCATACAATTTTCGCAATCTGTGCCTCTGAAGCAGCGATAGTCATTAGACACAAACATTCCTGTCTCCACCTTACTAAACATACTCTTTGAATCCGTAATGAATGCAATGTGTGTTGCAGTAGTCTCCTCTAGCCAACGGAATACCGCTCTTACTGCCCCCACCTCCATTCTCATGCTGGAGGTCGTAGTCTCATATGCCAGACATTTGTTTTTCAACACTCGTTCATTAGCCTTTGCAATAAAACCCGAACCACTATGTATGTTTCTCACCACTCACCCACCGGTGTAGATGACTATGTCACCTTGATGTGTGTTACTCTGGATCAGCTGTTGCACTTCAAACTCAGTGCGGCCCGCTGCCCTTTCTCTGCACTCACGACCCAGTGTTATTATTACATTGTGCCAGTCGTCATGTCTTCTGGAACTTCAACCCACTCTTGTTCAAGATTGATGGTCTCTAAATCACACACCTGATGTATAGAAAGTTCTGCCTGTGCCATCCAGGCCTGCCTCATTTTAGTCTATGACCCATAACTATATCCATGGCTGCATGCAGCGGTGATCCCTATCTGCAGCAACTCTCAGGTACCATTTGGCTTGAAGGACCCTATGCCTATCCATTGTTGGTAGCGCCAGGATATGCCTCATGCATATAATTGGTGTCCTTTGTGCACCCAATGATTAACTGCATGGCAGCATTCTGTGTGCGCTCCAACCTTTTAAGCTGGCTCTTTGATACTGTCATCAGCCCCAAACCTTACTCAATGACAGAAATTATTAACTGCTGAAATA
Organism: Cepaea hortensis; assembly: GCA_963921405.1. Taxonomy (NCBI): domain Eukaryota; kingdom Metazoa; phylum Mollusca; class Gastropoda; order Stylommatophora; family Helicidae; genus Cepaea; species Cepaea hortensis. The sequence goes on from OY992894.1 coordinate 17,072,770, forward strand.
ACATATACAGCATCCTCTGATCTACCCCGGTTGCTGCCATAGCCCACAATGCACAAGTCCCCTACCAGTCTTCACCACTAAAGCCTCCACATGATCCTTAAACACCTGTCAAGGGTGATACCCAAGTACTTCAATTTACTCTTCACTAAGAGGACATCCATTCAACATAATACCTGGGACATCTGCCTTGACGATCCGGTCATCCAGGGAGTACCACACAACCGATGCCTTGTCTGGGTATACAACGGTCCCCGTGTCCCTGCACCACTCTGCCACCCTATTTACTGCCACCTGTAAATCTTTCGCCAGACTGGCCCTGTCTCTGCCCTGTCTACACCAGCACATCATCTGCAAATGTCAAGATTCTACCCAAACCCGGTGTTTCAATAGCTGTGATTTTTTCTGGTGTAGATGTCGCTTGTTTTCCCGGGAGAGAGTTGGAATCAACAAGCACATCTTCAAACTTATTATCTGTTGGGATTATTGACTGACTTTTGTCTACACCCCTCCCTTCTGTCTTCCCTTCCATATATCTATTTCTTTCACTCTCTCTGTTATTCTCTCAACACATACTCAGACAGTTCCTTTCAACAATAAATAAAAGATTTATTAAGAAAAACTATGTCTGGTGTATGTATGGACTGTATATGTAGTTGGTATTGTCTGCTAGTGTGAATGCAAGATAGGACGGTTGATCTCGTATGTGCATTAGTTCTTCTCGTCTTTTCTGTCAGCCAAAACACAGGACTGCACACACAGAAATGGAGTGATCTCACCATGAATGATCTCCTCCTGCTTGAGTCGGGAATTAATCCAATTCTTGAAGAAAACAACTGTTCAATGTCTTATCACCAGAAAATAATTCGATTTGGTAAGTCACTGAAGTTCATATATTTCCCGGTTTGGACGGTATTATAATCCACCTCTGAATACACACCGCCACTATCCAACATTGCCTAGAGTTACTATGACTGTTCTACACCATGTCTATGGTTAACAAAGTTTAATGTTTCGGCACAGTGCAATTGCATGCAGTTTTAAGTATCCCTGCTTGCCACAGGTTAACGTCTTTTCCTTTTAAGGGTTTTAGTTGTATATTTGTTTGAGCATACAGTGTTCTGTATTTGACGTTAAGTTATCACTTCTTCATATTAAAACATGTCCATGTTCTTGTTGTTTCTAAGTAGGTACTTTATTTGCTAAAGTGTAGTAACCTTCATCTCTTCTATGATTTCAATAGGAGATTTGAACCTGTGGAGAAGATAGGTAATCTGGTGATATGCGCCTGCTTCATATAATTTTCTTATGTGATAGTCCTTTTCTAGCCATACTGAAAAGCCTCCGAAAAACATACGGACATACGATTTCTGAGTGCACTAAAGTTTACACGACTAGATAAACGAATGCAATTTCACACATTAAGAACAACACCTATATCCCTATGCCACTATTACTCTAATATTAGTGTTACCTTATATATATATATATATATATATATATATATATATATATATATATATATATATATATATATATATATATATATATATATATATATATAGAATTAATGTAAGTCCCTGAATCGAAATTTATCCGCAGCCAAGCACTCTATCCCATTATAAGGGAGGATATTTCTATTCATTACAGGACACATAATTCTATCTTTCCGTCCAGTTTGGTATCACACACTAAACAGAAACTCCATGTTCAGCTTTTTATATTGCGTGTCCCATTCTCCGTTGATTGTTTGATATCCATACATCAACAGTCGCATTTGCCGTTCCCGTAACATCAAACGTTCAGTGAAATCACGTATACGTCCGGGCGCTCCGTTCTCCGCTGTTGCGCTGTCCATCGCTCGTTTGCACTTCAAAGCATTCTCCGTTCATTTTCCCGTCGGCCGATCGTCCCGTTTCTCCGTGTCCGTCAGATCGTCAAGCAATGAACTTTACGAACACCTGTATCCTATTTTCATATCTGTGTCGGTCAATGCTCTTTTATTCGTCCTCCTCTCAGAATGAAGTACACGATTGTTAACCCTTCTCCTTCCTTGTATTTTAATATGTAAGTTGTCAAGGAATCGTTAAACTGCAGTTTTTTTCTGTGACAGTAGACAAGGAGCTCTGGGGACAAGGCAGATAACTGCGGCAACCCAGGTGTAATAGTACAAGGGTCAGAAGTTCAGGAACCCATGCGCAGTGCAACCTTACGCTCATAAAGGACCGACACGACCCATCTAACAAGGCAAGGGCAGACCATGTCCAACAGTGTGTATATCAACCGATCATACCTGATCCTGTTATACGCATCCTCCAGGTCAAGAGCTAGTGCCACTGTCTTGTTTATCCTGGAAGCCCTCGTAGACAAATGCAAAAGTTGCAGCATTGGCCCAGGTGTCCTTCCCAGGCCGGTAACTCCCGAGCCCTTTGGGAAGCAGATTCCGACTTTCTAAATGTCGCTGGAGCCTGTGTGCTACTATCTTGGCTGCATAGCTACCTGGTTCCACTCCCAAAACCAGGTTAGGATCACTCCAGACTCCAATGTTTTTCAAAATTAGACAGAACTAAAGGGTATTGGCAGATACCAATGACTGATGAATCGATCCATTTGATAGCTTTTGCTACACCATTAGGACTGTTTAAATGGTTATTTATGCCGTTTGGTCTAGTAAATGCACCAGCTACTTTTGTTAGAATGGCCAGATTACTACTATGTAACATCCCGAACGTAGAAACAATGACGATATTTGTATACATACGGCCATGACTAATCACAAAGAAATCTTAAGACAGGTATTTGACAGAGACAATTTGACCTGACAAACCATCTAAAGTGGAAATTGGTTTCCAACAAATGAATTTTCTCGGCCATAACATTTCTAACGGCCACATAACGAGTGATGAGAAAAAACGAAAGAAGAAGTCAGGAGCATATTGGGCCTTGTGAACTATTACGGCAAATTCATTCCGAAATTTGCTGAACTGACAAATGTATTTACGAAACTATTGAAGAAAGAAGCAAATAAAATTGCTCAAAATGCAGATTTGCATTGCGGTCACCTATGATGGGCATATGATAGAAAAACTTATTTCAGTCCTGGCAGACACTGCGATTGGCCAGAAATAGAGTACAATAGACAAAAGAAAATGTGTGAACAGTTTCTGGGTACAGCTCCCTGCACAAATTCAAACGTGTGCAGACACTGAAAATAGAGGAATGAACAAGGGCATCAAGCAGGCTGTCGGTTCATCAAAAAATAAGATGGCCCCTTTATGATCAACAGAGGGGGTATTCAAAAAAGACCGAGCGAAACAAATGGATCACTGGGTAGAACACTACTCAGAGCTATACTCAGTGGAGAACATTGTCAGAGAGGTAGCTCTGGAAGGCACTGAAGAACAGTCCACCATGCATGCCCTGGATGTTAAAAAAAAACATGCCTCGCAGCAATCAGCAAAGCACTAGACACACTCAAATCCGGCAAGGTACTAGGAACAAAAGGTATTCCACCTGAAATTTTAAAATGTGGCAAAGAAACAATCATCCCAGAACTGTATGCAATACTTCAGCTCTGTTGTAAAGAAAAATTAGTACCACAAGATATGAGGAACGCAAAAATTACCATTTATAAAAACAAAGATGACAGAAGCAATTGCAACAACTATTGCAGCATTTCCCTCCTCACCATTACAGGCAAGATCTTCACTTAAGTAATCCTAAAAAATTACATTCCTGCTGAAAGAATCTATCCCGAATCAGTGCGGACTTAGAGCCAACAGGTCCACTATCGATATCTCACTCAGGCAGCTCCACGAGAAGTGCAAAGAACAGAGGAAGCCATTATATATTGCCTTCATCGACCTCACAAAGGCATTTGACCTCATGAGCAGAGACAGCCTTTTTGAGATCCTTGAAAAGACACGGTGCCCGCCCATCCTGCTAAGTCTCATGAAATCATTTCACGAAAATATGCATGGGACCATATTATTTGATGGCTCTACATCCCAGTCATTCAAGATCAGCAGTGGAGTAATGCAGGTCTGCATGCTTGCTCCTACTTTTTGGTATCTTCTTCGCTTTTCTTTTAAGGCAGGCATTTGGGACTGCCACTGAAGGTAGCCACTTTGGTAACATTTTCTAAATTGCTTTTTAATTATATAACATGCACAGTTGGATACGTCTTGAAAAAAAAAAAAAAATCCAACGGTACCTTGTTCAAGTCTGTAAGTCATTTATAAGCCGAGATATTAAAGTTTGTGTGTCAGTTTATCATTTAACAAAGACATATAGAAGAAAACGGTTTTGACCCTACCTACACACACAACTGTTGGTTGCACTGTCGTCAAGGAGATTAACGCAGCTGCTGTCTAACTCAAGTGCATATAACTCTGCCAGTTTTATATACACCCAGACACACATATATACATCACGCCATGCTGTGATGACGTCAGACAGCAAGCAGACTACACACGGTGAGTCTTGTCAGCCAGCATAGATAGGCGAATTTTGACAAAAGATGTTCCGCTGGAAAGATGAAAAATTATCAATGATCCGGCCCATGCAGAGTGATGAAAATTTATATACAAATACTAAATTTGACGTTGAATGCAATCATGCATTCATTGGCATGCAAATCGCTGTAAATTTTCCATAATATTAAATAGCCATCGCTGGTAACAAACGGCTATTTCCGGCCATTGAAATATCACATCAGAGCATGCAATTTCCATCATTTTAGTTTGGGATGACCCTCCCGACTTAAATAGTCGAAAATAACAAGATTTACATAAAAATGGATGATACATCTAATAACACATACTAGAACCAACAAATACATCTACATAAAACGTGATTTGCGGGTCTATTTACGTGTGAAAAAGTCACTATCTCTTGTGTAGGAAACGAATTTCAGGAACCTGAGATGTACACATGTAAACCGAGGAGGGAGAAACTATATAAAGTAATCGGTCCCTTCTTTTAACGCGAACTTGAAATATTTGGGAAATTTAATATCACGAGTAAACGTACTTAAATCGGAGACAAAAAATAGTTGCCGAACAAAACTGCAAATATATTTCCATTAAATGCGGCAATCTGTACCATAGTGGCTAACTGAAGGCATATACCTCCATACAAGATCCGATGGCAAACTTTTTAATCCATCAAGACAAGGCAAAGATCACAATAAAATCAAGATACGTAAGAAAACATTTTTGCAGATGATGCAGCACTGACTATTCATGCAGCAGACGATCAACAGCTCATAGATTGTCTTTTGCAGCCGCCTGCAGAGACTTTGGGCTAAATAACGCACAGGTGATGGAACAAGATGCTGGTGCGCCTCCATCAATCAAAATTTATAATTATGAATTGAAGGTTGTACATGCATTTGCGTATTTAGGGTCGATAATAATATATAAATAACAGATTGGACAAAGAAAAACATCTTGGCGCATTTGGAGACCAACACAATGAAAGAAGAAATAACGGAAGTAGATTGATATAGCTATGCACTCAACATGACCTCTTTATAACAAACTTTTAAACACAAAGACTCACACATATACACCTGGTATAACGAACAATCTAGACACCAGAAGCCAAATTGATTTCATATTAACAAGAAACAAAAAGAGGCATCAGATGCAAGGGCAGTGCCCAAATCAAGTATGAACACAGATCACACAGCAATTATTACCACAATAAGAACAAATAGAAGAACTACCTATAGAAAGAAAACAGGTGGAAGAATGGGAGATGTTCAAATCAAGTATTCTAAACACTGCAAATTAACATGTGGAAACATTAAAAACCACAAAACATGGATAAAGAAAGTAAGTTGGTGGAATGCCAGAATAAAGACAGCTGTAAAAGACAAAAGGAAAAGTTTAAAAAGTGGGTGAAAAGCAAACAGGAACATGATTATATTGAATATAGAACAGCAAGTAAACACGTAAATAGACGAAAACACGAACATAAAGACGAAGGAAAATGGAGAAACCCTAAATAAAAACTAAAAGGGGGCAACTAGAAACTACAAAAATATTGCAATGAGAACCAGAGCAGAACATTGACCCAACTGAAATATCAAAAAGAAGAACCAATAAGCGAACAAACAATACTAAAAAGATGGAGGCAGTACTTCAAACAACTCAATATTCCATCAGATGCCACAGGAATCCAAGAAACATACAGATGCAATCAAAGAACTAGAACCAGATGTACTGAGAGAAGAAATTAGAGAAGCCATAAGATTAGCCCCACTGAATAAATTTCAGGGACAAGACGAAATACTATATGAACTAATTAAAGCAGCAAGAGAAGTAGGAACAGCATAGCAACAATGACTAACCTTGTTTGAATAGAACAACAGACTCCACAAGACCGGGGAAACGTCATAATTATCCCAATTTGGAAACACAAAGGCAGTAAAAGAGACTATGCCATACAGAGGCATTTCCCTTTTGGGTCATACAGGGAAAATATTCTGCAAAATTCTAGAGAAAAAACTACAACCTATAATAGAATCCCAGCAAAATGAAACAACTTGGATTTAGGAAAAACAAAGGAGACACAGATGCCATCTTTGTTCTTAGACAATAGAAACATCAAATAAGTTGAGTTAACAACCGACATCACTGCATTCAGACATTCCCATATGTGCTCCATCCCCTTGTTCAACAGCCAGTGAAGAGTCATACTACTATTTGTTCCCATCGCTATCTGATTAAAAGTTCTGGTCTTCCCTCTCAGTTTTCAGATTCTTCCAGAACCCCTGCCAATCCTCTGCAATCTTATTCTTTCCACATATGGGTTCTCAGTCTGTTCCTCCGCCTTCTCCCACAAGCGCACGACCACCTCCCCCTTGTCCATAGGCAAAACCACCAAGAGGTGCATTCCCTGCCAGCCTATCAGCCTGTTCATTCCCCCGCACGGCCAGGGCAAAATATCCATACAATTCTCACAATCTGTGACCTCTGAAGCGACGAGAGACATTTCACACGAAACATTCCTTTCTCCACCTTACTAAGCATACTCTTTGAATCCGTAATGAATACTTGTGTTGCAGTAGACTCCTCTAGCCACCGGAATGCCGCTGTTACAGCCTCCATCTCCATTCTTATACTGGAGGTCGTAGTCTCATTTGCCAGACTTTCGTTTTCAAGACTCGTCCAGTAGCCTTTGCAATAAAGCCCCAACCATTACCTCTCTTTCTCACCAGACCTATCGGTGTAGATGACTATGTCACCTTGATGTGTATTACTCTGGATCAGCTGTTGCACTTCAAACTCAGTGTGGCCCGCTGCCCATTCTCTGCACTCACGACCCAGTGTTATTACATTGTGCCAGTCCGTCATGTCTTCCGGAACTTCAACCCACTCTTTTACAATTGATGGTCTAGAAAGTCTAGATCATGGGAGATACTCTACTTAGCCTTTGTTGACCAAGAAAAAGCATTTCATAGAGTAGACAGAAACAAGATATAGAGTACACATATAACAAACTTATGTAGAAGCTTATACACCAACAGTAAATGCACAGTAAGAACAAATGGAGGATACTCTGAACCCTTCACCATAAGATGAGTACGAAAAAGTTGTTTCCAGTCCCACCTCTTGTTCATAACCTATATAGACAGCATATGTAAAGAAAGCAGTCATAACACTGCATGAAGAACAGAACACAGAAGAACCAACGACAAATCACACCATTAAAGAATTCTATTTGTTGACGACCAAGCATTAATAGCAAAATCAGAATCAAAATTACAAGACCACATAAATAGTCTGAACGAAGTGTGTATGAAACATAACATGAAAATTAGCACAAGTCAAACCGAGGTAATGACTAACCAAAGAAGAAAGCACAATAATCAAAAGAGTACAAAAGCTGGGCCACATATCTCGAATGGAGGTTGAACATAATCCCAAAGATCTAGACAGAACTAGCCACAGGGAAGAGGCCAACTGGAAGACCCCAGATGCAATATATGGATGTGTGTAAAGATATGAAAACCCTTGGCATAGATCCAGACAGGTGGGAAAGAGTTGCAGCAGACAGATGTTCCTGGAGATGAGATGTACGAAACGGACTGGTGCTCTTTGCGCTCAATCTGATCAAACAAACTGAGGATAAGAGGCACAAGCATAAAATGCAGTCACTTGCTGCAGGACCTGCCTGTCTTACAGATGCGGAAATTGTGACAGATTGTCACTCTCCCATTGGACTATACCAGGGGTCACCAATCTACGGCCCATGGGCCGGATCTGGCCCGCGACGTCATTTCATCCGGCCCGCCAACGGCACTGGAACTTGATATAACATATGGAACACGAGACGTGATACAATTTAAATGTAAATATGTTTAGAATTATAGGAAATCACACGTGCAATAGACCTCCTGGCTGCTATGTGTCTTAAATTTACTATTTTCAAATATAAATTATTATATCTAGATTGTCTTGTTTATTGTAATGTTTGCTTATTTTGCGCCATCCCAACTCCCTCCTTGGCTCGTGGACGTGCCGCCTATGCTCTGACGTTACCATGATTTCCATGGTTGGGGGGGGGGGGAATGGCACGCACGTGCACGCACACACCCACCTTTCCCTCTCCAAGATGTGTCCGGCTGTCAACACAGTTCCAATGCTCCAGAAATATTTACTACTTTTTGCCAGTCATCCATTTTATAGGTATGTAACAGATTTCTTTGTTTGGCAGTGATAGGTTAGTGAACTACAAGTGTGAATAGAGGCAATAAAGTAGCAAACATAGCATAAAAATGCCACAAAATCCTCGTGTTATTACGAAAAATATCCCCAGCTCAGAATTCCCCGGTCAAGGTGTTAATCGAGCTGGTCTCTAGGCCAGTGTTTTCAAGCTTTCTGCTGGAGCAGATTCTTACGCAAATGTTTACGTTGCTCAAGGAACTCTGTGCGATGATCCAATTGTCTGTCCTACTTTACGTAATAAACCAGATTGGCAGAAATGTTGCATTTAGGTGATTTCGGCAGTTAACACCAGCTTGTTTTGTTGCTGTTGATGTCTTGGCAAGTTTACGTTCAGTAGTTTACCATTGCTTTCTGAACGACCGGCACCAATACCTAAGCGTAAAAGACCAGCGCAACGCTGTCTGTTGCCAAATCATGTGCAGATGTGTTTTGAACGCGGGTATACAGGATTACGAACCGCATCCATAAGACCGTCACGGAGACCGGCACAAGTATTATACAGAATTAGTATCCGGCCCGCGCTCGTCATTTTGTCAGTTATCCGGCCCGCCGTGAAAAAAGTTTGGTGACCCCTAGACTATACAGTCACCAGCGGCACAACTCTATAGCCCTACAGTCACCAGCGGCACAACTCTATAGCCCTACAGTCACCAGCGGCACAACTCTATAGTCCTACAGTCACCAGCGGCACAACTCTATATAGTCCTACAGTCACCAGCGGCACAACTCTATATAGTCCTACAGTCACCAGCGGCACAACTCTATATAGTCCTACAGTCACCAGCGGCACAACTCTATATAGTCCTACAGTCACCAGCGGCACAACTCTATAGTCCTACAGTCACCAGCGGCACAACTCTATAGTCCTACAGTCACCAGCGGCACAACTCTATAGTCCTACAGTCACCAGCGGCACAACTCTATAGTCCTACAGTCACCAGCGGCACAACTCTATATAGTCCTACAGTCACCAGCGGCACAACTCTATAGTCCTACAGTCACCAGCGGCACAACTCTATAGTCCTACAGTCACCAGCGGCACAACTCTATAGTCCTACAGTCACCAGCGGCACAACTCTATAGTCCTACAGTCACCAGCGGCACAACTCTATAGTCCTACAGTCACCAGCGGCACAACTCTATAGTCCTACAGTCACCAGCGGCACAACTCTATATAGTCCTACAGTCACCAGCGGCACAACTCTATATAGTCCTACAGTCACCAGCGGCACAACTCTATAGTCCTACAGTCACCAGCGGCACAACTCTATAGTCCTACAGTCACCAGCGGCACAACTCTATAGTCCTACAGTCACCAGCGGCACAACTCTATAGTCCTACAGTCACCAGCGGCACAACTCTATAGTCCTACAGTCACCAGCGGCACAACTCTATAGTCCTACAGTCACCAGCGGCACAACTCTATAGTCCTACAGTCACCAGCGGCACAACTCTATAGTCCTACAGTCACCAGCGGCACAACTCTATAGTCCTACAGTCACCAGCGGCACAACTCTATATAGTCCTACAGTCACCAGCGGCACAACTCTATATAGTCCTACAGTCACCAGCGGCACAACTCTATAGTCCTACAGTCACCAGCGGCACAACTCTATAGTCCTACAGTCACCAGCGGCACAACTCTATAGTCCTACAGTCACCAGCGGCACAACTCTATAGTCCTACAGTCACCAGCGGCACAACTCTATAGTCCTACAGTCACCAGCGGCACAACTCTATAGTCCTACAGTCACCAGCGGCACAACTCTATATAGTCCTACAGTCACCAGCGGCACACCTCTATAGTCCTACAGTCACCAGCGGCACAACTCTATAGTCCTACAGTCACCAGCGGCACAACTCTATAGTCCTACAGTCACCAGCGGCACAACTCTATAGTCCTACAGTCACCAGCGGCACAACTCTATAGTCCTACAGTCACCAGCGGCACAACTCTATAGTCCTACAGTCACCAGCGGCACAACTCTATATAGTCCTACAGTCACCAGCGGCACAACTCTATAGTCCTACAGTCACCAGCGGCACAACTCTATAGTCCTACAGTCACCAGCGGCACAACTCTATAGTCCTACAGTCACCAGCGGCACAACTCTATAGTCCTACAGTCACCAGCGGCACAACTCTATAGTCCTACAGTCACCAGCGGCACAACTCTATAGTCCTACAGTCACCAGCGGCACAACTCTATAGTCCTACAGTCACCAGCGGCACAACTCTATAGTCCTACAGTCACCAGCGGCACAACTCTATAGTCCTACAGTCACCAGCGGCACAACTCTATAGTCCTACAGTCACCAGCGGCACAACTCTATAGTCCTACAGTCACCAGCGGCACAACTCTATAGTCCTATAGTCACCAGCGGCACAACTCTATAGTCCTACAGTCACCAGCGGCACAACTCTATATAGTCCTACAGTCACCAGCGGCACAACTCTATATAGTCCTACAGTCACCAGCGGCACAACTCTATAGTCCTACAGTCACCAGCGGCACAACTCTATAGTCCTACAGTCACCAGCGGCACAACTCTATAGTCCTACAGTCACCAGCGGCACAACTCTATAGTCCTACAGTCACCAGCGGCACAACTCTATAGTCCTACAGTCACCAGCGGCACAACTCTATAGTCCTACAGTCACCAGCGGCACAACTCTATAGTCCTACAGTCACCAGCGGCACAACTCTATAGTCCTACAGTCACCAGCGGCACAACTCTATAGTCCTACAGTCACCAGCGGCACAACTCTATAGTCCTACAGTCACCAGCGGCACAACTCTATAGTCCTACAGTCACCAGCGGCACAACTCTATAGTCCTACAGTCACCAGCGGCACAACTCTATAGTCCTACAGTCACCAGCGGCACAACTCTATAGTCCTACAGTCACCAGCGGCACAACTCTATAGTCCTATAGTCACCAGCGGCACAACTCTATAGTCCTACAGTCACCAGCGGCACAACTCTATATAGTCCTACAGTCACCAGCGGCACAACTCTATATAGTCCTACAGTCACCAGCGGCACAACTCTATAGTCCTACAGTCACCAGCGGCACAACTCTATAGTCCTACAGTCACCAGCGGCACAACTCTATAGTCCTACAGTCACCAGCGGCACAACTCTATAGTCCTACAGTCACCAGCGGCACAACTCTATAGTCCTACAGTCACCAGCGGCACAACTCTATAGTCCTACAGTCACCAGCGGCACAACTCTATAGTCCTACAGTCACCAGCGGCACAACTCTATAGTCCTACAGTCACCAGCGGCACAACTCTATAGTCCTACAGTCACCAGCGGCACAACTCTATAGTCCTACAGTCACCAGCGGCACAACTCTATAGTCCTACAGTCACCAGCGGCACAACTCTATAGTCCTACAGTCACCAGCGGCACAACTCTATAGTCCTACAGTCACCAGCGGCACAACTCTATAGTCCTACAGGACTGAAAGAGGCCTACTACTAAGTCCTGGCCAGTTTGACATATTTCAGATATCTTTTTTTGAATATAGCACGAAACTTAAAAACCAAGGGTCTTGTATGTCACTTGTCCTGATTAAAAGTGACATCAATGAAGACATTTTAGAACTGTCTCCCTTGTTGAGGAAAACAAGAGAATACAGCTTGCCATGTCTATAGCAGAAATGTAGACTAAAGAAAGATGCCATATAATATACAACAAATCTATAATCAGTAGCACTGCCAGAATTGCATTCTTATCAGCATAGGGTGGGCACCTTAAGGTAATTAATGGTTAGGATGTTATGCCGACCACCGAGTGGACCTGAATATTCGCCAGTGCCTAGAGCTGTTGGATAGAATGTAGCGTGACCAGACAAGAGTTCACTTAAGACATAAATTGTTAAAATTGTACTTCATTACTTGAACTTATACAGTTGTGATATACGTTTTTTTAAATATCAAATTTCAGAATTGTTTCTGTAAAATATTCTACAAATTGCATCAACGGAGATTGTACCATTTATGTCACAGCTGTCTGGGTAAAGAAGGATGCCTGGCGAACGATGTTGTCCAATACAGGTGCTCAAATGACAGTCATTAACAAACAATGGGACAACTCCAATGACTACAATGGAATCGTTAACTTTTCACTTTAAATGATGTTATAATTGTTGTTATAATTAAAATGGCATCGTTAAGAAGGCATTTATACAGTAATATCCACACTTGGAGATCCAATTCCTCCCTTTTCAGAGCAAATGCCCTTACATGATTGTTTTTTCCGGAACATTGTGACCTGTAGGGTGATCAAAGTATTTTACCTTTATGTGCCATCAGTATTAAGCTGTCAATATATAGACACACTTTTGTATGTATCCAAAATACTCCTAGATACCCTCTAACAGAGTGGTTCTCAACCTTTTTTTGGCCTGTGCCCCCCTTCACCATATTTTCAGAACGTCACTCCCCCCTTTCATATTTCCAACCTAAAAATCCCGCCGCCACCCCTACACAGTATACATAATAATGGAAGCTAAATGTAATTTTAATAGCACATACTAAAACAAGTCTAGACATCCACATAAAACATGATTTGTGGGTCTACTTACTTTATAAATTGAATTTTAGAAGCGTGAGACGTACAGAACCGTTCAGTATGAAGGGAAAAACAATATCAAGTAATCGGTTCTTGTATTAACGCAATCTTGAAATAATCTTAATTCCCACCCTGGAAACCCTAAAATTCCCCCCTGGAGGGGGGGGGGGGGGGGGGGGGGAGTCCTCACCTGTTGAGAACCACTGCTCTAAAACAATTACAATTTCCAATACTCAAAACTACTTGTAGCATTATCTGAATATAGACACCTAATATGGTCTAGCCAAACCTCTGCCACTCACAACATCATCATCTAATATGTAAGTAGTTACACCATGCCATTAATGAAATATTTTCATGTGTATACAAATGTTTATGGTGTATTTAAATGTTAAAAACACAAAACCTGTAAATAAATTTGATTTGCACAAAATAAATGTTTAAAAAAAAACGGACTCCGATGTGGACGGACGTAAACTCCAGAAAAATGTCAGCCTTGGTGTAAAATGAGTACAATAAACTGTGGGTCAGAAAGATAACTGATCACAATCACCAGAAAGAGGCATTCTTCATTTTCTGGCCACATTTGGAGAAGATAAAAGTGTGAACAAGTTGTGACAAAACCTGAAAGATGTGTGGAACGAGAGAGGAAGACAGCAAGAGAGCCTTATGTCGTGGACCAGACGAGAGTCAACACATGAACTGGTACATGGTCTTGGAGTTCGCAATATGTAGAGATGCATGATTACCCCGCCAGTCGCCAAACCCACGAAACGAACTACACTTTAGGCTGTCAACCGACGGCCCACAAACCTTTGAGATTAAAGCCATAGACACAAGACGGCATGGACATCCAGTTTAACAAATCAAACTCTCCATATCAACAATCAAATGAAGCAGCGGTACAGTGACCTGCAGCCTGATGAGAAAGTTCTGGTCTCGAAGACTGGTACTTTATGCGCTGCCAGATCAAAGAAAGGTGATTGGTGTCAAGGAAAAATAGGGCCCTTGTCAAACAGGCTCTTCAAGATTCACTTTGTGGACTTTGCTGAAGAAGAAATCATCAAAGCATCAAAGAACTTGATGCCGATTTAATTCATATCCCTGTACAGTGCTGCAGGTTACATAGGAACCCCAAATCTTTGAGGAACGTCACAAAATTGCAGAATTGAAGCAAACTGTTCGTTCGAACGTCTCAATTCTCCGGTGAATTTGTGGACAAGGGCAAACAAATACACCTGGTAAATACGAGATGTCACGAGACAAGCCAGTTCAGTCATATGGAAGAGAATGCTGCGAGCACAAGTCAGATCATTCACATGGAAGAGAATGCTGCGAGCACAAGACAGATCATTCACATGGAAGAGAATGCTGTGAGCACAAGTCAAATCATTCACATGGAAGAGAATGCTGCGAGCACAAGTCAGATCATTCACATGGAAGAGAATGCTGCGAGCACAAGTCAAATCATTCACATGGAAGAGAATGCTGCTAGCACAAGTCAGATCATTCACATGGAAGAGAATGCTGCGAGCACAAGTCAAGTCATTCACATGGAAGAGAATGCTGCGAGCACAAGTCAAATCATTCACATGGAAGAGAATGCTGCGAGCACAAGTCAAATCATTCACATGGAAGAGAATGCTGCGAGCACAAGTCAAATCATTCACATGGAAGAGAATGCTGTGAGTACAAGTCAAATCATTCACATGGAAGAGAATGCTGCGAGCACAAGTCAGATCATTCACATGGAAGAGAATGCTGTGAGCGCAAGTCTAATCATTCACATGGAAGAGAATGCTGCGAGCACAAGTCAGATCATTCACATGGAAGAATGCTGTGAGCACAAGTCAATTCAGTCATGTGGAAGAGAATGCTGTGAGCACAAGTCAGATCATTCACATGGAAGAGAATGCTGCGAGCACAAGTCAGATCATTCACATGGAAGAGAATGCTGTGAGCACAAGTCAATTCAGTCATGTGGAAGAGAATGCTGCGAGCACAAGTCAGATCATTCACATGGAAGAGAATGCTGTGAGCACAAGTCTAATCATTCACATGGAAGAGAATGCTGCGAGCACAAGTCAGATCATTCACATGGAAGAGAATGCTGTGAGCACAAGTCTAATCATTCACATGGAAGAGAATGCTGCGAGCACAAGTCAGATCATTCACATGGAAGAGAATGCTGCGAGCACAAGTCAAGTCATTCACATGGAAGAGAATGCTGTGAGCACAAGTCAAATCATTCACATGGAAGAGAATGCTGTAAGCACAAGTCAAATCATTCACATGGAAGAGAATGCTGTGAGCACAAGTCAAATCATTCACATGGAAGAGAATGCTGCGAGCACAAGTCAAATCATTCACATGGAAGAGAATGCTGCGAGCACAAGTCAGATCATTCACATGGAAGAGAATGCTGTGAGCACAAGTCAGATCATTCCCATGGAAGAGAATGCTGCGAGCACAAGTCAAGTCATTCACATGGAAGAGAATGCTGCGAGCACAAGTCAAATCATTCACATGGAAGAGAATGCTGTGAGCACAAGTCTAATCATTCACATGGAAGAGAATGCTGTGAGCACAAGTCAAATCATTCACATGGAAGAGAATGCTGTGAGCACAAGTCAAATCATTCACATGGAAGAGAATGCTGCGAACACCATAGTAGGCTGAAGAATGACAAGGAGCAGCAACAGCGCCCGGAATTAGGATTGTTCACAACACCAGGGATCGTCCCATTGTAACAAATGGACAAGAACCTTCAAACAAGCAGGTTACTATAGATTTAATAAATGATGGAAATGAATCACAGATATATAAACATAAGGTAGAAAGAAGAATATATTTTAATAACAAATCAGAGCAGAATTAAATCTACTAAGATTAACAATTCCATATTTAATAGGCGACTCAAAAGCAACAACAAAAGAAATATTCAACAATGCAATTTTATATATTGATAGGTTAGAATGCAATATAGTTTATATTAAAAAATTGGCAAATTATATCATAAATCAATCGAGTTTTATTTACTGGTGTGGGCCCAATTTCCAGCATTACATTTTAATCTTTACTGCTTGTGTCTGATGTAAATTTTTTAGTTTTATTTGTCATACCCAGACTGAATGATCAGCGTGATGTTTGCAGGTTTGTATGTGACTTGTAATTGATGTTTTAATTAATATTGTCATTGTTGTAATTAATGTTGTCGATGTCATTGATGTCTGCAAGAATGTCTATATTTCTAACCCCTTTACTTGGTTAGGCTTAATTTTCACTTCTTGTGTCTGAGGTGAATGTTTCGTTTCATCAAAACAAGACTACAAAATAACAGAACACATCGGTATACACGGCAGAGTTAGTAGGAATTACGGAAGGACTGGAAGTAGTGACAGAACACCACCACACCCCTCCCTCCCCCCCCCCCCCCCCCCACCAGTAAAACTAAATATACTGATGGACTCGTATTCACAGTAAAAGCACTAGGAAACTACTCTTAAGGGGAACAGACCAGACCTGAAAGAGGAAATACTAACACTAACAACACCGCTCTCTCGTGGCACCAACTGCACTTGAACCAAGCAAAGCTAAAACTTGAGCTGATAAGCAAAAGTTCAGCTTTATTAGCTGGGTTTGCAATGGTGGCCATGGTGGAAATATCTATAGACAGTAACCCAGTGGCTGGGTCAGCGAAGCAAGGAGTCTCGGAACTGTTGCTGACCGTTTTCGTTATTTTTATTTGTACAACTCTTCTCGTCGCTTTCCACGTGCTGGCCTTGATGATCAGCACCTGCATCCTTCCATACATGGAAGACAACATGTTCCTACATAATGACATGCGGCTGTGTGTGAATGTGGCCTGGGTCTTCTCAGCCGGACTCGGAATGTTTCTTTTCCTGGCCGAGATAGCCCTTATCAGCTGGATCAAGTTCTATAGCTCGAGCCATAAAGTTGCAGTTGCTCAAACTTACAATGTGATCCCCACAGGAATTTTGTGTATAATTTTTTCATTAATGTTTTACAAAAGACTGCTCACAAGTATCAGAGCCGTTCAGAATGATTACGTCATCGTGACCGTCATTCCAGTAATAAGGACATTCACATTGTGTAAGTGTGTGGAACACGTCCTTTTTTTCATTATTGAAAACCAGGTCCCCTTATGTATTTGTTATATAATTGGTTTCTTTGGGTATTGCTCGTTTTCGTTCTATGTAACGAGAGAGCCCATTGTTACTCCAAATTGCCGGCTTCAAAAGCTTCTACAAGCGACATCTGGGAAAGGCGATTCCCATTCGCGACAGCATGGTGGCGTCAGAGCTAGACATGTCCAGGTGGGACAATATGTGGAGATGCATGATTACCCCGTCAGTCACCAAAGCCACGAAATGAACTACGCTCTAGGATATCAACCGACGGCCCACAAATCTTTGTGATTAAAGCCATAGACAAAAGATGGCATGGACATTCAGTTTAACAAGTCTGAAGCATTTCTCCATATCAACAATTAAATAGCAGCGGTACAGTGACCTGCAGCCTGACGACAAAGTTCTGACAGCTGGTATTTTATGCGCTGCCAGGTCAAAGAGAGGCGACTGGTGTCAAGGAAAAATAGGGCCCTTGACTAACGGGCTCTTCAAGATTCACTTTGTGCACTTTGCTGAAGAAGAAATCATCAAAGCATCAAAGAACTTGATGCCGATTTAATTCATATCCCTGTACAGTGCTGCAGGTTACATAGGAACCCCAAATCTTTGAGGAACGTCACAAAATTGCAGAATTGAAGCAAACTGTTCGAACGTCTCAATTCTCCGGTGAATTTGTGGACAAGGGCAAACAAATAAACCTGGTAAATACGAGATGCCACGAGACAAGCCAGTTCAGTCATGTGGAAGAGAATGCTGTGAGCACAAGTCAAATCATTCACATGGAAGAGAATGCTGTGAGCACAAGTCAAATCATTCACATGGAAGAGAATGCTGTGAGCGCAAGTCAAATCATTCACATGGAAGAGAATGCTGCGAGCACAAGTCAGATCATTCACATGGAAGAGAATGCTGCGAGCACAAGTCAAATCATTCACATGGAAGAGAATGCTGCGAGCACAAGTCAAATCATTCACATGGAAGAGAATGCTGCGAGCACAAGTCAAATCATTCACATGGAAGAGAATGCTGCGAGCACAAGTCAGATCATTCACATGGAAGAGAATGCTGCGAGCACAAGTCAGATCATTCACATGGAAGAGAATGCTGTGAGCACAAGTCAATTCAGTCATGTGGAAGAGAATGCTGTGAGCACAAGTCAGATCATTCACTTGGAAGAGAATGCTGCGAGCACAAGTCAAATCATTCACATGGAAGAGAATGCTGTGAGCACAAGTCAAATCATTCACATGGAAGAGAATGCTGTGAGCACAAGTCAAATCATTCACATGGAAGAGAATGCTGCGAGCACAAGTCAAATCATTCACATGGAAGAGAATGCTGTGAGCACAAGTCAGATCATTCACATGGAAGAGAATGCTGTGAGCACAAGTCAGATCATTCACATGGAAGAGAATGCTGCGAGCACAAGTCAAGTCATTCACATGGAAGAGAATGCTGCGAGCACAAGTCAAATCATTCACATGGAAGAGAATGCTGCGAGCACAAGTCAAATCATTCACATGGAAGAGAATGCTGTGAGCACAAGTCAGATCATTCACATGGAAGAGAATGCTGTGAGCACAAGTCAGATCATTCACATGGAAGAGAATGCTGCGAGCACAAGTCAAGTCATTCACATGGAAGAGAATGCTGCGAGCACAAGTCAAATCATTCACATGGAAGAGAATGCTGTGAGCACAAGTCAAATCATTCACATGGAAGAGAATGCTGTGAGCACAGGTCAAATCATTCACATGGAAGAGAATGCTGCGAGCACAAGTCAGATCATTCACATGGAAGAGAATGCTGTGAGCACAAGTCAGATCATTCACATGGAAGCGAATGCTGCGAGCACAAGTCAAATCATTCACATGGAAGAGAATGCTGTGAGCACAAGTCAAATCATTCACATGGAAGAGAATGCTGTGAGCATAAGTCAATTCAGTCATGTGGAAGAGAATACTGTGAGCACAAGTCAGATCATTCACTTGGAAGAGAATGCTGCGAGCACAATTCAAATCATTCACATGGAAGAGAATGCTGTGAGCACAAGTCAAATCATTCACATGGAAGAGAATGCTGTGAGCACAAGTCAAATCATTCACATGGAAGAGAATGCTGCGAGCACAAGTCAAATCATTCACATGGAAGAGAATGCTGTGAGCACAAGTCAGATCATTCACATGGAAGAGAATGCTGTGAGCACAAGTCAGATCATTCACATGGAAGAGAATGCTGCGAGCACAAGTCAAGTCATTCACATGGAAGAGAATGCTGCGAGCACAAGTCAAATCATTCACATGGAAGAGAATGCTGTGAGCACAAGTCAAATCATTCACATGGAAGAGAATGCTGTGAGCACAAGTCAAATCATTCACATGGAAGAGAATGCTGCGAGCACAAGTCAGATCATTCACATGGAAGAGAATGCTGTGAGCACAAGTCAGATCATTCACATGGAAGCGAATGCTGCGAGCACAAGTCAAATCATTCACATGGAAGAGAATGCTGTGAGCACAAGTCAAATCATTCACATGGAAGAGAATGCTGCGAACACAATCACACCATAGTAGGCTGAAGAATGACAAGGAGCAGCAACAGCGCCCGGAATTAGGATTGTTCACAACACCAGGGATCGTCCCATTGTAACAAATGGACAAGAACCTTCAAACAAGCAGGTTACTATAGATTTAATAAATGATGGAAATGAATCACAGATATATAAACATAAGGTAGAAAGAAGAATATATTTTAATAACAAATCAGAGCAGAATTAAATCTACTAAGATTAACAATTCCATATTTAATAGGCGACTCAAAAGCAACAACAAAAGAAATATTCAACAATGCAATTTTATATATTGATAGGTTAGAATGCAATATAGTTTATATTAAAAAATTGGCAAATTATATCATAAATCAATCGAGTTTTATTTACTGGTGTGGGCCCAATTTCCAGCATTACATTTTAATCTTTACTGCTTGTGTCTGATGTAAATTTTTTAGTTTTATTTGTCATACCCAGACTGAATGATCAGCGTGATGTTTGCAGGTTTGTATGTGACTTGTAATTGATGTTTTAATTAATATTGTCATTGTTGTAATTAATGTTGTCGATGTCATTGATGTCTGCAAGAATGTCTATATTTCTAACCCCTTTACTTGGTTAGGCTTAATTTTCACTTCTTGTGTCTGAGGTGAATGTTTCGTTTCATCAAAACAAGACTACAAAATAACAGAACACATCGGTATACACGGCAGAGTTAGTAGGAATTATGGAAGGACTGGAAGTAGTGACAGAACACCACCACACCCCTCCCCCCTCCCACCAGTAAAACTAAATATACTGATGGACTCGTATTCACAGTAAAAGCACTAGGAAACTACTCTTAAGGGGAACAGACCAGACCTGAAAGAGGAAATACTAACACTAACAACACCGCTCTCTCGTGGCACCAACTGCACTTGAACCAAGCAAAGCTAAAACTTGAGCTGATAAGCAAAAGTTCAGCTTTATTAGCTGGGTTTGCAATGGTGGCCATGGTGGAAATATCTATAGACAGTAACCCAGTGGCTGGGTCAGCGAAGCAAGGAGTCTCGGAACTGTTGCTGACCGTTTTCGTTATTTTTATTTGTACAACTCTTCTCGTCGCTTTCCACGTGCTGGCCTTGATGATCAGCACCTGCATCCTTCCATACATGGAAGACAACATGTTCCTACATAATGACATGCGGCTGTGTGTGAATGTGGCCTGGGTCTTCTCAGCCGGACTCGGAATGTTTCTTTTCCTGGCCGAGATAGCCCTTATCAGCTGGATCAAGTTCTATAGCTCGAGCCATAAAGTTGCAGTTGCTCAAACTTACAATGTGATCCCCACAGGAATTTTGTGTATAATTTTTTCATTAATGTTTTACAAAAGACTGCTCACAAGTATCAGAGCCGTTCAGAATGATTACGTCATCGTGACCGTCATTCCAGTAATAAGGACATTCACATTGTGTAAGTGTGTGGAACACGTCCTTTTTTTCATTATTGAAAACCAGGTCCCCTTATGTATTTGTTATATAATTGGTTTCTTTGGGTATTGCTCGTTTTCGTTCTATGTAACGAGAGAGCCCATTGTTACTCCAAATTGCCGGCTTCAAAAGCTTCTACAAGCGACATCTGGGAAAGGCGATTCCCATTCGCGACAGCATGGTGGCGTCAGAGCTAGACATGTCCAGGTGGGACAATATGTGGAGATGCATGATTACCCCGTCAGTCACCAAAGCCACGAAATGAACTACGCTCTAGGATATCAACCGACGGCCCACAAATCTTTGTGATTAAAGCCATAGACAAAAGATGGCATGGACATTCAGTTTAACAAGTCTGAAGCATTTCTCCATATCAACAATTAAATAGCAGCGGTACAGTGACCTGCAGCCTGACGACAAAGTTCTGACAGCTGGTATTTTATGCGCTGCCAGGTCAAAGAGAGGCGACTGGTGTCAAGGAAAAATAGGGCCCTTGACTAACGGGCTCTTCAAGATTCACTTTGTGGACTTTGCTGAAGAAGAAATCATCAAAGCATCAAAGAACTTGATGCCGATTTAATTCATATCCCTGTACAGTGCTGCAGGTTACATAGGAACCCCAAATCTTTGAGGAACGTCACAAAATTGCAGAATTGAAGCAAACTGTTCGAACGTCTCAATTCTCCGGTGAATTTGTGGACAAGGGCAAACAAATAAACCTGGTAAATACGAGATGCCACGAGACAAGCCAGTTCAGTCATGTGGAAGAGAATGCTGCGAGCACAAGTCAGATCATTCACATGGAAGAGAATGCTGTGAGCACAAGTCAAATCATTCACATGGAAGAGAATGCTGTGAGCACAAGTCAAATCATTCAGATGGAAGAGAATGCTGTGAGCACAAGTCAGATCATTCACATGGAAGAGAATGCTGTGAGCACAAGTCAAATCATTCACATGGAAGAGAATGCTGCGAGCACAAGTCAGATCATTCACATGGAAGAGAATGCTGCGAGCACAAGTCAAATCATTCACATGGAAGAGAATGCTGCGAGCACAAGTCAGATCATTCACATGGAAGAGAATGCTGTGAGCACAAGTCAATTCAGTCATGTGGAAGAGAATGCTGCGAGCACAAGTCAGATCATTCACATGGAAGAGAATGCTGCGAGCACAAGTCAAATCATTCACATGGAAGAGAATGCTGTGAGCACAAGTCAAATCATTCACATGGAAGAGAATGCTACGAGCACAAGTTAAATCATTCACATGGAAGAGAATGCTGTGAGCACAAGTCAGATCATTCACATGGAAGAGAATGCTGTGAGCACAAGTCAGATCATTCACATGGAAGAGAATGCTGCGAGCACAAGTCAAATCATTCACATGGAAGAGAATGCTGTGAGCACAAGTCAAATCATTCACATGGAAGAGAATGCTGTGAGCACAAGTCAAATCATTCACATGGAAGAGAATGCTGCGAACACAATCACACCATAGTAGGCTGAAGAATGACAAGGAGCAGCAACAGCGCCCGGAATTAGGATTGTTCACAACACCAGGGATCGTCCCATTGTAACAAATGGACAAGAACCTTCAAACAAGCAGGTTACTATAGATTTAATAAATGATGGAAATGAATCACAGATATATAAACATAAGGTAGAAAGAAGAATATATTTTAATAACAAAGAGCAGAATTAAATCTACTAAGATTAACAATTCCATATTTAATAGGCGACTCAAAAGCAACAACAAAAGAAATATTCAACAATGCAATTTTATATATTGATAGGTTAGAATGCAATATAGTTTATATAAAAAAATTGGCAAATTTTATCATAGATCAATCGAGTTTTATTTACTGGTGTGGGCCCAATTTCCAGCATTACATTTTAATCTTTACTGCTTGTGTCTGATGTAAATTTTTTAGTTTTATTTGTCATACCCAGACTGAATGATCAGCGTGATGTTTGCAGGTTTGTATGTGACTTGTAATTGATGTTTTAATTAATATTGTCATTGATGTTGTAATTAATGTTGTCAATGTCATTGATGTCTGCAGGAATGTCTATATTTCTAACCCCTTTACTTGGTTAGGCTTAATTTTCACTTCTTGTGTCTGAGGTGAATGTTTCGTTTCATCAAAACAAGACTACAAAATAACAGAACACATCGGTATACACGGCAGAGTTAGTAGGAATTACGGAAGGACTGGAAGTAGTGACAGAACACCACCACATCCCCCCCCCCCCCCCCCACCAGTAAAACTAAATATACTGATGGACTCGTATTCACAGTAAAAGCACTAGGAAACTACTCTTAAGGGGAACAGACCAGACCTGAAAGAGGAAATACTAACACTAACAACACCGCTCTCTCGTGGCACCAACTGCACTTGAACCAAGCAAAGCTAAAACTTGAGCTGATAAGCAAAAGTTCAGCTTTATTAGCTGGGTTTGCAATGGTGGCCATGGTGGAAATATCTATAGACAGTAACCCAGTGGCTGGGTCAGCGAAGCAAGGAGTCTCGGAACTGTTGCTGACCGTTTTCGTTATTTTTATTTGTACAACTCTTCTCGTCGCTTTCCACGTGCTGGCCTTGATGATCAGCACCTGCATCCTTCCATACATGGAAGACAACATGTTCCTACATAATGACATGCGGCTGTGTGTGAATGTGGCCTGGGTCTTCTCAGCCGGACTCGGAATGTTTCTTTTCCTGGCCGAGATAGCCCTTATCAGCTGGATCAAGTTCTATAGCTCGAGCCATAAAGTTGCAGTTGCTCAAACTTACAATGTGATCCCCACAGGAATTTTGTGTATAATTTTTTCATTAATGTTTTACAAAAGACTGCTCACAAGTATCAGAGCCGTTCAGAATGATTACGTCATCGTGACCGTCATTCCAGTAATAAGGACATTCACATTGTGTATGTGTGGAACACGTCCTTTTTTTCATTATTGAAAACCAGGTCCCCTTATGTATTTGTTATATAATTGGTTTCTTTGGGTATTGCTCGTTTTCGTTCTATGTAACGAGAGAGCCCATTGTTACTCCAAATTGCCGGCTTCAAAAGCTTCTACAAGCGACATCTGGGAAAGGCGATTCCCATTCGCGACAGCATGGTGGCGTCAGAGCTAGACATGTCCAGGTGGGACAATATGTGGAGATGCATGATTACCCCGTCAGTCACCAAAGCCACGAAATGAACTACGCTCTAGGATGTCAACCGACGGCCCACAAATCTTTGTGATTAAAGCCATAGACAAAAGATGGCATGGACATTCAGTTTAACAAGTCTGAAGCATTTCTCCATATCAACAATTAAATAGCAGCGGTACAGTGACCTGCAGCCTGACGACAAAGTTCTGACAGCTGGTATTTTATGCGCTGCCAGGTCAAAGAGAGGCGACTGGTGTCAAGGAAAAATAGGGCCCTTGACTAACGGGCTCTTCAAGATTCACTTTGTGGACTTTGCTGAAGAAGAAATCATCAAAGCATCAAAGAACTTGATGCCGATTTAATTCATATCCCTGTACAGTGCTGCAGGTTACATAGGAACCCCAAATCTTTGAGGAACGTCACAAAATTGCAGAATTGAAGCAAACTGTTCGAACGTCTCAATTCTCCGGTGAATTTGTGGACAAGGGCAAACAAATAAACCTGGTAAATACGAGATGCCACGAGACAAGCCAGTTCAGTCATGTGGAAGAGAATGCTGTGAGCACAAGTCAAATCATTCACATGGAAGAGAATGCTGTGAGCACAAGTCAAATCATTCACATGGAAGAGAATGCTGTGAGCACAAGTCAAATCATTCACATGGAAGAGAATGCTGCGAGCACAAGTCAGATCATTCACATGGAAGAGAATGCTGCGAGCACAAGTCAAATCATTCACATGGAAGAGAATGCTGCGAGCACAAGTCAAATCATTCACATGGAAGAGAATGCTGCGAGCACAAGTCAAATCATTCACATGGAAGAGAATGCTGCGAGCACAAGTCAGATCATTCACATGGAAGAGAATGCTGCGAGCACAAGTCAGATCATTCACATGGAAGAGAATGCTGTGAGCACAAGTCAATTCAGTCATGTGGAAGAGAATGCTGTGAGCACAAGTCAGATCATTCACTTGGAAGAGAATGCTGCGAGCACAAGTCAAATCATTCACATGGAAGAGAATGCTGTGAGCACAAGTCAAATCATTCACATGGAAGAGAATGCTGTGAGCACAAGTCAAATCATTCACATGGAAGAGAATGCTGCGAGCACAAGTCAGATCATTCACATGGAAGAGAATGCTGTGAGCACAAGTCAGATCATTCACATGGAAGAGAATGCTGTGAGCACAAGTCAGATCATTCACATGGAAGAGAATGCTGTGAGCACAAGTCAGATCATTCACATGGAAGAGAATGCTGCGAGCACAAGTCAAGTCATTCACATGGAAGAGAATGCTGCGAGCACAAGTCAAATCATTCACATGGAAGAGAATGCTGCGAGCACAAGTCAAATCATTCACATGGAAGAGAATGCTGTGAGCACAAGTCAGATCATTCACATGGAAGAGAATGCTGTGAGCACAAGTCAGATCATTCACATGGAAGAGAATGCTGCGAGCACAAGTCAAGTCATTCACATGGAAGAGAATGCTGCGAGCACAAGTCAAATCATTCACATGGAAGAGAATGCTGTGAGCACAAGTCAAATCATTCACATGGAAGAGAATGCTGTGAGCACAGGTCAAATCATTCACATGGAAGAGAATGCTGCGAGCACAAGTCAGATCATTCACATGGAAGAGAATGCTGTGAGCACAAGTCAGATCATTCACATGGAAGCGAATGCTGCGAGCACAAGTCAAATCATTCACATGGAAGAGAATGCTGTGAGCACAAGTCAAATCATTCACATGGAAGAGAATGCTGTGAGCACAAGTCAATTCAGTCATGTGGAAGAGAATGCTGTGAGCACAAGTCAGATCATTCACTTGGAAGAGAATGCTGCGAGCACAATTCAAATCATTCACATGGAAGAGAATGCTGTGAGCACAAGTCAAATCATTCACATGGAAGAGAATGCTGTGAGCACAAGTCAAATCATTCACATGGAAGAGAATGCTGCGAGCACAAGTCAAATCATTCACATGGAAGAGAATGCTGTGAGCACAAGTCAGATCATTCACATGGAAGAGAATGCTGTGAGCACAAGTCAGATCATTCACATGGAAGAGAATGCTGTGAGCACAAGTCAAGTCATTCACATGGAAGAGAATGCTGCGAGCACAAGTAAAATCATTCACATGGAAGAGAATGCTGTGAGCACAAGTCAAATCATTCACATGGAAGAGAATGCTGTGAGCACAAGTCAAATCATTCACATGGAAGAGAATGCTGCGAGCACAAGTCAGATCATTCACATGGAAGAGAATGCTGTGAGCACAAGTCAGATCATTCACATGGAAGCGAATGCTGCGAGCACAAGTCAAATCATTCACATGGAAGAGAATGCTGTGAGCACAAGTCAAATCATTCACATGGAAGAGAATGCTGCGAACACAATCACACCATAGTAGGCTGAAGAATGACAAGGAGCAGCAACAGCGCCCGGAATTAGGATTGTTCACAACACCAGGGATCGTCCCATTGTAACAAATGGACAAGAACCTTCAAACAAGCAGGTTACTATAGATTTAATAAATGATGGAAATGAATCACAGATATATAAACATAAGGTAGAAAGAAGAATATATTTTAATAACAAATCAGAGCAGAATTAAATCTACTAAGATTAACAATTCCATATTTAATAGGCGACTCAAAAGCAACAACAAAAGAAATATTCAACAATGCAATTTTATATATTGATAGGTTAGAATGCAATATAGTTTATATTAAAAAATTGGCAAATTATATCATAAATCAATCGAGTTTTATTTACTGGTGTGGGCCCAATTTCCAGCATTACATTTTAATCTTTACTGCTTGTGTCTGATGTAAATTTTTTAGTTTTATTTGTCATACCCAGACTGAATGATCAGCGTGATGTTTGCAGGTTTGTATGTGACTTGTAATTGATGTTTTAATTAATATTGTCATTGTTGTAATTAATGTTGTCGATGTCATTGATGTCTGCAAGAATGTCTATATTTCTAACCCCTTTACTTGGTTAGGCTTAATTTTCACTTCTTGTGTCTGAGGTGAATGTTTCGTTTCATCAAAACAAGACTACAAAATAACAGAACACATCGGTATACACGGCAGAGTTAGTAGGAATTACGGAAGGACTGGAAGTAGTGACAGAACACCACCACACCCCTCCCCCCTCCCACCAGTAAAACTAAATATACTGATGGACTCGTATTCACAGTAAAAGCACTAGGAAACTACTCTTAAGGGGAACAGACCAGACCTGAAAGAGGAAATACTAACACTAACAACACCGCTCTCTCGTGGCACCAACTGCACTTGAACCAAGCAAAGCTAAAACTTGAGCTGATAAGCAAAAGTTCAGCTTTATTAGCTGGGTTTGCAATGGTGGCCATGGTGGAAATATCTATAGACAGTAACCCAGTGGCTGGGTCAGCGAAGCAAGGAGTCTCGGAACTGTTGCTGACCGTTTTCGTTATTTTTATTTGTACAACTCTTCTCGTCGCTTTCCACGTGCTGGCCTTGATGATCAGCACCTGCATCCTTCCATACATGGAAGACAACATGTTCCTACATAATGACATGCGGCTGTGTGTGAATGTGGCCTGGGTCTTCTCAGCCGGACTCGGAATGTTTCTTTTCCTGGCCGAGATAGCCCTTATCAGCTGGATCAAGTTCTATAGCTCGAGCCATAAAGTTGCAGTTGCTCAAACTTACAATGTGATCCCCACAGGAATTTTGTGTATAATTTTTTCATTAATGTTTTACAAAAGACTGCTCACAAGTATCAGAGCCGTTCAGAATGATTACGTCATCGTGACCGTCATTCCAGTAATAAGGACATTCACATTGTGTAAGTGTGTGGAACACGTCCTTTTTTTCATTATTGAAAACCAGGTCCCCTTATGTATTTGTTATATAATTGGTTTCTTTGGGTATTGCTCGTTTTCGTTCTATGTAACGAGAGAGCCCATTGTTACTCCAAATTGCCGGCTTCAAAAGCTTCTACAAGCGACATCTGGGAAAGGCGATTCCCATTCGCGACAGCATGGTGGCGTCAGAGCTAGACATGTCCAGGTGGGACAATATGTGGAGATGCATGATTACCCCGTCAGTCACCAAAGCCACGAAATGAACTACGCTCTAGGATATCAACCGACGGCCCACAAATCTTTGTGATTAAAGCCATAGACAAAAGATGGCATGGACATTCAGTTTAACAAGTCTGAAGCATTTCTCCATATCAACAATTAAATAGCAGCGGTACAGTGACCTGCAGCCTGACGACAAAGTTCTGACAGCTGGTATTTTATGCGCTGCCAGGTCAAAGAGAGGCGACTGGTGTCAAGGAAAAATAGGGCCCTTGACAAACGGGCTCTTCAAGATTCACTTTGTGGACTTTGCTGAAGAAGAAATCATCAAAGCATCAAAGAACTTGATGCCGATTTAATTCATATCCCTGTACAGTGCTGCAGGTTACATAGGAACCCCAAATCTTTGAGGAACGTCACAAAATTGCAGAATTGAAGCAAACTGTTCGAACGTCTCAATTCTCCGGTGAATTTGTGGACAAGGGCAAACAAATAAACCTGGTAAATACGAGATGCCACGAGACAAGCCAGTTCAGTCATGTGGAAGAGAATGCTGCGAGCACAAGTCAGATCATTCACATGGAAGAGAATGCTGTGAGCACAAGTCAAATCATTCACATGGAAGAGAATGCTGTGAGCACAAGTCAAATCATTCAGATGGAAGAGAATGCTGTGAGCACAAGTCAGATCATTCACATGGAAGAGAATGCTGTGAGCACAAGTCAAATCATTCACATGGAAGAGAATGCTGCGAGCACAAGTCAGATCATTCACATGGAAGAGAATGCTGCGAGCACAAGTCAAATCATTCACATGGAAGAGAATGCTGCGAGCACAAGTCAGATCATTCACATGGAAGAGAATGCTGTGAGCACAAGTCAATTCAGTCATGTGGAAGAGAATGCTGCGAGCACAAGTCAGATCATTCACATGGAAGAGAATGCTGCGAGCACAAGTCAAATCATTCACATGGAAGAGAATGCTGTGAGCACAAGTCAAATCATTCACATGGAAGAGAATGCTACGAGCACAAGTTAAATCATTCACATGGAAGAGAATGCTGTGAGCACAAGTCAGATCATTCACATGGAAGAGAATGCTGTGAGCACAAGTCAGATCATTCACATGGAAGAGAATGCTGCGAGCACAAGTCAAATCATTCACATGGAAGAGAATGCTGTGAGCACAAGTCAAATCATTCACATGGAAGAGAATGCTGTGAGCACAAGTCAAATCATTCACATGGAAGAGAATGCTGCGAACACAATCACACCATAGTAGGCTGAAGAATGACAAGGAGCAGCAACAGCGCCTGGAATTAGGATTGTTCACAACACCAGGGATCGTCCCATTGTAACAAATGGACAAGAACCTTCAAACAAGCAGGTTACTATAGATTTAATAAATGATGGAAATGAATCACAGATATATAAACATAAGGTAGAAAGAAGAATATATTTTAATAACAAAGAGCAGAATTAAATCTACTAAGATTAACAATTCCATATTTAATAGGCGACTCAAAAGCAACAACAAAAGAAATATTCAACAATGCAATTTTATATATTGATAGGTTAGAATGCAATATAGTTTATATAAAAAAATTGGCAAATTTTATCATAGATCAATCGAGTTTTATTTACTGGTGTGGGCCCAATTTCCAGCATTACATTTTAATCTTTACTGCTTGTGTCTGATGTAAATTTTTTAGTTTTATTTGTCATACCCAGACTGAATGATCAGCGTGATGTTTGCAGGTTTGTATGTGACTTGTAATTGATGTTTTAATTAATATTGTCATTGATGTTGTAATTAATGTTGTCAATGTCATTGATGTCTGCAGGAATGTCTATATTTCTAACCCCTTTACTTGGTTAGGCTTAATTTTCACTTCTTGTGTCTGAGGTGAATGTTTCGTTTCATCAAAACAAGACTACAAAATAACAGAACACATCGGTATACACGGCAGAGTTAGTAGGAATTACGGAAGGACTGGAAGTAGTGACAGAACACCACCACATCCCCCCCCCCCCCACCAGTAAAACTAAATATACTGATGGACTCGTATTCACAGTAAAAGCACTAGGAAACTACTCTTAAGGGGAACAGACCAGACCTGAAAGAGGAAATACTAACACTAACAACACCGCTCTCTCGTGGCACCAACTGCACTTGAACCAAGCAAAGCTAAAACTTGAGCTGATAAGCAAAAGTTCAGCTTTATTAGCTGGGTTTGCAATGGTGGCCATGGTGGAAATATCTATAGACAGTAACCCAGTGGCTGGGTCAGCGAAGCAAGGAGTCTCGGAACTGTTGCTGACCGTTTTCGTTATTTTTATTTGTACAACTCTTCTCGTCGCTTTCCACGTGCTGGCCTTGATGATCAGCACCTGCATCCTTCCATACATGGAAGACAACATGTTCCTACATAATGACATGCGGCTGTGTGTGAATGTGGCCTGGGTCTTCTCAGCCGGACTCGGAATGTTTCTTTTCCTGGCCGAGATAGCCCTTATCAGCTGGATCAAGTTCTATAGCTCGAGCCATAAAGTTGCAGTTGCTCAAACTTACAATGTGATCCCCACAGGAATTTTGTGTATAATTTTTTCATTAATGTTTTACAAAAGACTGCTCACAAGTATCAGAGCCGTTCAGAATGATTACGTCATCGTGACCGTCATTCCAGTAATAAGGACATTCACATTGTGTAAGTGTGTGGAACACGTCCTTTTTTTCATTATTGAAAACCAGGTCCCCTTATGTATTTGTTATATAATTGGTTTCTTTGGGTATTGCTCGTTTTCGTTCTATGTAACGAGAGAGCCCATTGTTACTCCAAATTGCCGGCTTCAAAAGCTTCTACAAGCGACATCTGGGAAAGGCGATTCCCATTCGCGACAGCATGGTGGCGTCAGAGCTAGACATGTCCAGGTGGGACAATATGTGGAGATGCATGATTACCCCGTCAGTCACCAAAGCCACGAAATGAACTACGCTCTAGGATATCAACCGACGGCCCACAAATCTTTGTGATTAAAGCCATAGACAAAAGATGGCATGGACATTCAGTTTAACAAGTCTGAAGCATTTCTCCATATCAACAATTAAATAGCAGCGGTACAGTGACCTGCAGCCTGACGACAAAGTTCTGACAGCTGGTATTTTATGCGCTGCCAGGTCAAAGAGAGGCGACTGGTGTCAAGGAAAAATAGGGCCCTTGACTAACGGGCTCTTCAAGATTCACTTTGTGGACTTTGCTGAAGAAGAAATCATCAAAGCATCAAAGAACTTGATGCCGATTTAATTCATATCCCTGTACAGTGCTGCAGGTTACATAGGAACCCCAAATCTTTGAGGAACGTCACAAAATTGCAGAATTGAAGCAAACTGTTCGAACGTCTCAATTCTCCGGTGAATTTGTGGACAAGGGCAAACAAATAAACCTGGTAAATACGAGATGCCACGAGACAAGCCAGTTCAGTCATGTGGAAGAGAATGCTGCGAGCACAAGTCAGATCATTCACATGGAAGAGAATGCTGTGAGCACAAGTCAAATCATTCACATGGAAGAGAATGCTGTGAGCACAAGTCAAATCATTCAGATGGAAGAGAATGCTGTGAGCACAAGTCAGATCATTCACATGGAAGAGAATGCTGTGAGCACAAGTCAAATCATTCACATGGAAGAGAATGCTGCGAGCACAAGTCAGATCATTCACATGGAAGAGAATGCTGCGAGCACAAGTCAAATCATTCACATGGAAGAGAA
This sequence comes from Cepaea hortensis, assembly GCA_963921405.1. NCBI lineage: Eukaryota > Metazoa > Mollusca > Gastropoda > Stylommatophora > Helicidae > Cepaea > Cepaea hortensis. The sequence continues at coordinate 17,105,266 of OY992894.1, forward strand.
TGCTGCGAGCACAAGTCAGATCATTCACATGGAAGAGAATGCTGTGAGCACAAGTCAATTCAGTCATGTGGAAGAGAATGCTGCGAGCACAAGTCAGATCATTCACATGGAAGAGAATGCTGCGAGCACAAGTCAAATCATTCACATGGAAGAGAATGCTGTGAGCACAAGTCAAATCATTCACATGGAAGAGAATGCTACGAGCACAAGTTAAATCATTCACATGGAAGAGAATGCTGTGAGCACAAGTCAGATCATTCACATGGAAGAGAATGCTGTGAGCACAAGTCAGATCATTCACATGGAAGAGAATGCTGCGAGCACAAGTCAAATCATTCACATGGAAGAGAATGCTGTGAGCACAAGTCAAATCATTCACATGGAAGAGAATGCTGTGAGCACAAGTCAAATCATTCACATGGAAGAGAATGCTGCGAACACAATCACACCATAGTAGGCTGAAGAATGACAAGGAGCAGCAACAGCGCCTGGAATTAGGATTGTTCACAACACCAGGGATCGTCCCATTGTAACAAATGGACAAGAACCTTCAAACAAGCAGGTTACTATAGATTTAATAAATGATGGAAATGAATCACAGATATATAAACATAAGGTAGAAAGAAGAATATATTTTAATAACAAAGAGCAGAATTAAATCTACTAAGATTAACAATTCCATATTTAATAGGCGACTCAAAAGCAACAACAAAAGAAATATTCAACAATGCAATTTTATATATTGATAGGTTAGAATGCAATATAGTTTATATAAAAAAATTGGCAAATTTTATCATAGATCAATCGAGTTTTATTTACTGGTGTGGGCCCAATTTCCAGCATTACATTTTAATCTTTACTGCTTGTGTCTGATGTAAATTTTTTAGTTTTATTTGTCATACCCAGACTGAATGATCAGCGTGATGTTTGCAGGTTTGTATGTGACTTGTAATTGATGTTTTAATTAATATTGTCATTGATGTTGTAATTAATGTTGTCAATGTCATTGATGTCTGCAGGAATGTCTATATTTCTAACCCCTTTACTTGGTTAGGCTTAATTTTCACTTCTTGTGTCTGAGGTGAATGTTTCGTTTCATCAAAACAAGACTACAAAATAACAGAACACATCGGTATACACGGCAGAGTTAGTAGGAATTACGGAAGGACTGGAAGTAGTGACAGAACACCACCACATCCCCCCCCCCCCCACCAGTAAAACTAAATATACTGATGGACTCGTATTCACAGTAAAAGCACTAGGAAACTACTCTTAAGGGGAACAGACCAGACCTGAAAGAGGAAATACTAACACTAACAACACCGCTCTCTCGTGGCACCAACTGCACTTGAACCAAGCAAAGCGAAAACTTGAGCTGATAAGCAAAAGTTCAGCTTTATTAGCTGGGTTTGCAATGGTGGCCATGGTGGAAATATCTATAGACAGTAACCCAGTGGCTGGGTCAGCGAAGCAAGGAGTCTCGGAACTGTTGCTGACCGTTTTCGTTATTTTTATTTGTACAACTCTTCTCGTCGCTTTCCACGTGCTGGCCTTGATGATCAGCACCTGCATCCTTCCATACATGGAAGACAACATGTTCCTACATAATGACATGCGGCTGTGTGTGAATGTGGCCTGGGTCTTCTCAGCCGGACTCGGAATGTTTCTTTTCCTGGCCGAGATAGCCCTTATCAGCTGGATCAAGTTCTATAGCTCGAGCCATAAAGTTGCAGTTGCTCAAACTTACAATGTGATCCCCACAGGAATTTTGTGTATAATTTTTTCATTAATGTTTTACAAAAGACTGCTCACAAGTATCAGAGCCGTTCAGAATGATTACGTCATCGTGACCGTCATTCCAGTAATAAGGACATTCACATTGTGTATGTGTGGAACACGTCCTTTTTTTCATTATTGAAAACCAGGTCCCCTTATGTATTTGTTATATAATTGGTTTCTTTGGGTATTGCTCGTTTTCGTTCTATGTAACGAGAGAGCCCATTGTTACTCCAAATTGCCGGCTTCAAAAGCTTCTACAAGCGACATCTGGGAAAGGCGATTCCCATTCGCGACAGCATGGTGGCGTCAGAGCTAGACATGTCCAGGTGGGACAATATGTGGAGATGCATGATTACCCCGTCAGTCACCAAAGCCACGAAATGAACTACGCTCTAGGATGTCAACCGACGGCCCACAAATCTTTGTGATTAAAGCCATAGACAAAAGATGGCATGGACATTCAGTTTAACAAGTCTGAAGCATTTCTCCATATCAACAATTAAATAGCAGCGGTACAGTGACCTGCAGCCTGACGACAAAGTTCTGACAGCTGGTATTTTATGCGCTGCCAGGTCAAAGAGAGGCGACTGGTGTCAAGGAAAAATAGGGCCCTTGACTAACGGGCTCTTCAAGATTCACTTTGTGGACTTTGCTGAAGAAGAAATCATCAAAGCATCAAAGAACTTGATGCCGATTTAATTCATATCCCTGTACAGTGCTGCAGGTTACATAGGAACCCCAAATCTTTGAGGAACGTCACAAAATTGCAGAATTGAAGCAAACTGTTCGAACGTCTCAATTCTCCGGTGAATTTGTGGACAAGGGCAAACAAATAAACCTGGTAAATACGAGATGCCACGAGACAAGCCAGTTCAGTCACATGGAAGAGAATGCTGTGAGCACAAGTCAAATCATTCACATGGAAGAGAATGCTGCGAGCACAAGTCAGATCATTCACATGGAAGAGAATGCTGCGAGCACAAGTCAAATCATTCACATGGAAGAGAATGCTGCGAGCACAAGTCAGATCATTCACATGGAAGAGAATGCTGTGAGCACAAGTCAATTCAGTCATGTGGAAGAGAATGCTGCGAGCACAAGTCAGATCATTCACATGGAAGAGAATGCTGCGAGCACAAGTCAAATCATTCACATGGAAGAGAATGCTGTGAGCACAAGTCAAATCATTCACATGGAAGAGAATGCTGTGAGCACAAGTCAGATCATTCACATGGAAGAGAATGCTGTGAGCACAAGTCAAATCATTCACATGTGTCACCGCCTCACCGTTAGATATATTATGAGAGGGCTACAACTCCAGCCTAAGGGAGAGAAACGAGTCGCTCAGAGCCCGAGTAATCTAGAGCCTTCTAGAAGGACTGGTCAATGAGTCCAGGGTTCCGTGGACACTGATGTGGCCCGCCTATTGCGGGGTCCACGAGGAACTCGGACAGAGTTACCACCCGTGTCGGGATGGGACACGTGTGGACCGGCAGAGGACAGACGGACTTGAGAGAGCCAACAGGGCCTGCCTTTGAGGGACTCTATAGATATCAATAGATATATAGACATAGGCTAGATAGTTTGCTAGACTGTTGAATGATAACTATGTGTTTGATGTTAACCAGCTGTGATATGTAATATGCGCCAACGCATACTGTATATGTATACACAATAAATATTCGATCTCATAGCGAACAGATTTATTGTTGCCTGTATGAACCCAAGTTTAGTTACCTAGATACGAGCAAGACTATGACAGGCTTTTTGGGGGCTAGTTTTCCGGTTTTGGCATAAAATCTATTGTGAAATAACTATTAATTGCCATGTAAAATTACTTAATTGATCATATCACATTAAGTTGTTTAAACCAAAAGAATTGTTAACTTACAAGTTTACAAAAATTAGTAGCTATCTAGCAATAAAATAGAATTAATCTGAGTCCCTCAGCAGTGTCTCAGCAGTGCCTAAGCAGTGTATCTCATTATTGTGATTTGTAAACTATTTTTGACATGACTGTGACATTTTTTGACTGTTATTAATGTTTTCTCACTCTACGAGCAGATTGATCCGCGAATAGTGGCGCTTGCAACCTATGTAACCTTTACAACAGTGGCGAGATTACAAGACAGGCTTTCTGGGACAACATCGGCGAGTTCTCTGATTGAAAGCTAAGTTTCATGTCATACCCATTGTAACTCTAAGCTGTACTTCTCATCTTTCATCAATGTATTATGTTGTTTCATATTGATTTGGTTGCACATTCATGACCTTGTCACCAACATAACCTTGCATTTTGATTTACACATTAATAATTAAGGGAGTTAACCAAATTTTCGACTACACAACATTTTTTCTAAGGGATTTAACTTTATAAACATTACAAACAAGTAAAACACAAAATGTCTACCTTAGATAATTGCATTGAGCAAGGAATAAAGTTAGGTTATAAAGAAGAGAAATTGTCAGAATGGGCACAGAGAACGCACGCAGAAAACATTGCCCGTGAAGAAAGAGCGATAGAACGAGAGGAAAAACAAAGGCAAATGCAAATGCAGGCAGAGGAAAAGAAATTGCAACTTGAGGCAGAAGAAAAGAAAATGCAAATGCAGATGGAAGAGAAGAAAATTCAATTGCAGGCTCAGGAAAAACAGCTGGAGCTTGAGGCGGCGGCCAAACAGGCCCAATTGAATGCCGAAACACAAATAAAATTAAAACAGATGGAGCTTGAGTCTAACGCAGAAATATCGATAATTAAGCTAAGAAGCAAAGAGGAAGAACAAAAATATAATAAGTATAAAGGCCTCGTGAAGGCGTTCTGCTCAGGAGATTCCATCAGCGCCTACTTAGAAAATTGTGAGTGTCTCATGGCCTACCATAAGATCATTAAATCAGATTGGGCATTTATTCTAATGAGGAACTTAGCTCTTGAACCACTAAAAGTAATAGAGACAGTACCACAGGAAATGTGAAAAGACTATGATTACTTAAAACAACGCATTCTCCAACATTTTTCTTTAGATACTGCAGGTTACCAACAACAATTTGCCAAATTATCACCACAACCAAACCAAACCTTTATAGATTATGTCAGTACAGTTCAAGACGTATGCACAAAATGGATCAACTCGGCTAAAACCAACAATAGCCATGACAAACTTAAAGAGCTTATTATTATAGACAAAATAGTTAGCACCATCCCCACACCTTTTGCCAAGTTCTTAAAACAAATGGATTGCAAAAGTATTCAGGAAATAGAGGCAAAGGGGAATGCATTTTTCACAGCAAATAGGGATATTTTTCAGCTGAACATAAGTCACAACGATACAGCAGCTGCAGTAGTGAACACCAAATACTCCAAACAAACAGAGAGTAAATTCAAACCTCGCTCCAATGTCAGTAAACTTGTTAAATGCCAGTATTGCGGTTTGAATCACGACATTGGCTCTATGTGCGACAAATCGCCGAACTACCCTCACCACCTCAAGATGATGGTGGAGAAACAGAAGACCAAGCGCAATGCTTACCAGAGAGCGGTCAAATGTTTTTTTTGCCGCAGTTTTGGCCACTATAGTCGCTTTTGTGATGGCCGAAAGTTATTGAAACAAGTCAATGCCGCACTAGTGGAAACGTCGTCAGACGAAGAGATTGAATCACTGAATGATTGTGATAATCAATACGACAATGAAAACGAGCTTGGAAATGCTGTACAAATTATTAACACCATTACAGACAGTAAGTGTAACACCTGTACGAAGTTCCAACTTGACACAACATTACTATGTGGCCACACTATCCCTATTTCAAATGAAACAGCCAACGCTGCTTTGTCATCTACAGGCAAGCTAGTTTTTTCTACAGGGTTTGTAAACAACAAAAAGTGTACATTAATTCGTGATTCCGGCGCATCGCTCTGTGGGATAAAGAGAACATTAATAGACACTAAAGACTACACAGACAAACATGTCACTTGTCGCACATTCTCAGGTACTATAGAGAAATACCCCCTTGCTCTGGTCGAAATTCGAACACCGTTCATATCAGGACAAGTATTGTGCGCAATCCTTGAAAATCCAGTCGCTGATATTATACTTGGGTATTTGCCCAACATACGAGCATGCTCTGAGAAGGAAATCAGAGAGTGGGAGCGTAAAAACGGTATTCCCCCCACAAACACCGATGCTATAGAGAAACATCATTCATGCTTGTCTCAATCTGCCAAAAGACCAAGGGAGACAACCACTGAGGTAATTCAGAAAGAATTCACCGAGGTGTACAATGCAGGGGCGGTCGAATCTGTGAGCGATACGACCAAATTAAAACCTCGAATTGAGGATGCTACTGATGTACCAAATACCAAGCCTGTAAATGTGCAACAAAACACACAAGACACAAATGCAATAACACGACAGACAACCCATAAAACCAACACTGACCAACTACAGGAATCATTAGAAATAATAGCGCCAAACTCAACTAACATCAATTTTGGAAATGAACAGAAAAATGACCCTACACTTGCACCATACTTTAAGTTAGTAGGACTTAAACCAAAATTAACAAAGAACGCATCGTGGACATTTAGGCTACAGAACAACATCTTAACTAGATTTTACACAACAAAGCAGACCACGATACAGCAAGTACTGTTACCACAAGCACATCGAAACAAAGTTCTAAAAATAGCTCATGACTCCCCTTTTGGAGGTCATATGACATACGAAATGACCAGGGCTTTTGTCCTGACCCAGTTTTATTGGCCAAAGTTTGACCAAGATATTAAAACCTTTTGTACATCTTGTGTTATATGTCAGAAACTGCTCAACAAGGGGAATAACCCTACGGTATTCTCTTTAAATAGAAACTTGAAATTAGTCCATGTAAATATGTTGAAACCATATGTTAGACAGGACAATGAGACAAATGAACTGACTCAACGAACTGGTGACGGAGACGAAACGACAATTTCCCAACGAAATGACACCTCGACAAACGAAGCATCGTTAACGACACACTCTTACGACGACGAAAACGACGAAGACATATGGACATTACCGACAATCTGTGATATCGACAACGACGACAAATTTGACGACATAGTGACAACGATTGATCTCAACGACGACGACAATGACATTGAAGACAATTTACAAACAGTAGCATCTGTGATAAATCAGACAGACGTGGACAACACTGAAATCCCTGTACCAATCATGACGGACGACGGAAGTATAAATGACATACATATCTCTGACACTTTGACACAAGAACAGCGACAAGACATTTTGACTATCCTTGACGAGTATAAATCTATCTTTTCTAACAAACCTGGACGCACTGATAAAATAACACATTCAATTGTGCTGACAGATCTGAGACCGGTCAAATGTAGACCATATTCTATTCCTCTCCATTACAGATCTAATTTAGATAAAGAAATTTTAGATTTAGAGAAAAATGGCATTATTCAAAAATCGATGTCTCAATATTCGTCACCGATTGTTCTGGTGAAAAAAAAGGACCAGACAATTCGCTTGTGCATCGACTATAGAGTATTAAATACAAGAACAACAACGGACGCAGAGCCAATGAACAGCTGTGAAGATCTTATCTTAAATATGGCTCAATCATCCTTATTTTCCAAGACCGATTTAGCGAAAGGATATTGGCAAGTTCCACTACACCCTTCTTATAGACATAACAGCATTCGCAACACCTCTCGGCTAGTACGAATGGCTATATCTTCCGTTTGTGCCAGCTTAGATGATGCAATGTGTAGATCGAAACATATTTTTTCTAATCCACCAGTCTTACGATTACCCAACATAAATTTACCCTTTATTTTGACCACAGATGCGAGCGCTATCGCAATAGGAGGATGCTTGATGCAGGAAGTGGATGGCATAAGACACCCAATTCTCTATGTGAGCCGCAAACTAAAGAAGGCTGAGACTCGGTATGCCACAGTTGAATTAGAGTGTTTGAGCCTATTGTTCTGTATATTGAGATTATCTAAGTTCCTCTTGGGGAGTCACTTTGTGGTCCTCACTGACAGTTCGCCATTATTGGTCCTTAACCAGGGGTCGCCTAAAAACCATCGGCTACAAAGATGGTGTCTTCTACTTCAAGATTTCGACTTCGAAATCCGCCATATCAGAGGCAACGACAACATTATGGCTGACCTTTTATCACGGCAAATAAATGCGCCAGTAGAATGACTCTGATCACATCGACCATTAGCCATACTATAAACTGTGATACTTTTAGTCGGTTGCATATGACAGTGTAACTCTACACCTGCTAGAGTACTCTCAGTGATTAGTTTAATTACGACACCCAAGAACAAGATACGTTACTTTGAGAACTATACCATCAAGTGCCTAAGCGCTAGAACGATTCCAGCAAGAAACAGTAACTGTGTTTGTGTCAACCAATAAGATCAACCAGCGAACTAACTCCGAATTCTGTAAGAACTCGTTATATGGGACATTAAGAACATTCCATACTTGCTGTTACTACGTAACTTTACAAACAGCCGAAACAGAACGACATCGACTACAACACTCAAGAGACAGCCATACTAGCTTTAACATTCATGGCATAACACGCTAGCAACAGGAGGACAACGCGCACATCATCGTTGGATTTAATTAATTAATTAGTTTAGGATTAAATATGTATTATATTTCCATTATTGATGTATATAAATTGTATTAACCTGTAATTTGTACATATTCGACATTAATATTACAGGCGGTACCATTCCTAGGCTAAAGAACCGTCCTATACAATTGTCTCTATTTAAATTATAACCCATTTTTGAGTCATCGTACAAGAAGTACGTATTTTCTCAAAGGGCAAATATCGCCTAGCCCATTTTTTCTAAGGGCAATAACACTTACCTCATCTTTAATTATATATTTTAACCAAATACTATTTTGAATGAAAGGTGAGTGAATGACTGTGTGAATGGATTAAATGAGAGAACGATACACTTGGCGGACAAATTGTACGCAAACCGTATTTATTTTAATTTGTCTGCGTCTTTCATGTAAATTGCATGACTTGTCTAATTTGTGAATACATGTGTAGTACTTAGTTTAATAGTGAGTTAATATACTTAGTTTAGCAGTTAGGATACATCTAAGCACCACTACTTGGAATGCCTGATAATGTATTGCACACAGTGCAGTAGTTCATGATTGAGGTTATCCCAACTCGTGACGCTTGGAAATACGCCACACATTCAGCACACACAGTACACAAACCTTAAAACTCAACACTATCAAGTTAAAATACAGTCACTTTATTAGAAACATCAACTTATTAGTCAAGCACACTAACAAGCCAACAGGGACACTTGTAGTATGAGGGGGATAAAATAACAAGGTAACTACATATTTTGCATTAGATAACATACGAGAGTAAAAGTGTATTGAAATGCACACACAAATCAAGATTTGAAGGTGTACTTAATTAGCCAGGACTTCGGTCTTGTTAACTCTCTTAACAGAGGTTAATTGTCTGGGTACCAGTTGGGTACTATTGAGAAGGGCGGGTTGTAAATACAACTACTTAAACGTCACGTAACTTCGGTCTGATAAGCATTGTTAAGGACACAAGAGACAGAATAATCTCTTTACCAAATCAGAGAAGTGGTGTATGGGAGAATACATGAGTTTTAATGCCAGTATGTAGGTTACCAGGTTACTGTCCACCAATCTACAAACACCAACTTTATGTGATTCGGTGACAGAAGTAGGATAGATCTAATTACCCAATAACAAGCCATATTAGGGGGGAGGGGGGAATCCTGTCACCGCCTCACCGTTAGATATATTATGAGAGGGCTACAACTCCAGCCTAAGGGAGAGAAACGAGTCGCTCAGAGCCCGAGTAATCTAGAGCCTTCTAGAAGGACTGGTCAATGAGTCCAGGGTTCCGTGGACACTGATGTGGCCCGCCTATTGCGGGGTCCACGAGGAACTCTGACAGAGTTACCACCCGTGTCGGAATGGGACACGTGTGGACCGGCAGAGGACAGACGGACTTGAGAGAGGCAACAGGGCCTGCCTTTGAGGGACTCTATAGATATCAATAGATATATAGACATAGGCTAGATAGTTTGCTAGACTGTTGAATGATAACTATGTGTTTGATGTTAACCAGCTGTGATATGTAATATGCGCCAACGCATACTGTATATGTATACACAATAAATATTCGATCTCATAGCGAACAGATTTATTGTTGCCTGTATGAACCCAAGTTTAGTTACCTAGATACGAGCAAGACTGACAACATGGAAGAGAATGCTGCGAGCACAAGTCAGATCATTCACATGGAAGAGAATGCTGCGAGCACAAGTCAAATCATTCACATGGAAGAGAATGCTGCGAGCACAAGTCAGATCATTCACATGGAAGAGAATGCTGTGAGCACAAGTCAATTCAGTCATGTGGAAGAGAATGCTGCGAGCACAAGTCAGATCATTCACATGGAAGAGAATGCTGCGAGCACAAGTCAAATCATTCACATGGAAGAGAATGCTGTGAGCACAAGTCAAATCATTCACATGGAAGAGAATGCTGTGAGCACAAGTCAAATCATTCACATGGAAGAGAATGCTGCGAGCACAAGTTAAATCATTCACATGGAAGAGAATGCTGTGAGCACAAGTCAGATCATTCACATGGAAGAGAATGCTGTGAGCACAAGTCAGATCATTCACATGGAAGAGAATGCTGTGAGCACAAGTCAGATCATTCACATGGAAGAGAATGCTGCGAGCACAAGTCAAATCATTCACATGGAAGAGAATGCTGTGAGCACAAGTCAAATCATTCACATGGAAGAGAATGCTGTGAGCACAAGTCAAATCATTCACATGGAAGAGAATGCTGCGAACACAATCACACCATAGTAGGCTGAAGAATGACAAGGAGCAGCAACAGCGCCCGGAATTAGGATTGTTCACAACACCAGGGATCGTCCCATTGTAACAAATGGACAAGAACCTTCAAACAAGCAGGTTACTATAGATTTAATAAATGATGGAAATGAATCACAGATATATAAACATAAGGTAGAAAGAAGAATATATTTTAATAACAAAGAGCAGAATTAAATCTACTAAGATTAACAATTCCATATTTAATAGGCGACTCAAAAGCAACAACAAAAGAAATATTCAACAATGCAATTTTATATATTGATAGGTTAGAATGCAATATAGTTTATATAAAAAAAATTGGCAAATTTTATCATAGATCAATCGAGTTTTATTTACTGGTGTGGGCCCAATTTCCAGCATTACATTTTAATCTTTACTGCTTGTGTCTGATGTAAATTTTTTAGTTTTATTTGTCATACCCAGACTGAATGATCAGCGTGATGTTTGCAGGTTTGTATGTGACTTGTAATTGATGTTTTAATTAATATTGTCATTGATGTTGTAATTAATGTTGTCAATGTCATTGATGTCTGCAGGAATGTCTATATTTCTAACCCCTTTACTTGGTTAGGCTTAATTTTCACTTCTTGTGTCTGAGGTGAATGTTTCGTTTCATCAAAACAAGACTACAAAATAACAGAACACATCGGTATACACGGCAGAGTTAGTAGGAATTACGGAAGGACTGGAAGTAGTGACAGAACACCACCACATCCCCCCCCCCCCCAACCAGTAAAACTAAATATACTGATGGACTCGTATTCACAGTAAAAGCACTAGGAAACTACTCTTAAGGGGAACAGACCAGACCTGAAAGAGGAAATACTAACACTAACAACACCGCTCTCTCGTGGCACCAACTGCACTTGAACCAAGCAAAGCTAAAACTTGAGCTGATAAGCAAAAGTTCAGCTTTATTAGCTGGGTTTGCAATGGTGGCCATGGTGGAAATATCTATAGACAGTAACCCAGTGGCTGGGTCAGCGAAGCAAGGAGTCTCGGAACTGTTGCTGACCGTTTTCGTTATTTTTATTTGTACAACTCTTCTCGTCGCTTTCCACGTGCTGGCCTTGATGATCAGCACCTGCATCCTTCCATACATGGAAGACAACATGTTCCTACATAATGACATGCGGCTGTGTGTGAATGTGGCCTGGGTCTTCTCAGCCGGACTCGGAATGTTTCTTTTCCTGGCCGAGATAGCCCTTATCAGCTGGATCAAGTTCTATAGCTCGAGCCATAAAGTTGCAGTTGCTCAAACTTACAATGTGATCCCCACAGGAATTTTGTGTATAATTTTTTCATTAATGTTTTACAAAAGACTGCTCACAAGTATCAGAGCCGTTCAGAATGATTACGTCATCGTGACCATCATTCCAGTAATAAGGACATTCACATTGTGTAAGTGTGTGGAACACGTCCTTTTTTTCATTATTGAAAACCAGGTCCCCTTATGTATTTGTTATATAATTGGTTTCTTTGGGTATTGCTCGTTTTCGTTCTATGTAACGAGAGAGCCCATTGTTACTCCAAATTGCCGGCTTCAAAAGCTTCTACAAGCGACATCTGGGAAAGGCGATTCCCATTCGCGACAGCATGGTGGCGTCAGAGCTAGACATGTCCAGGTGGGACAATATGTGGAGATGCATGATTACCCCGTCAGTCACCAAAGCCACGAAATGAACTACGCTCTAGGATGTCAACCGACGGCCCACAAATCTTTGTGATTAAAGCCATAGACAAAAGATGGCATGGACATTCAGTTTAACAAGTCTGAAGCATTTCTCCATATCAACAATTAAATAGCAGCGGTACAGTGACCTGCAGCCTGACGACAAAGTTCTGACAGCTGGTATTTTATGCGCTGCCAGGTCAAAGAGAGGCGACTGGTGTCAAGGAAAAATAGGGCCCTTGACTAACGGGCTCTTCAAGATTCACTTTGTGGACTTTGCTGAAGAAGAAATCATCAAAGCATCAAAGAACTTGATGCCGATTTAATTCATATCCCTGTACAGTGCTGCAGGTTACATAGGAACCCCAAATCTTTGAGGAACGTCACAAAATTGCAGAATTGAAGCAAACTGTTCGAACGTCTCAATTCTCCGGTGAATTTGTGGACAAGGGCAAACAAATAAACCTGGTAAATACGAGATGCCACGAGACAAGCCAGTTCAGTCATGTGGAAGAGAATGCTGTGAGCACAAGTCAAATCATTCACATGGAAGAGAATGCTGTGAGCACAAGTCAAATCATTCACATGGAAGAGAATGCTGTGAGCACAAGTCAAATCATTCACATGGAAGAGAATGCTGCGAGCACAAGTCAGATCATTCACATGGAAGAGAATGCTGCGAGCACAAGTCAAATCATTCACATGGAAGAGAATGCTGCGAGCACAAGTCAAATCATTCACATGGAAGAGAATGCTGCGAGCACAAGTCAAATCATTCACATGGAAGAGAATGCTGCGAGCACAAGTCAGATCATTCACATGGAAGAGAATGCTGCGAGCACAAGTCAGATCATTCACATGGAAGAGAATGCTGTGAGCACAAGTCAATTCAGTCATGTGGAAGAGAATGCTGTGAGCACAAGTCAGATCATTCACTTGGAAGAGAATGCTGCGAGCACAAGTCAAATCATTCACATGGAAGAGAATGCTGTGAGCACAAGTCAAATCATTCACATGGAAGAGAATGCTGTGAGCACAAGTCAAATCATTCACATGGAAGAGAATGCTGCGAGCACAAGTCAAATCATTCACATGGAAGAGAATGCTGTGAGCACAAGTCAGATCATTCACATGGAAGAGAATGCTGTGAGCACAAGTCAGATCATTCACATGGAAGAGAATGCTGCGAGCACAAGTCAAGTCATTCACATGGAAGAGAATGCTGCGAGCACAAGTCAAATCATTCACATGGAAGAGAATGCTGCGAGCACAAGTCAAATCATTCACATGGAAGAGAATGCTGTGAGCACAAGTCAGATCATTCACATGGAAGAGAATGCTGTGAGCACAAGTCAGATCATTCACATGGAAGAGAATGCTGCGAGCACAAGTCAAGTCATTCACATGGAAGAGAATGCTGCGAGCACAAGTCAAATCATTCACATGGAAGAGAATGCTGTGAGCACAAGTCAAATCATTCACATGGAAGAGAATGCTGTGAGCACAAGTCAAATCATTCACATGGAAGAGAATGCTGCGAGCACAAGTCAGATCATTCACATGGAAGAGAATGCTGCGAGCACAAGTCAAGTCATTCACATGGAAGAGAATGCTGCGAGCACAAGTCAGATCATTCACATGGAAGAGAATGCTGCGAGCACAAGTCAAATCATTCACATGGAAGAGAATGCTGTGAGCACAAGTCAGATCATTCACATGGAAGAGAATGCTGTGAGCACAAGTCAGATCATTCACATGGAAGAGAATGCTGCGAGCACAAGTCAAGTCATTCACATGGAAGAGAATGCTGCGAGCACAAGTCAAATCATTCACATGGAAGAGAATGCTGTGAGCACAAGTCAAATCATTCACATGGAAGAGAATGCTGTGAGCACAAGTCAAATCATTCACATGGAAGAGAATGCTGCGAGCACAAGTCAGATCATTCACATGGAAGAGAATGCTGTGAGCACAAGTCAGATCATTCACATGGAAGCGAATGCTGCGAGCACAAGTCAAATCATTCACATGGAAGAGAATGCTGTGAGCACAAGTCAAATCATTCACATGGAAGAGAATGCTGTGAGCACAAGTCAATTCAGTCATGTGGAAGAGAATGCTGTGAGCACAAGTCAGATCATTCACTTGGAAGAGAATGCTGCGAGCACAAGTCAAATCATTCACATGGAAGAGAATGCTGTGAGCACAAGTCAAATCATTCACATGGAAGAGAATGCTGTGAGCACAAGTCAAATCATTCACATGGAAGAGAATGCTGCGAGCACAAGTCAAATCATTCACATGGAAGAGAATGATGTGAGCACAAGTCAGATCATTCACATGGAAGAGAATGCTGTGAGCACAAGTCAGATCATTCACATGGAAGAGAATGCTGCGAGCACAAGTCAAGTCATTCACATGGAAGAGAATGCTGCGAGCACAAGTCAAATCATTCACATGGAAGAGAATGCTGTGAGCACAAGTCAAATCATTCACATGGAAGAGAATGCTGCGAACACAATCACACCATAGTAGGCTGAAGAATGACAAGGAGCAGCAACAGCGCCCGGAATTAGGATTGTTCACAACACCAGGGATCGTCCCATTGTAACAAATGGACAAGAACCTTCAAACAAGCAGGTTACTATAGATTTAATAAATGATGGAAATGAATCACAGATATATAAACATAAGGTAGAAAGAAGAATATATTTTAATAACAAAGAGCAGAATTAAATCTACTAAGATTAACAATTCCATATTTAATAGGCGACTCAAAAGCAACAACAAAAGAAATATTCAACAATGCAATTTTATATATTGATAGGTTAGAATGCAATATAGTTTATATAAAAAAATTGGCAAATTTTATCATAGATCAATCGAGTTTTATTTACTGGTGTGGGCCCAATTTCCAGCATTACATTTTAATCTTTACTGCTTGTGTCTGATGTAAATTTTATAGTTTTATTTGTCATACCCAGACTGAATGATCAGCGTGATGTTTGCAGGTTTGTATGTGACTTGTAATTGATGTTTTAATTAATATTGTCATTGATGTTGTAATTAATGTTGTCAATGTCATTGATGTCTGCAGGAATGTCTATATTTCTAACCCCTTTACTTGGTTAGGCTTAATTTTCACTTCTTGTGTCTGAGGTGAATGTTTCGTTTCATCAAAACAAGACTACAAAATAACAGAACACATCGGTATACACGGCAGAGTTAGTAGGAATTACGGAAGGACTGGAAGTAGTGACAGAACACCACCACATCCCCCCCCCCCCCCCACCAGTAAAACTAAATATACTGATGGACTCGTATTCACAGTAAAAGCACTAGGAAACTACTCTTAAGGGGAACAGACCAGACCTGAAAGAGGAAATACTAACACTAACAACACCGCTCTCTCGTGGCACCAACTGCACTTGAACCAAGCAAAGCTAAAACTTGAGCTGATAAGCAAAAGTTCAGCTTTATTAGCTGGGTTTGCAATGGTGGCCATGGTGGAAATATCTATAGACAGTAACCCAGTGGCTGGGTCAGCGAAGCAAGGAGTCTCGGAACTGTTGCTGACCGTTTTCGTTATTTTTATTTGTACAACTCTTCTCGTCGCTTTCCACGTGCTGGCCTTGATGATCAGCACCTGCATCCTTCCATACATGGAAGACATGTTCCTACATAATGACATGCGGCTGTGTGTGAATGTGGCCTGGGTCTTCTCAGCCGGACTCGGAATGTTTCTTTTCCTGGCCGAGATAGCCCTTATCAGCTGGATCAAGTTCTATAGCTCGAGCCATAAAGTTGCAGTTGCTCAAACTTACAATGTGATCCCCACAGGAATTTTGTGTATAATTTTTTCATTAATGTTTTACAAAAGACTGCTCACAAGTATCAGAGCCGTTCAGAATGATTACGTCATCGTGACCGTCATTCCAGTAATAAGGACATTCACATTGTGTAAGTGTGTGGAACACGTCCTTTTTTTCATTATTGAAAACCAGGTCCCCTTATGTATTTGTTATATAATTGGTTTCTTTGGGTATTGCTCGTTTTCGTTCTATGTAACGAGAGAGCCCATTGTTACTCCAAATTGCCGGCTTCAAAAGCTTCTACAAGCGACATCTGGGAAAGGCGATTCCCATTCGCGACAGCATGGTGGCGTCAGAGCTAGACATGTCCAGGTGGGACAATATGTGGAGATGCATGATTACCCCGTCAGTCACCAAAGCCACGAAATGAACTACGCTCTAGGATGTCAACCGACGGCCCACAAATCTTTGTGATTAAAGCCATAGACAAAAGATGGCATGGACATTCAGTTTAACAAGTCTGAAGCATTTCTCCATATCAACAATTAAATAGCAGCGGTACAGTGACCTGCAGCCTGACGACAAAGTTCTGACAGCTGGTATTTTATGCGCTGCCAGGTCAAAGAGAGGCGACTGGTGTCAAGGAAAAATAGGGCCCTTGACTAACGGGCTCTTCAAGATTCACTTTGTGGACTTTGCTGAAGAAGAAATCATCAAAGCATCAAAGAACTTGATGCCGATTTAATTCATATCCCTGTACAGTGCTGCAGGTTACATAGGAACCCCAAATCTTTGAGGAACGTCACAAAATTGCAGAATTGAAGCAAACTGTTCGAACGTCTCAATTCTCCGGTGAATTTGTGGACAAGGGCAAACAAATAAACCTGGTAAATACGAGATGCCACGAGACAAGCCAGTTCAGTCATGTGGAAGAGAATGCTGCGAGCACAAGTCAGATCATTCACATGGAAGAGAATGCTGTGAGCACAAGTCAAATCATTCACATGGAAGAGAATGCTGTGAGCACAAGTCAAATCATTCACATGGAAGAGAATGCTGTGAGCACAAGTCAGATCATTCACATGGAAGAGAATGCTGTGAGCACAAGTCAAATCATTCACATGGAAGAGAATGCTGTGAGCACAAGTCAGATCATTCACATGGAAGAGAATGCTGTGAGCACAAGTCAAATCATTCACATGGAAGAGAATGCTGCGAGCACAAGTCAGATCATTCACATGGAAGAGAATGCTGCGAGCACAAGTCAAATCATTCACATGGAAGAGAATGCTGCGAGCACAAGTCAGATCATTCACATGGAAGAGAATGCTGTGAGCACAAGTCAATTCAGTCATGTGGAAGAGAATGCTGCGAGCACAAGTCAGATCATTCACATGGAAGAGAATGCTGCGAGCACAAGTCAAATCATTTACATGGAAGAGAATGCTGTGAGCACAAGTCAAATCATTCACATGGAAGAGAATGCTGTGAGCACAAGTCAAATCATTCACATGGAAGAGAATGCTGCGAGCACAAGTCAAATCATTCACATGGAAGAGAATGCTGTGAGCACAAGTCAGATCATTCACATGGAAGAGAATGCTGTGAGCACAAGTCAGATCATTCACATGGAAGAGAATGCTGCGAGCACAAGTCAAATCATTCACATGGAAGAGAATGCTGTGAGCACAAGTCAAATCATTCACATGGAAGAGAATGCTGTGAGCACAAGTCAAATCATTCACATGGAAGAGAATGCTGCGAACACAATCACACCATAGTAGGCTGAAGAATGACAAGGAGCAGCAACAGCGCCCGGAATTAGGATTGTTCACAACACCAGGGATCGTCCCATTGTAACAAATGGACAAGAACCTTCAAACAAGCAGGTTACTATAGATTTAATAAATGATGGAAATGAATCACAGATATATAAACATAAGGTAGAAAGAAGAATATATTTTAATAACAAAGAGCAGAATTAAATCTACTAAGATTAACAATTCCATATTTAATAGGCGACTCAAAAGCAACAACAAAAGAAATATTCAACAATGCAATTTTATATACTGATAGGTTAGAATGCAATATAGTTTATATTAAAAAATTGGCAAATTATATCATAAATCAATCGAGTTTTATTTACTGGTGTGGGCCCAATTTCCAGCATTACATTTTAATCTTTACTGCTTGTGTCTGATGTAAATTTTTTAGTTTTATTTGTCATACCCAGACTGAATGATCAGCGTGATGTTTGCAGGTTTGTATGTGTGGGTGCGTGCGAGATGTATGGGTGTATGGGGAGATGTGTTTGTGGGTGGGGATGTGTGTTTGTGTAGGTGGTTGTGGGTGAGTGGGTGGAGGAGGATATGTTGGTGGATGATTGATGGTGGGTTATGGGATGGGTGGGGGTATATGTGTGGGTGGGGAGATGTGGGTGTGGGGATATGTGGTGGGTGGGAGATGTGTGCAGGTGAGGGTGGTTGTGGGTGAGGGATGTGTATGGGTTTGGGGATGTGTGTGTGGATGGGTGGGGAGTGTGTGGGTGAGAGATGTGTGGGTGAGAGATGTGTGGGTGAATGTGTGTGTGGGGGGGGGGTGTGGGTTGGGGGAGGGGTGCGTGATGGGTGTGGGTGATGGATTTGGAGATTGTGTGGGTGGGGGATATGTCTGGCTGGGTGGGTGTGTGTGTGGCTGAATGAAGGATGTATGTGTTGGTAGTGAGGGTGATTGTAGTTGGGGGATGTGTGGATGGGTAGGAGATGTGTGGATAGATGTGTGGGTGAGGGATGTGTCTTTGGGATGTGTGTGGGTGTGGTATTGTGTGGGAGGGGAGCTGGGTGTGGTTAAATGATTGTGTGGGTGGGTGAAGGTGTGGTTGGGTTTGTGGGTGGGTGAAGGATGTGTGTGAGGGTGGGGGATGTGTGCTTAGATGGGTGGTTGGGATGTGTGAGTGTGAGTGGGTAAATAGGAGATGTATGTGTTGATGAGTGGGTAAGGGATTTGTGGGTGTTAGTGGTTGAGGGATAAGTACGTGTGTCTAGGGATGTGTGAGGGGATGCATGTATGGGTTGTGTGTGCGTGGATGGGAGGTGTGTGTTTGTGAATGGGGAATGTGTTGGTGGGTGGGGATGTGTGTGAGGGATGTTTGTATGGGTGGGGAGATTGTGCGTGGGTGGGGATGTGTGTGTATATGGGTAAGGGTGTGTGGTTAAGGGATGTGTGGCTGGGGGAATGGGTGGATGGAGGATGTGTGGTTGGGTGGATGATGTGTGGTTGGGTAGAGGATGTGTGGGTGGGTGATTGTATATGAGTAAGGGTGTGTGGTTAAGGGATGTTTGGTTGGGGGATGGGTGGGTAGAGGATGTGTGGGTGGGTGAGTGTGTGCAGGTTAGGAGATGGTGGGGGATGTTTGTAGGTGCGGGCTCGGGATCTGTGAGTGGGCTGGGGGAGATGGGAGATTATGTGGGTGAGTGCGGAATTTGTGTGTGGGCAGGTGCGGAATATGTGAGTTGACAGGGAGACGTGTGTGTGGCTGAGGAATGTGTGTTTGGTTGGGTGGTTGGAGGTGTGTGGGTGGAGGAGGATATTGGGCGAGTGTTGGTGGGAAATGGGACGGGTAGAGTATATGTGAGTGGGTGGGGAGATGTGTGTAGGTGGGGGATGTGTGGGTTATTGAATGTATGTGTGCTTGGGGTGTGGGTGGATGGGATGTGTGGTGGGTGAGAGGTGTGTGTGGGTGGGGAGATGTGTAGGTGTAGGGATGTGGTGGATGGGTGGGGGAATGTATTGTATGTGTGTGTGGTTGGGTGGGGAAGTTGGAGTGAATGGGGGATGTGTGGGTGGGTGGTGGATGTGTCTCATAACATAGTAATATGCATTGTTTATGTTTACAAAATTCATGTGACAATGTTTTTTTCCTATGCACTGTTGATGAAAGAAAGATGAATGATTGGAAGGGCCGAATGTAAGACAGGCCTGCGTGCCCAATTTGTTACCCTTTGAAAATAAAGTCTGTTCATATAAAGTCTGTTCCAAATTGCCGGCTTCAAAAGCTTCTACACCAGGCAACATCTGGGAAAGGCGATTCTCATTCGCGACAGCATGGTGGCGTCAGAGCTAGACATGTCCAGGTGGGACAATGACGACACACAAATATAGGCGGTAAGAGTTCAATCCGGTCTACTATTCGTGTTGGTTAATGTGTATGCCCGTAACACGAATGTGGATTCCCAGAAGTGGCAGTGCTTAAGTGATATATTAGGTCACGAGAGAAATATTTTCTGTGGCGATTTCAACGCTAAAGGTAGATCATGGGGAAACATTTCCTCCAACATACAGGAGGAGGAGCTCGAGTCTGCACTTGAAACCATTGACCTGGTTTGTATCAACAGTGGCTGTGTCACAAGGACAGAAGCCGTCCAGGTGATGACAGTGCTTTTGATCTGGCGCTGGTTTCTAATTCACTACGGTGTGCAGATGGGGTGTCCTAGGGTACCACGGCAGCGACCACCACCCTTGCAGCATATTGGTGGAGAAAGGCAGAACCAGGCAGCACAAGTCAACAGTCAAGGTTTTCCAGTATGACAGTACAGGGCAAGATGTGATTAGAATAAGGCGCGACAAGCGCAGAAAGCTTCAGGGCAGGAAAAAAGCTGTCAGCAGCCACCGTGGTGGAATTTTGAGGTGGAGAAGGGCTGGGTGGATAAGCGTAGTGCTTTAAGGAAATGGCAAATCGACAAGAACAACAGAGTTGCCCATCCTAGTCCCTGCATACACAGAGAGAGAGATGCACACAAAAGTAAGCTATTTTTTAAAAAACCGATTACGGTGGTTAAAAGTGAGAAATAGGCAGAGGTATGTCAAAGAGTAAGCACAGACAAGTCACTTAAATTGTTCTGGCGACTACATAAAAGCATGAGTGATGTAGTCAAGAATAAGAGAATTTCTGACTTCCAAGGTGCTGACTTCATCTGGCAGAGGACTGACAAGGACAAGGGCAAAGCCCTCTTTGAACGCTATCTAAATCAGAGCAACCAGACAGACATGAGAGGCCGAAATCTAGCCAAGGAGGTCACCTCAGACAGGTGCAAGGCCCGGAATATTTCGAATGAAGAAACAGTGACAGTGAAAGAAATCAAGGCTGTGCTTCGACGATCAAAAAACAGCGCTCCAGGGCCAGATGGAATTCGATGACAATAGGTGTACCGAAAACAAGCTAGAGAAACTAGCAGACATGTAAAACAGTATAGGTGCGATGTAGCAATGAGCGGGCATACAGTACCATTGCTATATATATATATATATATATATATATATATATATATATATATATATATATATATATATATATATATATATATATATATATAATTATTTGTATAATGTTTTCTTGTGTTTTCCTTGAGTTTTCTCCTTGATTAATGCTCAATGGACAAAGGAACAGACTCATACTCGACTCTGTATAAGGCATCATTCTCACAAAGTACAATTTGAAGAATCTTATCTGTGACCAGTTTTATGCATATGTGATTGCTAACTAGGATCTTCTACGAAAAGTTGGCTCCTCCGAGGAATATTGCGTAATTAATAAAGATTTACAATCGGCTGTTTAAATAATGTTTTTTTTTAGCATTTTGAAAAAGGCCTCCATTTAATTTATATTTTAATATGATTGTTTCTTGGTCGTTTCACTAACAGTAAGATAAACTTATCGGCAGCTATTGTAATAAAATTGTACTGATTGTGGGTTTAATCTGAAATGACTCGAAACATTCATCCTCCTGTGTCCTTTTTGTCTTCTTATGTCCTTTTGGTGCCCACGTATCTGGCAACCCTACCTATGACACAAGGGACCCAATAGCCATTGAACGCTTCAAGGGTGAAGAGCTCCTGAATGTACTAACAATAAAGGTGACGAAACATGATAACCTGCACGAACGGTACAGATTCAAAATGTTCGATGGAAACCATCCTGAATGGAGATCAATAAATGTGACATTATGTTACATTTTTGCATGCGGGAAAAATGGCAGCGGAAATTAAATTCATGAGTATTAACATTTGAGATATAAGATCCAAACATACCAGTAAACAAAATGCACCTTACTTGCTGTTGGAGACATTAGGAAAGTCATCGTTTGCCACATAGAAAGCCCGTGCGAGTTTTTCATTCAGTTAACCAGCAACAAGGAAAGCATGGATGACATGAAGAAAACTATCAAGCATCTAATTAACAACAAACAATCTGAGGGAATGGGACCTGTTGAAAAACCTCAGTTTGTGCTGCTTTTAACGAGGATGAGTACTGGTTTTGTGTGAAGATACTCAAAGTAAAATGGAACATGTAAGGTGTTCTTTCACGACCTAAGTATGACGGAAGACATTGAACAAGCATGCCTGCATCAACTACCACAGAGTGTCTTCAAAGTACCAGCATTAACTATACACTGCTATCTAGCAGGTATAAGACCCTGCTACGACCCAGACTACTGTGAAGGACAGATACTCTTATGACACACGAGACCCAATAGCTATCAAATGCTTCAAGGGTGGAAAGCTCCTGGATGTACTAACAATAAAGGTTACAAAACATAACCTGCATGAATGGTATGGATTCAAAATGTTTGATGGAAACCACCCTGAATGGGGATCAATAAAGTGACATGTTACATTATACATACACAGGGGACAAGTGGAGAAGAGTGGTCTCAAGGTATGGTGTCTGCCTCGAATGCTGTGGGTCCCGGGTTCAGGCCCCGGTAATGACCAGGATTTAAAAAAAATCCACCTGGACTTCCAGCAATAAAATTTCCCCTGGTCTCTGGGTAGTGAGATCGGACGCCCGTGTGTATTGTGCACGTAAAAGATCCCTTGGCAGTTGGAAATCGAAAAAGAGTAGCCTAACGGCACTGCCCGGGCAAAATTTTGAGTTAAAAATCTACCCAAAGTATTTCAGGATCCTCGCCAATGCAACGGAGTTCGTGCATTGAGCTGAGTTTCTCCAGACTCAGGTTTGAGTTAGGAGGAAAACGGAGCACTTGTGGGTTAAACCGTGTGCCGTGGTGATGATCTATCGACTAAACTAAACTAAGATATGAAAACCCTTGGCATAGATCCAGACATGTGGAAAAGAGTTGTAGCAGACAGATGTTTCGGGAGATGAGATGTACAAAACGGACTGGTGCTCTTTGAGCTCAATCTGATCAAACAAACTGAGGATAAGAGGCACAAGCATAAAATGCAGTCACTTGTTGCGGGACCTGCCTTATCTTACAGATGCGGGAATTGTGACAGAGATTGTCACTCTCGCATTGAATTAAACAGTCACCAGCGGCACAACTGTAGGACTGAAAGAGGCCTACTACTAAGTCCTGGCCAGTTTTACATATTTCGGATCAGTCTTTTGAATACAGCACGAAACTAAACATCCAAGGGCCTTGTATGTCACCTGTCTGTTTAACAGTGACAAAATTTTAGAGCTGTCTCCCTTGAGGAAAAGAGAATACAGCTTGCCATGTCTATAGTTTCAGAAATGTAGACTAGAGATAAAGATGCCATACAATATAAAACAAATCTATAATCAGTAGATCACGGTATGATGGAAGACATTGAACAAGCATGCCTGCATCAACTACCACAGAGTGTCTTCAATGTACCAGCATAAACTATACACTGCTATCTAGCAGGTATAAGACCCTTCTATGACCCAGACTACTGTGAAGGACATACCCCATTGTGACGAAACGACAAGATTCAGTCTCTCCTCTGCATTATTTCCCTTTGGTCGGAATACGATGGGTTGGTCTCCCTTGGAAATTGTAGGAAAGTTCTCAGTGGATGGCCACCATCTCGGGGCTAGACCTGCAGACGTGACCGACATGGATGAAGGTCACTTAATAAAGGTCAAACCATGTTCTGTGACGGAATTGTTAAGTTTAACAATTCATGAGTTATAATTTTTTGATACTATATTAATGAATTATGAGGTATATAATTTATTAATGTTATATAGTTATTAATAAGTTATGGTTGATTAATTGATCAATGGGTTAAGTGATTAATTAATTGATGAGTTATGTATGTGAGGAGGGTATGTCCGGCTGGGCACCTAGATAATGTAACCGCTACACTGAAAGATAAGTAGGTGTATTTTATGGTTGTGGTTGAAACAGGCGTGGACTAACCCCAGGTAGCGGATATGTTGACAGTCAGTCTACACTGATGCTATCGGCCTATCTGTGGCCCAGACAAGTTACTTGCATATACACTTGTGTACTATTGCTTTCTCTTGCACTCTCATGCCTGTATATTGTAGTGAAGAGTTGATCTATGATGATGATCAAAGGTATAACATATGTGATATGTATATTCTTCTGATGGTTCGAATCGCAAAAGTGACTTATGAGAGTATGGAGCCGGTCGCTCAGAAAGTCGTGGCGTGCTGATGAGCGTAATCTAGCCTAGGAATCAACATACAGCTGAAAGATGCTGGTGTTGACCGCAATATCCTGAAACAGGATGGAAACGCGGGAAAAAAAAAAAAAAAAAAAATTCTTCTGAGGCATGAGTCATTGTTGAGATGCAGTGTAGTCCTTGTAGTTGAGTACTCACACCACCCTCCATGTTTCAGGATCTGTTATAGATATATATATACGATGGAGATTCATGAGTTGGTCCATGAGCCCAACGGGACCTGCTCGTTCCAGTGCAAATCAAGATGATGGTTGAGGCATTACTGGGAGCGGTCATCTGAATCTGCCAAAGTCAACACTTGAAAGAACTTAGTTGAGAATAGCTCGGTAGATCTATGCTAAGACCGCCGCAACGAGTCCGACGATTGTCATCAGATCCAGGTAGGGTCCAAGACTGAGGCGTCTATTGATTCCAGCCAGTAAGGTACTGGTACAGTTCTAACTCAGGGAGGACCTTGGTAATTTCAAGGCAATGAATTTCATTTGTGTTGAGTGATCTCTAGTTTACCAGTCACAATGGCCTGTTTATTATGCTTCCGGCCCGGCTGGGTCGTCATGGTACACATTGTATACCTACATGTTTACTAAGGTGTGAATCTACAGTGGTGAACCTTATTGAAGCCGAAACTTGGGCAAGTGACCTAAAACAGTGATTGACTAGTATGAACACCGGAGTGACATTCTTGTTAGGGTAGGATCTACCCCATTCCTAGGTGTTGGTGAACAAAGACTAAGTTGTGAAGTTAGTTGATACCTACAGAACTGGGTAGTGACACGTGAATATGTTGAGTTCTTACATTCATAGTGACATGTGAATATGTTGAGTTCTTTCATTCACCTGTTGGATCATGCAATTGTGACTGTTAATATGGAGCCAGTGCTCCAGTTATAGGTTGCTGATCAGTGTTTCACATTAACATGCGAGACAAGAGCAACCAGGCTCTTTATATATTAGTGTATTGTGCTACAGTACGTTTCTTCAGTTGGGGACATCTAGGATTCTAGGGTCATCCCAGGCGTCATCAGCGGAGTGGAACTTGTGATGTAGTACGTCATCAAGGGAGGATCCTCGACCTTCAGTGAAGTGTCTGTCAGGCATTAGTCCTACGCCTGACCAGTCTGAGATCTTGCTCAGTGGGAGGAGAGAACTTTGGAAAGGTTTACACCTTGGAGTTCCTTTACACTGGAGGTTCCTCGGGTGAGTCGTAACCACGACAGGACAACAGCACGAACAGAAGTTACATGCTCCGTGATGACGACGGATCATCAGTAGATCTCGTGTACATAGTGTCTTCTATCCGGGCTTTCAGCCATCCTTCTGAGTTACCGTTGACGTATTTAGAAATTAAATTTTGCTTTGTTAGCCATGGCTTTGCGTATTAGTATGACTGGTGTCTTGTCCGAGCCCCCTGTGGGTAGGAATCCATAAGTGGGGAGGGGAAGGTCAGCTGGCCTGGCTTATGTGGGGCCTTGTAGATGTAAAGTCCTATTGGGGTGGTCGGAGCAAAGGCTGGGGATATTAACTATAGTAACATAACTGTCCAAGCCCCGGGGGTCTTGTTACACCCATGACACATGGGACCCAATAGCTATTGAACACTTCAAGGGTGGAAAGCACCTGGATGTACTAACAATAAAGATTACGAAACATAACCTGCATGAACGGTACTGATTCAAAATGTTCGATGGAAACCACCCTGAATGGGGATCAATAAACGTGACATTATGTTACATTTTTGCATGCGGGGGGAAATGGCAGCGGAAATGAAAATCATAAGTATTAACATTCGAGATATAAGATCCAAACAGAACAGTAAACAAAATGAACACCTTACTTGATGTTGGAGACTGATGTTGGAGACTTTGATGTTAGAGACTGATGTTGGAGACTGATGTTGGAGACTTTGATGTCGGAGACTTTGATGTCGGAGACTTTGATGTCGGAGACTTTGATGTCGGAGACTTTGATGTCGGAGACTTTGCTGTCGGAGACTTTGATGTCGGAGACTTTGATGTCGGAGACTTTGATGTCGGAGACTTTGATGTCGGAGACTTTGGGTCGGAGACTTTGATGTCGGAGACTTTGATGTCGGAGACTTTGCTGTTGGAGACATTGCTGTTGGAGACAGAAAAGTCATTGTTTGCCACATAGAAAGCGAGCCAGTGCGAGTTTTACATCCAGTTAACCAGCAACAAGGACAGCCTGGACGACATGAAAACTATCAAGCATCGAATTAACGACAACAAATCTGAGGGAATGGGGCCTGTAGAAGAACCTCAGTTTGGAGTTGTGTGTGCTGCTTTTAATGATGAGTACTGGTATCGTATGAAGATACTGAAAGTGAATGAAAATTGAACATGTAAGGTGTTCTTTCACGACCTCGGTATGATGGAAGACATCGAACAAGCATGTCTGCATCAACCACCACAGACTTGTCTTCAAAGTACCAGCATTAACTATACACTGCTATCCAGCAGGTATAAGAGCACGCTATGACCCAGACTACTGTGAAGGACAGATACCTTATCTTTCCATAGAGACAAATCGATAGACGCATCAGTAAGGCAGCCACAACACTTTCCAGGCTAGCTTAGAGAGTTTGGTAGAACAATAGTCTAACAGAGCGTACAAAAGTTCAAGTATATAACGCTCGTGTTGTTAGCACACTATACTCTATGGGTCTTCTGCATTCATCCGGAGACTGATTGCGTTGTGCAAGAATACAGCAGAGCTGCATTCTTGCCCATTAGGCCGACACATACGACTTGTGGGCATTTGTTGACCGGGTTAACCTTCCCGGAGGTTTCTTAGGACGTTTGACTCACTGTTGTGGTGCCATCCCCCATGGCACATTTAGAACAGCCGAAGACATCCTCGTCAGCCATCAAGGGAAGGCAGGGGCAGGCCATGGGCATTCCACGCCATCCAAGGAAGCTTCCATAATTGCAGAGCCGACATGCAGCACTCTGGTGCTGGGCTTACCCAAGGAATCGTCACGTCCTGCACATGGCTGCTTAGCCTCACTTCCGTATATTGAGCCTTCCAGTCACCACAGGTTCTTCCGGAAACTAGAAGAATGCAGTCTGCAGATGACATCCACACTGAGCTTTTGATTTGGACTTTCCACTTAAATGGATTTGCTATCCAAGAATATTCCATTTCGTACCACTGGGACGCTTTTTCCACCTTTGATGACGCCCCTACAATGAGCTGATTCGGGCTTTCCATATAATGGATTTGCTACTCTATGGGTCTCAATCCTGGACCTTGTACTCATGACAGGAAAGAAAGTTGAATTCTTTCCACATGAGATGTTTGAGACGTATCCTGGGCATACCGTGGAAAGACTATATAACAAACATGTGCTTGAGAGAGTGGATATTACCACAATGCATTCCCTCCTCAAGCAGAGACGCCTCCAGTGGCTAGGCCATGTATCTCGAATGGAGAATGAACGTATTCCCAAAGATCTCCTATACAGAGAACTAGCCACAGGGAAGAGGCCAACTGGAAGACCACAAATACGATATAAAGATGTGTGTAAACAAGATATGAAAACCCTTGGCATAGATCCAGACATGTGGAAAAGAGTTGTAGCAGACAGATGTTCCTGGAAAAGAGATGTACGAAACGGACTGGTGCTCCTTGAGCTCAATCTGATCAAACAGAGGATAAGAGGCACAAGCATAAAATGCAGTCATTTGCTGCGGGACCTGCCTTATCTTACAGATGCAGGAATTGTGACAGAGATTGTCACTTTCGCATTGAACTATAGTCACCAGCGCAACAACTCTATAGTCCTACAGTCACCAGCGGCACAACTCTATAGTCCTACAGTCACCAGCGGCACAACTCTATAGTCCTACAGTCACCAGCGGCACAACTCTATAGTCCTACAGTCACCAGCGGCACAACTCTATAGTCCTACAGTCACCAGCGGCACAACTCTATAGTCCTACAGTCACCAGCGGCACAACTCTATAGTCCTACAGTCACCAGCGGCACAACTCTATAGTCCTACAGGACTGAAAGAGGCCTACTACTAAGTCCTAGCCAGTTTTACATATTTCGGATCAGTCTTTTGAATACAGCACGAAACTGTAAAAATCTAAGGGCCTTGAATGTCACGTATCTGTTTAAAAGTGACGAAATTTTAGAGCTGTCTCCCTTGAGGCAAACAAGAGAATACAGCTTGCCATGTGTATAGTTTCAGAAATGTAGACTAGAGATAAAGATGCCATATAATATAAAACATCTATAATCAGTAGATCATGGTATGATGGAAGACACTGAACAAGCATGTCTGCATCAACTACCACAGAGTGTCTTCAATGTACCAGCATTAACTATACACTGCTATCTAACAGGTATAAGACCCTGCTATGACCCAGACTACTGTGAAGGACAGATACTCTTATGACATGAGACCCAATAGCTATCAAACGCTTCAAGGGTGGAAAGCTCCTGAATGTACTAACAATAAAGGTTACGAAACATGATAACCTGCATGAATGGTACGGATTCAAAATGTTCGATGGAAACCACCCTGAATGGGGATCAATGAACGTGACATTATGTTACATTATACATACACAGGGGCTGAGTGATCTCGAGGTATGGTGTCCGCCTTGAATGCTGGAGGTCCCGGGTTCAGGTCCCAGTGAGGACCAGGATTTTTTTTTTTAAACATCCACCTGGACTTCCAGTAATAAAATTTCCCCTGGTCTCTGGGTAGTCAGATCGGATGCCCGTGTGTATTGTTGCGCACGTAAAAAATCCCTCGGCAGTTGGAAATTGAAAAAGAGTAGCCTAACGGCGCTGCCCGGGCAAAATTTCGAATTAAAAATCTACCCAAAGTATTTTCAGGATCCTCGCCGATGCAACGGAGTTCGTGCTTTGAGCTGAGTTTCTCCAGACTCAGGTTTGAGGTAGGAGGAAAACGAAGCACTTATGTGTTAAACCGTGTGCCGTGATGTTGATCCAACGACTAAACTAAACTAAACTTACATTTTTCCATGCGGAAAAATGGTTCCATGCGGAAAAAAATGGCAGCGGAAATTAAAATCATAAGTATTAACATATGAGATATAAGATCCAAACAGATCAGTAAACAAAATGAACACCTTACTTGCTGTTGGAGACAGAAAAGTCATCGTTTGCCACATAGAAAGCCAATGTGAGTTTTTCATCTAGTTTAACCAGCATCAAGGACAGCCTGGACATGAAGAAAACTATCAAGCATCTGAGGGAATGGGACCTGTCGAAGAACCTCAGTTTGGAGTTGTGTATGCTGCTTTTAACGAGGACGAGTACTGGTTTCGTGTGAAGATACTGAAAGTGAATGAAAGTTCTTTCACGACCTCGATATGATGGACGACAAACAAGCATGCCTGCATCAACTACCACAGAGTGTCTTCAATGTACCAGCATTAACTATACACTGCTATCTAACAGGTATAAGACCCTGCTACAACCCAGACTACTGTGAAGGACAGATACTCTATTATGACACATGAGACCCAATAGCTATTGAACACTTCAAGGGTGAAAAGCTCCTGAATGTACTAACAATAAAGATTACGAAACATAACCTGCACGAACGGTACGGATTCAAAATGTTCGATGGAAACCCTGAATGGGGATCAATAAACGTGACATTATGTTACATTTTTGCATGCGGGGGGAAATGGCAGCGGAAATGAAAATCATAAGTATTAACATTAGAGATATAAGATCCAAACAGAACAGTAAACAAAATGAACACCTTACTTGCTGTTTGAGACTGATGTTAGAGACTGATGTTAGAGACTTTGATGTTGGAGACATTGCTGTTGGGAGACATTGCTGTAGAAGACATTAGAAAAGTCATTGTTTGCCACATAGAAAGCGAGCCAGTGCGAGTTTTACATCCAGTTAACCAGCAACAAGGACAGCCTGGACGACATGAAAACTATCAAGCATCGAATTAACGACAACAAATCTGAGGGAATGGGGCCTGTAGAAGAACCTCAGTTTGGAGTTGTGTGTGCTGCTTTTAATGATGATGAGTACTGGTATCGTATGAAGATACTGAAAGTGAATGAAAATTGAACATGTAAGGTGTTCTTTCACGACCTCGGTATGATGGAAGACATCGAACAAGCATGTCTGCATCAACCACCACAGACTTGTCTTCAAAGTACCAGCATTAACTATACACTGCTATCCAGCAGGTATAAGAGCACGCTATGACCCAGACTACTGTGAAGGACAGACCTTATCTTTCCATAGAGACAAATCGATAGACGCATCAGTAAGGCAGCCACAACACTTTCCAGGCTAGCTTAGAGAGTTTGGTAGAACAATAGTCTAACAGAGCGTACAAAAGTTCAAGTATATAACGCTCGTGTTGTTAGCACACTACTCTATGGGTCTTCTGCATTCATCCGGAGACTGATTGCGTTGTGCAAGAATACAGCAGAGCTGCATTCTTGCCCGTTAGGCCGACACATACGACTTGTGGGCATTTGTTGACCGGGTTAACCTTCCCGGGGGTTTCTTAGGACGTTTGACTCTCACTGTTGTGGTGTCATCCCCCATCCCAGCTGGCCCATTTAGAACGGCCGAAGACCTCGTCAGCCATCAAGGGAAGGCAGGGGCAGACCATGGGCATTCCACGCCATCCAAGGAAGCTTCCATAATTGCAGAGCCGACAGTGTTCTGTTGCTGGGCTTACACAAGGAATCGTCACGTCCTGCACATGGCTGCTTAGCCTCACTTCCGTATATTGAGCCTTCCAGTCACCATAGGCTGTTCCTCCGGAAACTAGAAGAATGCAGTCTGCAGATGACATCCACACTGAGCTTTCGATTTGGACTTTCCACTTAATGGATTTGCTATCCAAGGAATATTCCATTTCGTACCACTGGGACGCTTTTTCCACCTTTGATGACGCCCCTACAATGAGCTAATTCGGGCTTTCCATGTAATGGATTTGCTACTCTATGGGTCTCAATCCTGGACCTTGTACTCAACGACAGGAAAGAAAGTTGAATTCCTTCCACATGAGATGTCCGAGACGTATCCTGGGCATACCGTGGAAAGACTATATAACAAACAAACATGTGCTTGAGAGAGCGGATATTACCACAATGCATTCCCTCCTCAAGCAGAGAAGCCTCCGGTGGCTGGGCCACGTATCTCGAATGGAGGATGAACGTATTCCCAAAGATATCCTATACAGAGAACAAGCCACAGGGAAGAGGCCAACTGGAAGACCCCAAATGCGATATAGGGATGTGTGTAAACAAGATATGAAAACCCTTGGCATAGATCCAGACAGGTGGGAAAGAGTTGCAGCAGACAGATTTTCCTGGAAAAGAAATATACGAAACGGACTAGTGCTCTTTGAGCTCAATCTGATCAAACAGAGGATAGGAGGCACAAGCATAACATGCAGTCACTTGCTGCGGGACCTGCCGTATCTTACAGATGCAGGAATTGTGACAGAGATTGTCACTTTCGCATTGAACTATAGTCACCAGCGGCACAACTCTATAGTCCTACAGTCACCAGCGGCACAACTCTATAGTCCTACAGTCACCAGCGGCACAACTCTATAGTCCTACAGTCACCAGCGGCACAACTCTATAGTCCTACAGTCACCAGCGGCACAACTCTATAGTCCTACAGTCACCAGCGCAACAACTCTATAGTCCTACAGTCACCAGCGGCACAACTCTATAGTCCTACAGTCACCAGCGGCACAACTCTATAGTCCTACAGTCACCAGCGGCACAACTCTATAGTCCTACAGTCACCAGCGGCACAACTCTATAGTCCTACAGTCACCAGCGGCACAACTCTATAGTCCTACAGTCACCAGCGGCACAACTCTATAGTCCTACAGTCACCAGCGGCACAACTCTATAGTCCTACAGTCACCAGCGGCACAACTCTATAGTCCTACAGTCACCAGCGGCACAACTCTATAGTCCTACAGTCACCAGCGGCACAACTCTATAGTCCTACAGTCACCAGCGGCACAACTCTATAGTCCTACAGTCACCAGCGGCACAACTCTATAGTCCTACAGTCACCAGCGGCACAACTCTATAGTCCTACAGTCACCAGCAGCACAACTCTATAGTCCTACAGTCACCAGCGGCACAACTCTATAGTCCTACAGTCACCAGCGGCACAACTCTATAGTCCTACAGTCACCAGCGGCACAACTCTATAGTCCTACAGTCACCAGCGGCACAACTCTATAGTCCTACAGTTACCAGCGGCACAACTCTATAGTCCTACAGTCACCAGCGGCACAACTCTATAGTCCTACAGTCACCAGCGGCACAACTCTATAGTCCTACAGTCACCAGCGGCACAACTCTATAGTCCTACAGTCACCAGCGGCACAACTCTATAGTCCTACAGTCACCAGCGGCACAACTCTATAGTCCTACAGTCACCAGCGGCACAACTCTATAGTCCTACAGTCACCAGCGGCACAACTCTATAGTCCTACAGTCACCAGCGGCACAACTCTATAGTCCTACAGTCACCAGCGGCACAACTCTATAGTCCTACAGTCACCAGCGGCACAACTCTATAGTCCTACAGTCACCAGCGGCACAACTCTATAGTCCTACAGTCACCAGCGGCACAACTCTATAGTCCTACAGGACTGAAAGAGGCCTACTACTAAGTCCTGGCCAGTTTTACATATTTCGGATCAGTCTTAAATGTAGCACGAAACAAAATCTAAGGGCCTTGTATGTCACGTGGAGATGATGTATGTGGGGGTATGTTTGAGATGTGTTGGTTGGGGGATGCGTGGATGGATTGGGTCATGTATGTGCCTGTGGGTATGTGTGTGGTTGGGTGATGGATGTGTGTGGGGGACACGTGGATGGATAGATGGGTGGGTGGGGGATGTGTCTCATAACATGGTAACATGCATTGTTTATGCTTACAAAATTCATTTGACAATGTTTTTTTCCTATGTGAATGCATTATGCACTGACGAACGAAAGATGAGTGATTAGAAAGGCAGAATGTAAGACGGGCTTGCGTGCCCAATTTGTTACCCTTCGAAAATAAAGTTTGTTCGTTCATTCGTGTCTGTTTAAAAGTGACGAAATTTTAGAGCTGTCTCCCTTGAGGCAAACAAGAGAATACAGCTTGCCATGTGTATAGTTTCAGAAATGTAGACTAGAGATAAAGATGCCATATAATATAAAACATCTATAATCAGTAGATCATGGTATGATGGAAGACACTGAACAAGCATGCCTGCATCAACTACCACAGAGTGTCTTCAATGTACCAGCATTAACTATACACTGCTATCTATCAAGTATAAGACCCTGCTACGACCCAGACTACTGTGAAGGACAGATACCTCATTATGACATGGGACCCAATAGCCATCAAACACTTCAAGCGTGAAATCAAGCTCCTGGATATACCAACAATAAAAGTCACCAAACATGATAACCTGCACGAATGGCCCTCTTCATCCATTACACTGGACTCCTTTCCTTGCTGTGCAAATCAGTATAAGATTGGGTTCCAAATGCTGTTATGTAGCCAGGATTGCAGAATTGGGGTGAGCACCTAACCTTGCAAAATACCCGATGGCTTGTGCATTCACATCTGGCAGCAAAAGTCCAACTCCTGTGTAACAGGATAAGGGGCAGCGGCGAGTATAGCGCCATAAAAATAACCAGAATGCTCTAGATGTGTATGCACATACATACGTGTCTGCGTGCATACACATACATCTAAACTCGAGTAAGACCACAGACTGCTCTAGTAAAGGAAAGGTGCTAAAGACAGATGCAACCAGTCAGGAGGCGCAGAACAGAAATCAGGATGTCAAACATTTACGTCATGAAATGCACACCCTACAAAGAATGAAAATAATGCACTGGAATGTGGAGGGAGTCAAAGAAAAAATTGAAAGCATCTTGAATCAAGAACAAATAAGTATGTTGCTTGCAAGAAGCTCACCTCAATGAAAACAGCCATTAAAATCAGTCTACCAGTGACAGAAAGGACAGGTGAAAGGGTGAGATACTGACCCTCGTAAGAAATAACATTCTTACCAAATTGAAATTTACATGGAAGGGGCATGTATCAGACACTCAAAACATAATACAGAACTACATCTGACCAATTACTACTGTCCAAGTGACAGCCCACAGGCACTGGACACTACCATTAAAAGAACAAAATTGTGTATGATGATTGCAACAGCCACTCACTCTCAGAACTGGGGCAATGATCACATGGACCAGAGAGGAGAAAGACGAAGACGATGGCAGTGACCATCGTCCAGTCTTTCTAACTATAGAAAATAAGAAAAAGCCCCGAGGATTGCTAACATTAAAAATTGCTCGCCGAAGCCGTAAGTGCCGTCCTATGGGTGGCAAAATAATTGGCACTACGCATTTACGTCCGAGTGAAATGTCTCGTCCGAATGTCTCTCGTGCTAGGAACAGCTCTGACTACCTAGTTTCCGAATGCCGCTCTTGTTCGGAACAGCTCTGACTATGTAGTTTTCTTAATGTCCGTCGTGCCTGGAACAGCTCTGATGGGCACAAAGACAAGCACATGTCCGAACCACAAACTCGCTGAGTGGATACCGTCTGCAGACCGGTCTGGTTTGTGCGGGAACGGCCCGTGGTGGACGAAATGCCCAATATATTGAAGTGAGAACTTAAAGCAGCCATGAGCAGGACGTGACGATTCCCTCGGTGAGCCCAGCACCAGGGTGCTATGTGTCGGCCCTGCAACTATGAAAGCTACCTTGGATGGCGGAAAATGCTATGGACTGCCCCTGCCTTCACTTGAGGGATGACCGAAGTCTTCGACTGTTCCAACTTGGCCAGCTGGGATGTGGACGGTACCACAAAAGTGAGAGTCTCCCAGGAATGCTAACCTGGTCAAAACAGCATGCTAAAAGTCGGATGTGTTGGCCTGAGGGTTTCGACCCAAGGGTGCCTAACTAGACACACCGCAATCATCTGAAAAAAACTCCAGATGAACGCAAAGAAGAAGAAAAAGCCTATTTCACCTATATTCCAGTATACAATGGATCTCCTTGTAAGGTATGTGCAACTTGTTTGTGTTTAGTACGTTTCTTCTCGCAGCAGCTTAATATACCTATTTGTTTCCAATTCATATAGAAAATAAGCTTGTAAGTGAAAGCAGCACCCTCTCGAGGTGGAATTAAAAGAAAGCGGAATGAGCAATGTACAAACATTGCGCATGTTTTTTATCCAGTTAACTAGCAACAAGGATAGCCTGGATGACATGAAAACTATCACGCATCTAATCAACAACAAACAATCTGAGGAAATTGGGCCTGTCGAAGAACCTCAGTTTGAAGTCATGTGCTGCTTATAACGACGAGGACTGGTTTCGTGTGAAGATACTGAAAGTTAATGAAAATGGAACATGTAAGGTGTTCTTTTCTTTCACTACCTAGTGTCACGAATTTGCAGCCTTTACTTCCCAGAACAATTTTCGGTTCACCATGTAGAGAAGTTACAGAAGAACAAATGCAATTCTCTATAATAAAGGAGGAGAAATGGAAGACAGAACAATCAGGCCTGCACACAGAGGCATAAAATGTAGCAAAAGGAACCCATTCAACTGTGAAGTGTCAGAAACGATGGCTGCTGGCCACTAAAACAGGACAGTGGGAATGGCAATAAACCCAGAATGAAAAACAAACAGTCCAGCTTAAAGGTGTTACATGTCAAACTGATAATTACACCCCACTAGAGGGCAGACAAACTGAGCTGGGCCTGGCAACTCAAAATCACCCAGGCGTGAACAACATTGACCCAGGGAGAGAATAGCCCCAGGGCTGTAAACAAGCCCCGTCCACCCTGACTGGCAGACTCAGGAATGTGTGAAAACAGATCTGATAAGGCAATTAACACTGGGCCTGTGGACTTTGTACCAGACAGAGAGGAGCAAGGTGTGATGGCCAGTTTGCAGTGATAATTGCAATTAACGCTAGGGGGAAGATAAGAATTTATGACGGGAATTTCTGGGAGATAATACTGTCGGCTGGACTCAGCATAAAATCGGCTGGACTCGGCATAAAATAGGCTGGTAGCTCTGGTTATGTTCACTACTCTAGTCGTGCCAGCTTCACTTCCGGTCTACGTTTGAAACTAAAGTGGCACTGTATCAACTATCATCGATTCAGTCATTTTAGAGAGAGAGAGATCAGTTTCAGACCTGTTTTTCTTGAGGAAGTGGTGGTAAATATTAGTTCGGTACTATAGTGGTGATACATACAACTGACAAATATTTAAAGAGGAACAAACTAAGTAGAAAACCCTTTAATCTTAAAACACGGGGACCGTAAAATTGGCGGTCAAGCCTTGTATACTATCCACACGTGTTTTTCGCACACGCACAAGCTCGAGAATAAGTAATACAAACGCTCAAGAGACCTGATACACCAATCTGCATCACAGATCGCATCTACACAGAAGATAATATCCAACAGATCCGTCTCAACAACGAACATTCTGTTTTCCTGCAGATAGATTGAAGTGCATTTCATTGATCGGATTCGACCTCGCGGCCGATTCCGATATTTCTCACTGGAGTATATATTCACTGGGAGTGGTGGTAGATACCACTGTACTGTAGTGGTGATACGTACGGTGACAAATATTTCAAGAGGAACAAACTAAGTAGCAAACCGCTCAGCATTAAAAACAGGAAAAATCATACAAAACACCATGGCAATAACCAGAAACCAAGCAGAGGAGAGCAAGAAAGGACCAGTCGAAGCTATGAATTTAGAAAAAAACAAAAACAGACAGAAAAATAGCTGGAAGAAATCAACCCAAAGAAAGCCAACCACTAGGAAAACAGCCCGCCAGCGGGGCCCTTGAGCCAGGCCTCAAACTGAAAATAACCCAAACTGAGGGAAGACAAGCAGTACTATTGGCATTCAGCAAAGGCGAATGCATCAATATCATTGAAAACGAGCTAGGTACAAGGTCAATTGCCAACCTGGATAAAAACCCAAACAGCACAATAATAATCACACCGAACGACACCCCCAAGATAAAAGAGATAGTGGATGAACTGAAAAAGGAAAAAAAGCCGATAACAATAAAGTTACCACACGATATCAAAGTCAGCGTAGAGCTGTTCCGGGCGACAACAACAATAGTTGTCAAAGGAATAAACCCGACAACAGATATGAGGAAGGTAGAGGAAGAAATAAGTAAAGAGAACATGTGCATTGAAATCACACACGTGGATAGGATATTGACAAAACGTGGCGAACCAACCGTGGTAGTAATGGTTAAATACAATGGAACAACACTGCCAAACCAAATAAAATACGTAGGAAGGCCTAAGCGCTTCGAAATGTATGTGCCACCTGTCATACAATGTAGCAAGTGCCAAAAACATGGACATACCCTTAAATATTGCAAGGAAAAGAACCCAAATGCCGGTTCTGCAGCAAAAGCCACTGGTATAGTGACTGTAGAGAAGCGAAAAGGGATAAACACTACAAAGAAGTGAACCTGGCCAGACAGTGCGCTAACTGCAAGGGTAACCACAGCGCGAGATATAAGGGCTGCCCTGAATATAAACTAACAGAGACGGCATGGAGAGAGTCAGTCCTCACACAAACCCCGATGAGGGTCACAAGGTGGAGACAAGAAAAAACGCAAAAAAGGCGCAAAAAAACAGATACAAGATCAGAAATAAGAATATTGCAATCCGAAATGAATAATATGAAGAACAAGATAGCAGACAAGGACGTAGGAAGAGACAGTACACAAGACAAGGAAGAGACAGAAAACAATGAACTAAAGAAAGTTATAAGACGAATGGAAGAAGCTGAAAAAAGCATGATAACCATGAAAAAACAACTTGAAGATGCAGTAACACACACGCGAAAAATAACCCACGAGCTGGAGGCAGCCAAAACAGAGCTGAAAAACCAATTAAAAGAGAACCAAACAGCCAATGAAAAAATAAAAGAATTAGCCAAAAAGATGGAGGCAACCAGACGAGAATTGAGTAACCAGGCGAATGAAAACCACACGGCCACAGAACAGATGAAGGTAAAACTACGCGACATCGAACTATCAAACACAGAGATAGAAAAAAGGATGCAACCACTAGGCCATGACCTTAAAAAATTGAAGCAACAGACTGATAGAGAAATCAAAATGATTAAACAAGCAGTGGAAAATATGATAAACAAAGAGGAGTTCACACGAATACTCCCAGCATTAATGGAGAAAGCGAAGAAGGGCCTGATCATACTTCAGGAATACACTGAACTAGCAAACAAGATGTTACAGGAGACAAGCGAGGAAGACAGCGAAACATCGGAGAACTGAAGAGAACAACCAATCAAAAACAGAAATACAACACGACCATGGAAAAAAACAATAGTACAATGGAACTGCAGAGGCATGAAAAAAAACCTCCCTAGCACCATGGAACAATTAGGGAGGGAAAATAGTATCTATGCCCTGCAGGAAACATTCCTGAAACCAAAGGACAGCTACAAATGCAAAGGCTTCAAGATACTCAGGAACGACAGGACAGAAACAACAGGAGGAGGAGTCGCCCTACTCATACAAGACAATCTACAAATAGTAGAAAACGGAACATTCAGGACAACCAACTTCGAGGGAATCACAGCGGAGATTGCGAGTAAACCCTACAACCTAACCATAATTAACATATACTGCCCTAAAGGAAAAATAGAACAAGAAGACAGAGATAAAGAACAGAATCAAAACCCCAACAATAATAGTCGGCGACTTCAACTGTTGCCACCCAATGTGGGGTGGAACAAGAAGCAGCGTAGCGGGAACAAAATTGATCGAATTTATAGAGAGTAACCAGCTAACAGTACTAAATGACGGGTCGATGACACGAATAGACCCCAACCCGGAAAGATACGACACAGCAATCGACTTAACAATAGTAACAACGGGCCTAACAAGGAGCCATTGGGAAGTAAAAGAAGACACCAACAGCGATCACCTACCGATAAACATCGACACAAACACGAGAGCACAGAAGAGTAAGGAAAGTAATAAACTGACCTTCCACTTCAAGAACGCTAAATGGGAGCAGTTTAGAGAAGAACTGGACGGGATGGAGTTAGAACAGACAGAAGGTGAAGATATAGACAAATACACAGAAAGAATCACTAACAACATCCTACAGGCCGCGATAAAATAC
Organism: Cepaea hortensis; assembly: GCA_963921405.1. NCBI lineage: Eukaryota > Metazoa > Mollusca > Gastropoda > Stylommatophora > Helicidae > Cepaea > Cepaea hortensis. The sequence goes on from OY992894.1 coordinate 17,145,191, forward strand.
ATCCCCAATAGAAATATGCTTGCATACCTGACAGCGGACACACAGAGAACGCGAACAACAGGAAAACAATGGAACAAACAACCAGCTGGCTGGTGGAACCAGAGCTGCACAGAGGCACTGGAAAAAAGAAAGAAGGCGCTCCAACAATACAGGAGGACGACAGACGAAAACTACAACGAATACAAAATTCAGAGGAACGAAGCCAACAGACTGATAACCAAAGCCAAAGAAACAGCATGAAAAACATACTGCCAGAAATTGTCACCAGACACACCCACAAAAGAAGTATGGGAGCAAATAAAAGCTATACAAAGAAACCAAACAAACAGCAACATCTCAACAATAAAAATCCCAACACTAGCGGTAACGGACAAAGAAAAAGCAGACGCGTTCGGCAAATACTTCTACGAGGTATGCTCCAACATGTCACTAGGAGAGCAGGAAAAACAAAGACGAGAAAAATACACTGAAGAGTTGGAAGAACTGCAACAAGAAATAGAGGACTTCTACATGGACGCGGACATAACGATTGACGAAGTAACATCAGCAATCAAGGAGAAGGACGACACAGCAGCAGGGTCAGACATCCTAAACTATACAATACTGAAAAGGATACCAAGAAAAACAATAGAGACAATAACAGCTCTACAACAAAGTGTGGCACACGGGACAAATACCAGCACAATGGAAGAAGGCGACAGTTATACCAGTCAAAAAGCAGTTCAAGAACCCACAAAGAATCGACTCATACAGACCAATATCCCTGACATCACACCTCGGAAAAATTGTGGAAACAGTCAATAAAAATCACACCACCTGGAGAAAAACGGACACACACCACATGGAGAAAAACGGACTAATTAGCGACACACAGTCGGGGTTTAGAGCCAACCGAAGCGCAATTGACCAAATAATTAAACTAGAAAACCACGTAAAGAGGGCATTCAAAAAAGGAGACAAAACGATAGCAGTATTTTTAGATCTGGCCAAAGCATATGACCAATGCTGGAGACAAGCAGCTCTGATCAAAATCAACAAAATAGGGATAGTAGGCAGGACATATCGATATATCGAAAACTTCCTACAGAACAGAAGCTTCACCGTACGAATAAAAAACGAGGAATCCAGAACTTATGAGCAAGAAAACGGAATACCACAGGGATCGGTAATATCACCGACAATATTCGCAATAGTAAATGACCTAGATGAAGAAAAACTGGAAGACAGGATAGGGATATCGCAATTCGCCGACGACTGTGCAATATGGAGAAGCGGAAGACACATAAAAACTACAAGAGACCGACTACAAAGGCAAATAAACAGAATTGCCAAATGGATGGAAAAATGGGGCTTCCAGATCAACACAGACAAAACGGCCATTATGATATTCAACGTGAAAAGAAAACGAAACTACATGGACAGGGACATCAAGATCCAAGGGAAGAATATAAAGAGAACAAAAAAACACAAGATTCCTCGGGATGACACTAGACGAACAACTAAGCTGGAGAAAACAGACCAGACAGTCGAAAAAGGCAAAAAGACAATAATTCTAAGAGTAATTAAAGGCAGTGGATGGGGAGCCCATACAAAAACGATGCTAATGCTATACAAATCTCTGATCAGAGGAAGAATAGAATACGGAAGCATAGTATACGACACTGCACCGGAACACAAAAAACGAAGACTGGACTCAATACAGAACCAAGCGCTGGGCGTTATCCTAGGAACAGGCAAGCAAACATCAAGGGAAGCCCTAGAGGTAGCACTAGGAGTACTTCCACTACAACTGAGAAGAAAGCAATTAGTGTACAACTACTGGATAAAGGCTGCGAAGGATACAAGACACCCCGCGTTCAGTGCATTCGAAGAAAACAGAAGCAAATGGGGAGGAATACCTATACAAAAGACGCAAACACCAGCAGGATGGACAGCTGCACAAGAGATGAACGTGGACGAGAAACTAGCCAGGGCACTGGCATGAACAAAAGTTCACAGAAAAACAACACCCCAATGGGAGCTAGAACTACCATTTACGGATACGACACTCGCGAGCATAATTAATAAATCAACAGAGGACAGGGAAGCCAAAGACATAGCGGAGGAATACATAAGACAAATAAGCACGGACAACCTCACTATATACACAGACGGATCAAAGAATGAGAATGGGGAGGTAGGGGCAGGAGTAGTAGTACCATACCGGAACATCCAAAAGGAGTACAAAATAACAGACAATGCATCGGTATACACGGCAGAACTAGTAGGAATTATGAAAGGACTAGAAATAGCAACAGAGAACCCCCCTATAAAACTAACTATACTGACGGACTCACTATCTGCAGTACAAGCACTAGGCAACCACACTAAAGTGAACAGACAAGACCTGAAAGAGAAAATACTAACACCAACAACAAACCTAAAAAGTATGGGATGCCAGGTCACAATTGCATGGATACCAGCACACAGAGGAATAACTGGCAATGAGAGGGCAGACAGGGCCGCAAAACTCGGGACAAGCAGCCAGAATATAGTAAACACAGGACTCGGCATTCTGGAGGCAAAAAGCATTATCAAACAACAAGTAATCGACAAATGGAAACAACAATGGAGAGACAGCAATAAAGGACGACACGCTTACCACATGCTCAGAGAGCCAAGTATGAAAAGTCAAGTGAAAGACAACACAAAAATACCAACGTACAAGAAACTATGGAGATTGAGAATCGGGAAATGGAAAGATAAAATCACCCGACCACATTGCATTGATTGCCGGGAAGAAAACAGAACACTACCTACTATCGTGCACAGCCTATGCCCAGGAACGCAGGGACCTAGTATAATACTTCCAAACAAGAAACACTACGATGACGATGAAGGAATGCCTACAGGTGGAAGGCGACAAAGAAATACAAAAGCTTACAAAACAATTCATTGCAAGAACAGGGAAAGAAATATAACCAACATAAAATAAAGCCAACAGCAAAATAAAAAGTGATGAAAAACTCAACCACACGAAAACCAGACAATAGGAAATATATAGGGGGGCGTTAAAACTCTCAAATGGTGGACAATAGAGACGAAAAAGACCCTCTCCGATGGGGGAGACAAGGAGAAGGGTGGAAATTGCCCCGACGATGGGAAACCTCCCTGACGATGGATAAGAGGGACGTGCAGGAAACCCCTCCGGAGTGGGACAAGAGGAGACGGTAGGAAACCTCCCCAACAATGGACAAGAGAGATGATACAATCCGACCCCTACGCTTGACAAAAAACCGCTGAACAAAGACCCAAGAAAACAAGCCCAGGCGATAACAGGCGCCCCCCCCCCCCCCCCCCGGCAAGCACAAGAAAACATGATAAAAGACAGCCCCTCCCCACCCCCCAGTGTCAGCCCCGGATAAGAAAACATCAAACGAGAGGGATGGGCAAACCGATAATGACAGCAGACACACCAGCAAAACGGCAGAAGCAAAAAGGATGGCAAAAAGAGGAACTCAGCCAGACATGCAGAAATAGAAGCTGACCAACACACAAAAGACCAGAAAACCTATACCGCACTATGAACCACCACAACTATAACCAACGTCATTAAGACGGGTTGAACGAGGTGGAAAGTCTTTTTTTTTCGACAAATTGGAATCGGATTGGTCATTTTAGAAATGAAAAAATCTCTGAACAGGTAGGCAGCCAGCTCAATGTTTGTAGTCATATGTATGATTCTTATGTTGCTAGATTTCACTAGGAGAATTATTTCTTAGTAAATATCTAAGTCTTGTAGATGTATGTACTGATTTTTAGTCTATCTGACCTAGGTTACTTCAAGAATTATCATTGCTTCAGGTTATTGAGTGTATATCCTATTGCTATAAGGGTTGTTCCTACTGTACAAGTTCTTGCTATACCTTTGGTGAGACAGACTTTTGACTTTCATTTATCAAGTTAGATGTCGGTTAGTTCTTTGTAAACTAGACTAGTCTTTTTGGTGTGTGCATTTGTGGTACAGAATATAGTCAACTGACTATTTCTTTAATTCTATTTCTCTAAGTGGTGCTAAACCGGACAGATCAGCAATATGGCTGGTCTGGGTGGTCACTTCAATTAGACTTGTATATCTCATTTTGTAGGTATACAATATTATTACTCATTAATAATGCCTTATGCTATTATGTTTATCATTATATGTCTATCTTGAAGTTATATAATGTACGTACATCGGAGGTTGATATAGTTGAATTGTCATATGCATAATTTGTGTATATGTTCTGTAGTGTATATGGAAACTATTTCCCGGTTGGTTGTAGATAAGGATATTACTTACTTTTTTGCATTATACAATGTAAGAAAGAATAGCCTTATATGCCATTTTTGTATTCGCATACCTTAGGTTTATTTGATGTGATTTGTTATATGGTAACTCACTAAGAATAAATTGGTGTTGTGTTATTGTGTGCGCATGGGCACACAGGCCATCGATTGTGTTGGAAACGGAGGTGTAATGGTACAGACATTACCCACAATTGTTATGGGGTATATGGTGCTAAACATTTTTCATCGTATGGTGGACGGTAATTCACGGAAGTCTGGCACAGATACTGGTCACGGCTTGTAAGCCCGGATGATCAGGCATTATTATACTACCATTACCGAACCTGTGAGCTGCTAAACCAACTTTGGCGGAGCGGCTGTACGACAGAATTCTGCATTAGCGACATGGACATGGGCGGCAGAAATGTAATCATTACAGGCGTGTGAGACAATTGAAAAGCCCGTCCCAGACTAAAGACAGTAGGGAGAAGGAGGATGGTGAACGCAGTAGAGCTGGAAGATAAACTTGGCCCAGACTGGTCATTGTATATGTATGTGTTAGTATTACTTAGAATTGTGCTGATGTAGAACTAGATATAACACATTCTTGACTTTCTTTCAAGCTCTCACAAGGAGCACCTATGTTATAGATCTCAAGAAAGAGTGACTGACTAGGTAGTGTCAGGACTGACAGTAGTAGTCAGAATACCGGCAAGCTGTTTCTTTTGAGTCTACTGGAGAGTGGGGATCTGGACCACAGATCCAGATAGTTCAAGTAACAAGTTATGTAATGTTTGTCATCGATAACAATATGTTATATGATTTCATCATCATCATCGTACAAACCATCATGTCTATTTTTATGATTAGTAAATAAATGTAGTATTGTAACTCATAGTTCTGTCATATTTTTTCCAATTGTGCATACGTGTTGTGTACATTGGTGGGGGTTCACTTAGACACCAAGGAAGGGAGCAGTCAGGGAAAAAAACCTGTACTGAGATAGTTGTCAACTCTTATATTTAGACTTAAAAATCTATCTTAGCTAACCTTCTCTTTCCCATTCCTTGGCGAATATTCAGCACAGTTCATTTCATTTTGTAACGAGCCACTTGGAGCTGTACGTTGGATATTCAGGGCTTAATCTATAGTTCAGCCATATAGACTGTCCCTAGTCAGTTTCTGACTATTTGGGGTTGCTCGCCAGTAACTAATACTTTCATCTAGCCGGTGGGGCACCCCGACTTGACAGTATGATCAGAACGAGCGAACTTTATTTTCGAAGGGTTAAGAATTGGGCACACAGGCCCGTCTAACATTCTGCCCTACTATCACTCTTTCATACATTATTTCATCCACACATTCGAGGCTAACAGAACAAAAACAATATAAATGATATGCATTATAAAGGCATGGAGAAAAGCAAAAATCACTACTACATGACTCACTAAAAGAATATGTGGCTGTTATTAGCTATGGGGAGCACACTGTCTACCATCAAAAGGTGACCGACTTATACTAGTGTTCAATTATTATTATAATTTTAATTATTAAGGCGGAAGGTAATCTGTACTGAGATAGTGTTCTAATTTGCGATTACATGTGTAGGGATTGGTGATGTCTGATTTCTTGTGGAAGACATCGAACAAACATGCCTGCATCAACCACCACAGAGTTGTTTTTGATGTACCAGATTTAGCCATAAAATGCTATCTAGCAGGTATAATTTTCTGGCAGTGATTTTGTTCGGAAACATTTTTCTTTTGTTTATTACAGTGAATTTGGTTATTCATATGCCCCGCTAAGTGAAAGAAGATGGAAAACCACATTGTAAAACATGTTAGGTCAACACGAATGAAGCTTTTGAAGGAGCAGCTTTCCATCAAGCAAACACGTGTTCTATATCAGGGCCTCGGCTATTTCGTTTCAACCACTCGCTGAAGGCGAGCATTTTCATGGAGCTTGAGGGATAGGTAGCCAAGGGATACAATCCATCTACCGTGTTGAGGACCCTAAAAGATGGTACACTACCCTGACACAGGAAGCAAAGCAGGTTATTATGAAAAGCTCCACAAGATGAGGCATGAATTGCATGACCCTAAATTAACTATCGTAATTCAAAATATAGAGAAGGAAAAGACCAAGGCTATGATTCACTGGATGCCTACAACCGCAAAGGTTGAGACAGTGAAGCAAATAGCCATTGATATTTCGGGAGATGTAAATGCGGAAGTGCAAAACTTAAAAACTGAATTGCATAAATTTAAAAACAGCACGGACAAGTTACTGCTGCTCAATCCAAAAGACCCTCTGCCACATTACGTGGACATGGAAGAAAATAAGCTACATCGTCTCATCACAGTACCCGGACGCCGTATGGCATGTACTGACTGGTGAGGCCACACTGGAGTGAATTATCCGGCCAAAGAACAAACCCAGAGAATCAATGTTAACACCTCAGGTTTACCTGGATCTACCCAGGATATGCCTAATGTATGTATGTATGTTAGTCGACAGATCATCCTCATTGCACATCGAACCATTCAGTCCATAAGTGCTCGGATCCCCTCCTCAGCAAATCCCGCAGCGTGTAGCGGCTAACGACGCCAGTTCTGTGTTGGTTTATCAATCTTCTTTGGCTTCCTGCGTAGTGTTCTTGTTTGGCCACACCTCTTTTAATTTGCTGCTCTCGCAGTCTGGCCGTTGTTGTAGATTCACAGTCATCACTTGGTTCTCGCAAAAGTCTTACTTCTCGTAGAGCATTCAGAATGTCGGCCTGGTCCATGGCGCGTTCGCCCTCCACAGTAGCCTCACCTGCGAGCTTGTCAGCCCGCTCATTTCCTTGTACTCCCGCATGCCCGCCTGGCACGAAGATGAAACTAATCTTTGCCAGTCGAGACCGCTCCAGAGGCAGCAACCATTCTCTTCGGATCGACCCCTCCTCTATCCTCTTGATCATGTTCATTGAGTCGCTAAGGAAACAAGCCCTAGTGAATGTCTGTGTCTCGAGCCATGTTATTGATTTACTTACTGCCATGACTTCCATGGTCAGGCTACTTGTGGTTTCAGTAAAAGCACCAGAGTCCTTCACAATTCTCCCTCCGGCCCGAGCTGTAAAGGCCCATGAGCTTCTCACATGTCGGACGACCGACCCATCTGTGAAGATGACCGCGTCACCGTCTAGCGAATTCTCGAAAATCAACGCTTGTACTTCAGCCTCAACAGCAGCCGGATTTTCTTGTCTGATCCTGTTTCTTCTATGCCTAATGTGGACATGGAAAATCCATCTGAGCAGACAAGCCATCAAACAGTTGCTCTTTCATTCAACTAGCCAACAGACGTTCATTGATTGAATCAATCAACAGATGATCTTTCATCCAGTCAAATTTTTTCAACAGTGTGCAAAGACTTTGTACCCCTCAGTGATCCTAGAGCAGTTAGACTGCTCAGATGGCTGAGAGCTATTTTACCCTTCACTTTGCCGAGAGCTATTAGACTTCGTTGGCCGAGAACCTTTGTACCCCTCAGTAAGCTTGGCGTGCGTATGCTCTGGCTGGTTTGTTTGCTTGCATGTATATTATTTTTTTCCGGGTTTAGGTTTCCGGCCACAAGCCGACGTGTTTTCACCAACTCTCCTGATTTTTAAATAAATATTATAACAAGTTTTCTCCCCCGATGGTGTTTCCACCTTGACGTGGTGGGGGAGCTTGAGTTTCTCAATGACCCTGAGAGCTATGCCGGCGGTAGCGTAGCTACCAGCAGGGCCTCCCAAGCCGGACAGGTCAAAGGGTAAAGAACAGACAAAGAGAAACACCCTGGTCCTCCAGGTTGGAGGTTGAAGCGTGGGGTTAACATCCCCACCTTGGTAAAAACTATTTTGTTACGAAACAGATGAATAAGCCTCGGATTCGAACTGACTTATTTGGACAACGCCCTCGGAACGTTAAAGGACTTTTAAGATTTGGAACATGGAATGTACGGACACTATCGAGCTGGAGCGGCCGAAGAACTAACCCAGGAGCTAGTTGAATATAAAATGGATATAACAGTAATTCAAGAAATAAGTTCCCAGGAGAGGGTACTTTAGAGCAAAATGGAATGATTGTAATATATGGAGGAAACGCCCAAAATAAACATGAATTAGGAACAGGATTTGTCATCAAAAGAGTTATGGAGGAACGTTCTAAACTTTAAAGCTGTTATATGACAGGATTACTAAATTACGAATAAAAGGTAAATGGAAAAATATAACGATTAATGTACATGCACCTACTGAAGAGAAAGAAGATCTTTTATAATGATCTGGAAGATCTATTTTTTGGGGAGACAATGGCTATGGTCATCGACCAGTATGGTCACTGTTACGAAGGAAAGCAATGGCAAACTACCTTCTTTACAGATGCTAAGAATATCATGAATTGCAAACTCATCGATAATCAGAGAAACAGCATACATGGGTGCTCCATAGGAGTAGCCTCGCCCGGTAGGGGTAGTCATGTGCACCAGGTGACTCCAGACCGTCAGCAGGCGACCGAGTGCAAGAATATCAACATTGAAAGTAGGAACTTGGAATGTAAGGAACTCCAAGTAACACTTTCCCACAGGAAGCGGTTCTAACGTGTGAACCACAAATTGAAGAACCTGTTTTTGAAGACATCCTTTATGTAATAACACGACTTAAAAACAAAGCAACTGGGGCTGATGGAATTGCTGCTGAATTTATAAAGGCAGGCGGCCATGCATTACATCTAAAGCTACACAAACTAATAATAAAAATCTGGAGGACAGAAGAATTACCCCATGACTGGAAAGAGTCATTATTGATGCCTATCTTTAAAAAACGAGACAAGTTCCAATGTGAAAATTATAGAGGAATATCACTCCTGTCCACAAGCTATAAGATACTATCTGCGGTATTACTAAATAAGACAATCCATATTCATAAGACATTAGGTGACTACCAGGCGGGTTTCAGACAAAACAGATCAACAATAGATATATTTATCTTACAACAAATAGCCGAGAAAAATTGGGAATATAAAAGATCTCCATAACATTTTTGTGAATTTTAAAAAGGCTTTTGATAGTGTCCATAGGAATAGTCTATAGAATGCTATGCAGGAATGTGGAATACCAAGGAAGTTAATCAACATGACCAGACTATGCATGGAAGATATGTAGTAACCTATATAGGCAGGAAATCAGACCCTTTCCAAATAACATCTGGCTTGAAACAGGGTGATGCACTATCGCCGATCCTTTTCAATATGGCTCTAGAGAAAGTTATAAGGTATGTAAAGGAGAAATGTGCTATTGGAGGAACATCCAGACTGCTTGGTTATGCAGATGATATAGATATAATAAGGGAAAATGAACAAAAACATTGGAAATATTGATTAAAAGGAAAAAGCTCAACAAATGGGGCTGGTTATCAACCAAGATAAGACAATATATGGCAATTTCAAGAGAAGGAATGGCTAAAAACTGGCCACATACAAATAGATAATATGACCATTAAAAGAACGGAAACATACAAATACCTGGGTACAATCTTCAACTGCTCCAACATCATAAGGGAAGAAAACCAAGCTAGAATCAACTCTGGAAATAAGATATACTAAGCACTACAACATCTAAAATCAAATGCCCTATCTCGTAACACCAAGATCACAATATACAAAACACTGATCAGACAGGTGTGCTATATGGCTCTGAAACCTGGAGTACAACTAAAGCCTTATTACATACCTTTGAGAACAAAATCTTAAGACGCATCTTTGGGCCCATTAGGGATACACAAAGTGGAGAGTGGAAAAGAAGCAACAAAGACATTTATGATCTGTTTAAGTCCCCGCTAATCACTGGTATCATGAAGGCTAATAGACTGCAATGGCTGGGGCATATAGAAAGAATGGAAGATAATAGGGAAACAAAACTCGCTTACACTCAGGAAATAAATGACCATAGACCCCGAGGTAGACCAAGAAGGTGGAGAGATAATATACATACAGACCTACAAGCACTTGGAATCAGCGACTGGCAAGAGAAGGTCAACCAGAGAGACGAATGGAGATGGCATGTATCTGCAGCAAAGAACCCCAACGGCTCGAATGCTGAAGAAGAATCACGATGTGTATATCATTGTATTTGTTTTAAAACTGGATTTACATACTCAACATGTCAAGTTTATGCGACTATTTAGTGAAATGAGGTTCCTTCGTGAAATGTGATGGCAAGAGCATCCATTTTTGAATTTTACCATTTCTCGATTCACGACAATGTGAGACTTAACGATGCTTGACTAACAAGACAAACACCACGCATAATCTACAGAAAGGCCAGCACTTTTATCTACTCCTTGCCTTATCGAGCTGCCTATATTGTCAAAATGTCCAACTTGCGGTCAACTGTGTCAAAGCGCCACGAAAATGTTAAAAACAAGACAGGTCAGAAGTTAGCGAGCAAGCCAGCTTAGCGACTGAATCGATAATCTTCAATGCCAACCTCAATCCAGCTTGACATCACATTTCCCCAACTTAATCTGATCAAACTAACACATCGCCTTCAAACACTTTCTTCAGCCAAAACCGCAGAGCCACAATAAAGATTGTGAACTAATTCAGGCTGTGGAGATGAGGTTAAAAGATATTTCCAGCAACACCACTAATATTATTACTGTGTTTAGAAACTAAAACCTCCAAGAAGAAATCCGCCTCCTTAAAGAAGAGAAGGAAACTTTTAAAGCATCCATACATGCCTTAAAACTAAAGATTGCACGGTCATTTAATAAAAGTGCACTAACAAAGTATCCATGTGTTGTAGAGGTGTGTATGACCAGTGAATGTTCATCGGACGACAGTTTCTACAGGTAGCAACACTACTACAAAACCTGTAGAAACGCACACCATCCATCTATCCCATTGATGTGCATATCAGCAACAGGTTCCAGGCCTTAAGTGTAGACTCCAGCAGCAGACCAGGAATCACAGAGCCCATCGGCTACTACTACTACTGGGCATCAACAACCAATGCAAACTATAATAAACAAGAACACAAGAAAGACCACAGTGAACAGTGGCAACAACTGTCCAAGTAGACACGCCAGCGGCATGAAATAATAGAGGACAGTACAACATATTGGAGACTCCCTGCTGAAGGGAATCTATAGTGATTGTCATCTGACAGCGAATCAACTTCAATCTACCCTCTACCAGGCACTGACATTGATAAGCTGACCGCTACACTGCAAAAATTCAAAGTGAATGACAGAATTAGAAAAGCAAGTCCATATTGATGTCAACGATATGAATAAAAGCATAAGCACCTCACAACTAGCTACACTGGAGGTGTTGCACAATAAATTTCCTACATCATCTATGCTCATGCCACGCTATGGATTCCAGCGTCGTATTGCCGATGCTGCCATCTAACTATATAAATTTTGTAAAGATAAATTTCATTTATAATACCCCATACTTTACATCACCATCCGGGGCTCCTAAGAAAAAAAAACTACAGGTATCAAATGCATTGTTCTAAGCTAGGAAGTAACATATTAGCAAAAAACAAAATATCCTAATGTGCACAACCAGCACTAGTGAGGAGTAAACCGAGCTTCACCTCCGCAATAGCCATCTCTCAGTGTTCAAAAACACTCCCTCTCTTCCCACACCACCCCTGCCTATACCCCAGGAATACAACGCCATGAATAGCCACATTGCTCCAATCCCATGTTGCTAACTATGATGCTTTGTTTCCTCCCTTGCCCGTAAAGCAGTCTCCCTCTATCGTGTCAAAGGAGACACTTAAACAATGGTGCTGTGCCCCCGAAGCCTGCTGCCACAAGGCAGGTGCCCCCTTACACGCTAGACAGAGATTAGGAGAATTCCCGACTATGCACTGAATCCAAGACATGGGGGAATGCGTCACGGGAATGACAACGTGGCGACGGAACATAAACATAGGATACGCTGTGTGACTTTCGAACGGAGAGGTCGCGGTTCCAAGTTGGAGAAGGATGAAGGCGGCTACTGAAGAGAGAAGGCTGGCAGTGGAATCATTCAAGGATATGGATAGATTATGACATCTGGAAAGCGCCATGGATTGTAAAGACGGGAAAAGCGCTAGACAGATTCGGATGAGAAAGACAGAAGACGATCTGGAAGATCAGAAGGGAAATGAAGGTTATTAAATGTCGGTAGGGGAAAAGCAGGATTAGATATCAAGGTTGGTGTAATATAAGAATTAGGCCCTTCTCGGCGGCACGAGAAACTCATTTGTTTGCTAACTAATAGATGTGACTCTTGTAAATTCCGGATTAAAACGGATATGAACTTTTCTCGAGCGTCGGCATTGTACTTTAATTCCCGTTCGCCAGTCAGTTCGGCAAGTTGTATTTCACCGTTTCATTTATGAGCCATGTACCACATTGTTAGTCAATCCAACGAGAGTACCATGGCTTTACATTGAAGAAAGGAGTGATTAACATGTTGGCACCTGCTTCCAATGCAGGCACTTCCAGTGACACTCATAGCAGCCATCCCTCGGACGGTAATCTACACTCCTATCAATGGAACTGTCAACTTTAGCAGCTAATGCAGTACAATCCTACAGCCCTGCACCAAAGCTTTCATGATGTCACTCCAGTAAAGACATTTTCCTACCCCCTCTAACAGCCTTAACAACAACTAAATAAAGTTTTAAAAACCCTGCAATTTTATACTACAAGCGACATCTTACTTTATGTAATGTTCGCCAATCATGATCAGTGACTCAACATAAGTCTATATATAGGCCATCTCAACTATCTGCTCAAATTGCCTGAGCTCTTTGCAATACTGTCCAAAACAATTCCATGTGTTTGGAGTCACAGAAAGTCATCTTAACAAAATAACCAACTCAGAAATCTCTCATAAGGGGCTTAAAGTAATTCAGAGAGATGCAAATCAAAAATTAGAGACAGGTATTGCAGAAGTGATCTCGAGACCGTAAGGATAGAATGTGTTTTGTTATAGATGAAGCCAGTCAGCCAGCAAGAAGTTTCCCATCGGATACCTATATAGGAATCCGTGTGCCGGGTAGAGCCGGTATGACTGCTTCACTACAATGATGGATAGTGTGTTTACAGCAGTTAGAGAAGTTATGATACTAGGTGACTTCAACATAATAAATCCGCCCAGACATGAGACGATATTCTATCTTACAATTTCAAGCAACTAATAAACTGTCCCACAGGGGTTACAAACACCTCAACTATAATTAATCATATATATATATATGTTACTTGTCCAGATTATATTAATGAATGTTCTGATCCTGTTAGTACAGTTAGTGATCATTACCCAGTATGTTGTGCGTGGTCAAAAATTGAGTTCAAAACACTTATAAATAAACATTTAAGTATCAAATTTAGAAGTGTTAAAGCATTCAACCAAGATTTATTTTTGCAAGACTTAAAAAAAGCAGCTCTCGATCATATTTACTAAATTCCCGACCCGGACGATGTATTAGCTTTCTGGATGAAGACAGTCTAAAATGTGTTTGATAAACACGTGCCAGTCAAAGAAGTTCGAGACAAAAATCAATATAAATCCCCAAGGGTTACTAGTGAAGCTCTGGTAATCAAGGAGCGAGATATAGCACACAATAAAGACATCATCAATTACTGTAGGCTAAGGAATAAAGCTAAATATGAAATTCATAGGATTTAAAAGAAAAGATTTTAAAAATTTGATTGTAGATAATTCACATAGCATAAACATACGGAAGGCTATTAACTTGCTAACCAATAATACCTTCAGAATCAGCAATACCAAATTTTATAACATGCGATGATTTCAGTTGTTTCTTTCAATCAGAAATAGAGAATCTAAAGTCTTCAACAGCAGATGTGTAATTTAAGTTCACTGATATTCTGTGAGAAGTGCGCCAGAAATATTCCTGTTGAGATTCTCTTAATGTCTCTAACAGAAGTATATAAATATCTCTCTAACCTCAAAGTAACAAACTCACACGGCCTATATGGTGTCAGTAATAGAATTCTTCGCGGTGCTGCACCAGTCAGTGAGTCCTTAACATTCATACATAAGTGCCTGGCCAAAAACTACATTTAAAATTGCTGAAGTGTATCTACTTAAAAATGGTTCAACTGATAATTGCGTCTTGGGTAATTATAGACCTATCTCCTTACTATCGTCGCTATTAAAGCCACTAGAAAAACGTACATAAAATAAATTTACATCATTTAATTAACAATTATCTAATAATTGACAGTCAATCTGGGTGTCAACCTAAATATTCTTGCCTTGTGCTCTACTAAAAATGACATAACAGGCACTTTAACGTCAACATTTGTGGAACTGTGTTTGTAGAAAAGTCTCATTATGGTAGATCACGATATTTTAATTAGAAAAATTAAACATGACAAGTGCCAATATGGTGAACATAATTACGTCACTTCTATCTGACAGACAAGTTGTATCCTTTAACAACTTCTATCAGGACCCACACAGCTTAATATTGGTGTGCCTCAGGGTTCAATACTAGGTTCGCTGCTTTTTGCAGTTTATATTAACGATCTTCCTTTATATCTCAATACAACTTGTAGGTCCGCATGGCCGAATGGATAAGAACTCGTGTTCTTAAACACTCATTGTGCTGATGCTGAGGTAAGCCATTCAACCCCTACACCGAACAGCTGGACTAAAATGTTGACCTGTCGTCCTTGACTTGGAGACAAATTACAAGTACCTCTGAAGTCGGAGTGGGTTCGCCTGAAGGTGTGGGACACTCAAGAAAGCTAATCCACACGCAACATTCAGTCCATCACTACTATAAATAGCGTGTATGGCCAGCGAGCTAGCGAGCAAGCGAAAAAAAAAAAAAGCAACTTGTGATCTATTTGCAGACGACTGCTATATATTCTAGTCAAGAGAACCGTAGTGAATTAGAGCTTTACAAAAAGAACTTGATAATCTTACTAGATGGAGCAATGAAAACCGTACGCAAATTAACATCCAAATCCATACTAATAATGACCAGACAACTACAGACCTAGCCATAACTGGTGCACCGCTCGAACTCCACATGGACACATTACCTATAGTTAATGTAAATGAACATAAAACACTAGGTCTTTTAATTGACAGACATTTAAACTGGAACTCTCATGTTCATGATCTTACCAAGAAAATAGCACAAAAAGTTTATAAACTTGCTAAAATGCTAAAAATCCAGCACTTCCTGGACGAAAGCACATGAAAAATATTCTATACATCCTATTTCCAATCACATAACTATTGTTACAGTCTGGGATCGTTGCCTTTAATATGAAAAGACCTCTACAAAACCATACGACTAGTTTCTGGCATAAAGCACGTTGAAAGTAATAATTTATACAGTCATCTAAGGCTTCTACCATTTCGAAAGGGCTTTCTTTTTAACACAGCCAAATTAGTGAATAAAATTATATCTCAAAATACCCCAGAGTATCTTCTACCGTTGATTCAATCTAATGCAATGAACAGCAAGCGCCCAATTTATTACATGTTCCAAAGCCTAGATTGGACATACAAAACATGTTTCGCCTATTCTGGTGCTCACTTAAGGAATGACCCTCCAGATCTGAAAACTAAAATGAGTCCCTACACATTTAACCAAAAACTCAATCTATAACGACTTTATGCCACCATAATTCACCTACTGGTATTGTTCACTGTGTGAGCGCGCGCGTGTGAGCGAGAGAAAGAGGAAGGGAGAGATAGTGGGTATGAGAGAGAGTGTGTTTGCCTGTCTGTGTGTGTGAGAATGAGTTGGTGAGTAAGAGAGAGAGAGAGAGAGAGAGAGAGAGAGAGAGAGAGAGAGAGAGAGAGAGAGAGAGAGAGAGAGAGAGAGAGAGAGAGAGAGAGAGAGAGAGAGAGAGAGAGAGAGAGAGAGAGGGGGGGGGGGGGCGGGTTAGAGTGACCGAGCGAGAGAGTGATAGTGTGATGGGGAGAGAAACAATGAGATAGTGTGGGTGTGTATGTGCTCACGATATCTTCCATCATACCGAGGTCGTGAAAGAACACCTCATGTGTTCCATTTTCATTCAATTTTAGTATCTTCACACAATACCACTACTCGTCCTTGAAAGCAGCACATTTCCAAACAGAGGCGCCCCCCCCCCCCCTCCACATTCTCTAACTCACCCTCTCTCTCAGACATACGTACACTTGTAATTCTCACTCACTCACTCTTACTCGCTGACAAACTCCTCACTCACTTTATCACCCTCTCTCACACACAGACAGGCAGACTGACACACACACACTCATTTTCTTCCTCGCTCACTCTTTCACACATACATATGAACAGACTCCCACACTTTACACACATGTACACTGACAATTATCGTGAGCATCCTCACAAAATTAAAAACAAATGGGAAAAATTGGGGGGGGGGGGGGGGGGGGGGGGGGAAGAAAATTATACATATACACTGTAACGTAAAAATAGTGATAAAATTCAATAAGATGGTTCCTAAGTTGACAAATATGATGAAATAAACAGAACACAGGTTTTCATGTAGTACACGTTAAAATGCCGGCTTCCTGGCCTAGCGGTTAGCAACTTTTCTCCGTAATCTCATATACTCTCGTAGGTAACATGACGGTGAGAATCAGCAGTGGTTCGAATCGTGTCGGCAACTTACGGGGTATGTGGGCCGGCCGCTCAGAAAGCAATGGCAAACTACTGAGTGTAATCTTGCCAAGAAATCAACAATCAGCTGAAAGATGTTGACAGCGATGTCCTGTAAAGGATACACAAACATTTAATTTACATGTTAAAATGGAATCCAAGGGTGAGGTGTACTACAAGACCCGTAGAGAAATTTTCGCTGAATGTGCTCAGCCAGAATTGGTCATAGGATCAGCTGCCAGGTTCTCAATAATGCATGGCAATCAGTTCAGACATCCATATGGCCAACAACCAATGTATCAACAAAAGTACCAAGGTAGGTTTGATCAACAAGCACTACCTTATGTATCTTTTTTTTAAAAAAGGTTTCTGACTTCTGATGGTTCAACAGATATCTGCGACAAGAACCCAAAATTTCAGTCATATCAAAAATCTCTCCATAAAGAGAACAAACATGGTTACCACATACCAAAATCGAATTAAATGTCAACAAACAAAAATGTTCAAAAAATAACAGAAAAAGCAGTGAAATTATGATGAGAAAACACCCCTAAATTAACTCAATAGCTGTTCTTGGCAACTCTTGGCATGAAGCTGATTTAGATTCCAATATGACTCAATTATGAACATTTATTCAAGGTGACAATCACTACCTCTGGATCCGCTAGCCTCAGAACTTGGCTCTTCTGACTTGAAATTCCTCAGCATAGCTAACAATGTCACGTTTGTTGATCATTCAGGGTGGTTTCCATCGAACATTTTGACTCCATACCGTTCGTGCAGTTTATGTTTGGTGGCCTTTATTGTTGGCACATCCAGGAGCTTGACTTCATCCTTAAAGTGTTAAGATAGCTATTGTGGTCCCACTGTCATAGGAATAGGGCATCTGTCCACAGTAGTCTGTCGTAGCGGGGGTCTTAAATCGGCTAGTGTATAGCCAATGCTGGTGCACCAAAGACTGCGGCAGTTGATGCAGGCATGCTTGTTCGATGTCTTCCATCGTACCGAGGTCGTGAAAGAACTCACATGTTCCATTTTCATTGACTATTATCTTCACACGAAACCAATACTCAAATGCAGCACACACAACTCCAAACTGAGGTTCTTCAACAGGCCCTATTCCCTCAGATTGTTCATCAATTAGATGCGTGATTGTTTTCTTCATGTCATTCAGGCTCTCCTTGTTGGTGTTTAACTGGATGGATTAAAAACAGGCTTTCTGTGTTGCAAACGAAGACTTCTAATGTCTCCAACAGCAAGTGAGGTGTTTTTTGTCTACAATACAATCATGTATTCTGTCTAAAAGTCCATGTAGGTTTGTATTTCGGAGTCAGTGAATGGATGTTCAACTACAGCCTCGTCCCATAAGGACTCACACAACCCACAAGTGACAACAGACATTGGGATACTGTCAACTCCAAATAATGACAAGTCCTTGCTGCAGGGACAAAGTACTTAGATGCATGGCCAACTCAACACCCCTGGACTGCCTTGGTTACCCAAAGGGTTCTACACCTGATATTTCTGCTGATCCCACATTTGATTATCACCTTTATGTACAGCACTGGTAAGTGGTAATGCTTCCCTAGCTCGTCATTTTGTTGATATTTGGTTTACAACATCTGATCAGATTTCACCAATGCATAAAAAACCTGTTCGTATCTGGAAAAGACATCATAAATGTTTGAATCTGCTTGGTGAGATGTCTTCACAGCCAGTGTGCCTGCTCAAGTTGGGCTTTTGTGAAAGTATCTGCTGTGGGGACAACCCCTGGCCGTGAGAACTGTCAACAAGTTACCTCTATCACAGATGAAAGAAACTTTAAATCCACTGCAGACTAACACCAACAGTAGACAGGATTTCTTTTCAGCTATTTACTCTGATCCATTTTCTGAACTATATATCGATGTGCTTGATTGCTGTAAATGTCGGGTGTGGCAAAATTTGCAATTGAAGCATCAGTTTAGAAATCATCTGCTTTACATATGTTGAACACACTGAACGTTTTGCAAATTTGAAAACTGGCAAATAATCAAGATGTTATCTCACACACTGAAGATCACATGTTTATTTTTGGATTGCACACTACAAATGATGAAGTGGGGAAACAAAACCTTTAGCACACAAGGCAGTCTGCTTGACTTCATACCACAGAACCTCCGTGTCCTTGTACACAATGAAATTATAAAATTATTTAACGTGAATGGCACTATTATATCTGTAGATGGTTTCATTCATCTCATCCCAGTTCTATTATACTGTCTGGTTAAATATAGCGGATAGGCAGTTGAGCTGTTAAAGGCCTCAGGAGATTTTTGCTTCTGGCTATGGCTTGCTTATGCATTTTCCTTATGTTGGACTTGGTATATGGTTCGGTCGCCTATCTACTGAGTGCTTGGAGCAACACTGAGCTGTTGATTTAATGTGAAGTGCTTTTACATCTGTCTGTTTTGTGAACACATGTTCAGAAAATAGCGGAGGTCAGTTGCTTAAAGTAACTAGTTTTGCATCATGCAGTAATGTATGTAAAGCTGCTGTATTTATAATGACAGCGTTTCCATCGACATGAACTGTAATTTTCTTGGTGGACTGTTGTGTTGGCATTCTGGCAGTGGCATTATGCATGTACTTGCCTGTGCATGCTGTTGGGTTGTCAGTACTGCTGTCTACTCCACTGTTCAAATGGGGATAGTGAGAGGCATTTCGTGTGATATATATTGGCACAGGAACGGAGCATTATTAGGGTGACCCTTTGCCGTAAAGTTGGAGCCACGACTAGCGTCTTACACATTGCAGCGTCGAGGTGAAGCATAAACAGCGGGAGAGTGCCCATTTATGGGCTTCGTATATCAAGATTCCAATGAACTATTTTATTCCCTCTGCCCATCATTTACATGGTCTGCCTCTTCTGGTTCCACTTGGTTTGTACATCATTTCTTGTGGTATACCGTTTGTTGCCTAATTACATGGTCAAACCATTTAACTTGTTTTCTGAAGAAATCGATTGCTGCTATAACCTGCACTTTAGTCCTGATTTCTTTATTTGATTTTCTGTTTTTGATACTTTGAGGATTCTCAGGAATTTAATTTCCGTTTAATTTTTCCTTTCTCTTTATTCACTGTCCAGGTTTGGCATTGGAAGCATAGAGTTGGAAGGAATTTTAGGGCTGGTGGTTGCCAGCGCATATTTGCGACCCTGGGAGGTCAATCTTCTGCCACCAGCGTTGGAATCCTGCTCCACCAACTTGAGGACCCCAGTGTCTGCAGGGCCTGGTGGGCCATACTGCGTGAACCTCGGCAGTGATGGCAGTGGGGTGGTGCCGTTACCTTTGTTACAAGAGCAGATTTTAGTCCAAGCTCCAATTCCACATGGGGATTTGAAGTACAGATGATGGGGGAAACAGAAGCTGCTCTAATGTAGAACCAGTCTTCATTGTACGGGCTGAGTTCATTAAAACAACCCAGACTGACCATTTCAGCCCACTCAGGCACCTTGACCATTGTCAGTCTTTTTCTGGAAATCAGCCAAAGCCTTGTTGAACTCATAAGCACTGACGTCTTTGACAGAGCTATCCATCTTGATAATGTGAACCTACACCATGTAAGGAGACGGAAAACAGTCATTAGTACAGACTGTAGTAATATAATGAGAACAATTATAATCCTGTGTTGCTATAAAACCAATTGTCACCTTTTTTGTCTTTTGACTGGAGTCATGTCCCTTCCTATACTGGGTTTGTCGGTTTATTTCCCTTTTTCTGTTTCTAAATTAACATGTCAAAAGTTTGAGATCTTTTAAAGCATCTATGAACCACACTGGTTTTAATTGCCGTCATCCAGTATTTTGTCTTGTTTTAGAATTTGTTATATCCATAATGGTCTAACTGTCCGTAATCCATTGTGTCCATGTCTTTGTAATCTGTTGTGTCCATTAACTGTTGTCATTTAAGTAATTTGATCTGCAAGTCAATGACTACTGTTGTAATTCTGTCTAAATTATTACAGTCATGTCACAGTGTCCACTGTGCCTAACTAACAATCCTGACATACAGAGCTCAAAGCAAGTGTCAGTCATGAAGAAGGAAATAACATTAAAGGGAAACAACTGCCCACGCTAAAGGTGATAAAACACTAGTAGTTATTACAGAGAAATAGCTAGAAAACCAAGTAGTTATTTGAGAGAGTTACAAAACCACATGATTCTTAAAGAGAACAAGTTGACAAGTCAAACAAATAGAAAAAGAACAATCAGGAATAAGAAACAAAAGGATGTCAGGTGGTTCTATCTACCATTACATTCTGTATCTCACACTATCCTATAACTATTTCACCAACAATGTGACAAATCCCTCTTTGCAGGAGTGTTTCTGGGTAACACAAACTGATACTTTTTCTTCTTCACTCGTCCGAAATGTTTTAGATGTAACTGCGTTGTACCTGTTTAGAGCAGAGTTGCGACATTTGCACCTTTCCACCAACACATTCAACGTTTTCAGGCATTTGTTGACTGGTTAAACATTCCCGGGAAACTGATACTACTACTACTGCTTTCATCCAGTTTTTTCCCCAGACATTGCGGTGTCTCATGCACCCTTGGGCTAAAACCCTTAGGCCAAAATATCCAACTACCCCCCCCCCCATATCCCTTGCAGGACGTTGCAGTCAGCATTTTTCAGCTGCTGTTGGATATACTAGGCCAGATTACGTTCAGTAGTTTCCCATCGCTTTCTGAGCGACCTGCTCACATACCCCGTAAGTTACCAATGAGGCCAGAACCGCTACCAATTCTCGTGCAGGTTAGTTACTCAAGAGAATATACAGAAGTACGGAGAAAGATGTTAAGCCCTAGGCCAGGGAGACCAGCCGACTTTAGTGGGCGTTTTTTTAAGTGAGGTTAGCCATCCTCAGGAACTGATACTATATACTGTCAATTACGTATGGGAAAGCATTTTTCTACAGCCAGTAAAGTGAACTGCATGGTTTCTGATGAACTATTTTCACCTGGGTAACACACCTAATATCTTTGTTTACATGAGTCCTTTAAACTCATCTCAAAGGTTCCTACTTACAGACTTCATTTTCAACCGAAACATTATGACAAATTTGATGTCTCATGTGTCCTTCAGAGGATTAAAGATTTCAATTTGACGGTGAAACCAAGTAAAGTTCCATGAAACTTACTTCCTTGGTCACAGTTTCCATTGGGCTCCTTAGAAGTGTTGAGAAAATTTCTAGGATCTTAAATTTGTCCTAAAACAAAAAAAATAAAATCTGAAGTTTACTTGGCCTTATGAATTATGAGTTCATCCCCAAGTTCGCAAAAATTACATCCCCATTTTCTAGAATTCTGAAGAAAGAAGAACCCAATAAAATAATATGGACAAACTCGGCAAGTCACTCTGTAAATAAAATTGTTTCTCTCAAAAACTCCAATCTTAAAATTACTATTTTTGAATCCTGTTGAACAGAACTGCCGTAGTTTAGTGTCTACTACTACAACATGATGGAATCCTCCGCCTCTTATGTCAGCTGAAAAATTACTACTGCCAAACAGTTACTCAGCAACTAAGCTTGAATTCCTAGTTGTAATGTTCTCTACATCAACACCGTCTATTTACTTGGATGAACATTTCTACTCTAATAGACAATAAGCCATTATTAATCTTCAAAAGACTGACTGAAAAACAACTATACCTCGATAAGCACTTAGATTTCAAAATTTCTAATTTAATGTTACACACACAAGGAATCAAAAACAATCTCGTGAAGCTCTTTAGTCGCCTGCAAACTTTGAAATGTATTTACGTATTTTGTTTTTAAAATGCCTACATGAACATCCCATTTAGACAAACAATATGTCTCATATATGCATACAACACTGAGCTGATGTGTCCCTGAATGTGAACATTTCAGTACTCTAAAATTTTAGGTCCTTAAAATATGTTTTGGAACCATTTTTAGGACTGGTTTTGTGGTAGCAATAAGTATGTATTATGAATTCATGACTTCAAAACAAATGTATGAACAAATTACCTCAGATTCCCCAGGATACTGAGAATTACTCAATGAAGCCAGTGAACTGAAAGATGAAAATACATGTTCATCCCGTCTGCATGAGCCAGGTCAACAGAATCCTGTACATATTTCCACCTCAGGTACTTTGATCTCTGTAATAAAGAACATTTCTCATGAAGCTTTACATGAGGAGCAGGTGGCAGCTTGGCTATGGGATGTGTATTCTAATCTGGTCATGCAAAGATTTTATCAAAAGATTAAGGAAGCCCCACAGCAGATACTGAGTATGAGGTATTAGGCCCTCACATATTCTAGACAACTTAAGAAGGTGGGTGGCCAGACCTTCACATATTCTAGACAACTTATGAGGTAGGTGGCCAGACCCTCACATATTCTAGACAACTTATGAGGTGGGTGGCCAGACCCTCACATATTCTAGACAGCTTATGAGGTAGGTAGCCAGACCCTCACATATTCTAGACAGCTTATGAGGTAGGTAGCCAGACCCTCACATATTCTAGACAACTTATGAGGTAGGTAGCCAGACCCTCACATATTCTAGACAACTTATGAGGTAGGTAGCCAGACCCTCACATATTCTAGACAACTTATGAGGTGGGTGGCCAGACCCTCACATATTCTAGACAGCTTATGAGGTAGGTAGCCAGACCCTCACATATTCTAGACAACTTATGAAGTAGGTAGTCAGACCCTCACATATTCTAGACAACTTATGAGGTAGGTGGCTAGGCCCTCACATATTCTAGACAACTTATGAGGTAGGTGGCTAGGCCCTCACATATTCTAGACAACTTATGAGGTGGGTGGCTAGGCCCTCACATATTCTAGACAACTTATGAGGTATGTGGCCAGTCCCTCACATATTCTAGACAACTTATGAGGTAGGTAGCCAGACCCTCACATATTCTAGACAACTTATGAGGTAGGTAGCCAGACCCTCACATATTCTAGACAACTTAGGTGGGTGACCAAGCCCTCACATTCTAGACAGTTTATGAGGTGGGTGGCCAGTTGTCTTCCTCACCACCTTTCCTAGTCCATTCAGGTCAGAAAAAAAACAACCCTGCCTTTGCTGGGGACTGAACTGTGACAACAGTCATTGTAGGTAAGCACACTGACATTCTGTCACCGCGGCTCCAGTTTGTCTCTAACAAAGTTGACAATTTTTTTTTTTAAATAATGCTCATTGTGTCATGGCGAGCTATATTCACCATTGTCCACTTGTTCAAATCTGTACCAAGTATCTTCCAATTATCCTCTGTACTTTGTATCAATGACATTTAATTTGTTTAAAATCTAACATCATCAAGTGCCATGCCAGCTGGCGTAAGAGTTCATGGCTCTCAACAGATCTCGGTCTTTGGTGTTCTGGATCACCTCTGCTGCTGATATACCTCCATGCCACCGTCTCAATCCATCCAGCATCATTTCTCCTGGTCGGTTTCTGCCTCTCTTCCCATAGACCTCCAATGCCTCATCTCATAAAATTACCAAAGAAAGCTTTTATATAATGTTCTAGTTTCATTAGCCTCTTTCGGGCTAATCATCATCGTGGGGGGCTGCGTGATCTCGAGGTAAGGTGTCCGCCTCGAGTGCTGGAGGTCCCGGGTTCATGCCCCGGTGAGGACCGGGATTTTTTTCACGTGGACTTCTAGTAATAAAATTTACCCTGGTCTCTGGGTAGTGAGATCGGACACCCGTGTGTATTGTGCACGTAAAATTCCCTTGGCAGTTGGAAATAGAAAAGATTAGCCTAACAGCACTGCCCAAGCAAAATTTTGAGTTAAAAATCTACCTAAAGTATTTCAGGATCCTCACCGGTGCTACAGAGTTCGTGCATTGAGCTGAGTTTCTCCAAACTCAGGTTTGAGTTAGGAGAATGGAACACTTATGGGTTACACCCGTGTGCCGTGGTGATGATCCATCGACTAAACTAAACTAAGACAATCGTCGTTCGTTTGTCAGTCCAAGGAATTCACAAAAGGAACCACATCATTGCTTTCCTAATTTGTTAGTTTACATTCCAATATTCACCAGCAAAACAGGTTCTATACAGCACTTCAGCACTCTTCGATTCAATAACAGTGACTGATTGCATAAGATACTTTTCATTTTCTGAAATACAATTTTTGCTTGCTCTATTCTGTTCTTTATCTCTGTTGCGTATCTTCCGTCTGATGTTATAAATGACCCGAGTATTTAAAATTATCCACTTGGTTAAGAATTTTCCCTTCTATTTCCATTTCACATTTTGGTGTCATTTTTCTTTGATATCACCATTGTTGCCGGCTTTCTTTTTTTTTTATATACAAGGAGAGTCCTTTCTTTGCACTGTTACTACAATGTCCAATAACTGTTGTAGGTCTGTTGCATTATCCACACCAATAATGTCTACATAGCGTACATTATATTATAACCGCCGATTAGTATTTGAGGCTTGATCTCTCTCATTTTAAAAAATCTAACATGCAAAATAGAGAAATTCATAGCAATTTCTTTTTGCAATAAACTACGGGATTCAAACATTGCAAGAATAATGATTTTTTGAAACTGCTGCTCTCAAGCTCTATCTGCTACCTGCAAGCATAGTGTCACGTATAACCTGTTTTTCAATAACAGGTACTCAACCATGCCCACAGGTGCCCCTTGAGCTAGTGGAGGGAAGCAGGTGCCTTACTACTTTGACGTATGTTACTCCCTACCCTGCCACCCCATGAATTTTTTAAAAATTAAGGTGCTCACTGACAAAGGATACATATTTACCATTCCCCCAACACTCCAAACAGCCAACCTACCAAAGACAGACAATTATAGAACCTGACATCTTAACAAGAAGATGTGTGCAAATGTTAAAGTTAAGTGTATGTCCTTTACAGGATATTGCAATCAACCCCAGATTGTTTTGGCGACTTGTATTATTTCTTCTTCTTCTTCGTTCATCCTGAGTTTTTTTTCGGATGTGATTGCGTTGTGCCTGTTTACAGCAGAGCTGCGTTCTTGCGCCGTTAGACCGACACATCCGACTTCTGCGGGCATTTGTTGACCGGGTTAACCTTCCCAGGGGACTTGTATTTTATCTGGCAATTTTTAACCTTCAGCGGTTTCTGTAATAATAAACAGTAATAAATATAACTTAATCTAAAGTAATTTTTAAACAAGTCTAAAAAGAAGAAAATGGTAAAATTAAGAAAAAAGTGATCAGCTAGCAAATATTTGTTTAAAAAAAAAAAAAAAAAAAAGCTATGCGCAACCCAAAAAACAAAAAAATTAGTGTACACCACTAACAGGCATGACAATATAATAAGGACATTGCAATAGGAAAGTACTGAAAAACAAGAATAGAAAATAAAACAGTAAATCCAAGAAATTATAAACTTCCAATTATTGCCTATAGGAAGAAATTCTTTTTAAATATTACCTCTTTCTTTTTAATTTGACATCAAGAAAATAAAAATTGTTTCAGAAAATAGTGCAAGGTTTTTAAAGTTTTCACTCCTAGCGCTTTCCACTTAATGAATAACAGAAATGTTATACTAAATTTATACAATGACTGACTTTAGACGTACAAATATTTTTTTTAATGTTACCTTCTCGTACACATCTTACCTGAAGTTGTCTCCCCTTTAATTTCTTCTTCTGCTGCGTTCATTTGGAGAGGAGTTTTTTTTTGGACGTGTTTGCATTGTGCCTATTTACAGCAGAGCTGCATTCTTGCGCCATTAGATCGACACATCCGACTTCTGCAGGCATTTGTTGACCAAGTTAACCTTCCTGGGGTTTTTCTAATTTAACATCAAAGAAAATAAACGTTTAAGAAAGTAGTAAAAGGTTTTTAAAGTTTACAACACTAGCTCTTTTGAATTAATGAATAACAGACATATACTAAATTTATACATTGACTGACTACGGAAATACTAATCTCAGGAAATTTTAAAAAAAAAAGGTGCCAGTCACATGTTTGTATAGACAAATCAGCACTGGCTGGGTTATGTATTCAATGTCACGCCAGCTGCCTCTACTTGCCAGCACATATGTGCCAGTCACATGTTTGTAGAAAAATCAGCACGCGCTGGGTTATGTAATCAACAGCTGCCTCTACTTGCCAGCACATATCCTCGTAGCCATTTTATGCTGGGAAGATCTGAAAGCCCATGACAATTATAACAACTGACTGATGGGGATTCAAACTCATGATCCCAGCACATAGGCCAGCATGCTAGCCACTGCACCAACGTGGCTCTCAAAAAAAATCTTTGTTATTTAACCTTTATATCTGTTGCGAAACAAAATAGGCCTCATACGGGTCATCACATTCTCCACTTCATCTAACTCCACATGTGTCCCTTGGTTCTCGAGTTTTGTATCGGCTTTGCGGTGAACTTCTCTGGTCCCATGAAACAAAACTCAATTGTCTTAATGTACAGTAATGAAAGTCGTACATTCTGATAAACTTCGGGGATAGTGAACTGCTATCACACTGTGCTGGGCAATCTCGGGGGTTTTAGTTGGGTTCTGACATTGAATATGAATACTTTCAGACCCTTCCCGAAAGGCCATTCAATTGTCACAGATGAAGAAGCTGCTTTTGCTAGCTATATAATACACATCCTCTGGGGAGCCAGAGAATGATCTACAACAGAGATCCTTAAGAAGCTATCCTATCAAATTCTGTGGCTGAATAGTTCATATATTAGAGGTAAAACAATATTTACATTTGGAGTTTATTAAATGTGTTTTTCAGTTGTGGGTCAACTATCGACAAGGCCAGTCTAACAGCCAGCCTGTGTTCTGACCTAGATTAAGCAGAGGCCTGTGTCCAGCTGACAAGACAAAATTAACATAGCGAACCAGTTTTGTGATCTGTCTGGTTGAGGCAGGTTACGAATGAATGTGACACCAGATCTCAATGAAGAAGTATCTTAGGGAATTGGGGTTCTTAAGAAATTCCTTTCAAACAGAGCTCCGATTTGAGTACCCTCAAGAGTATGTTTAAAATGACTACTCTTCAATCATCATATGATGCAAAAGAGCCACGACGTGAAAACCCATATATAGAAGGGCTATAAGCTGTGATGGGATTATCGACACCCAGGCCTGTCATCTTAACTAGGTGTATTCAAGGGAGTTGATATCTTCACACCTACTAGGTCTACCTAACATCGGGCGATTATAAGCAGTCAGAAGACACCCACACCTGCCGTCTATTTTCAATGTCTGACACCTTTTGCTAACAAAGGGATAATCTTGTCAGGCTTGTCTAGCTTTCTACAATGCCTGTAATATCGGAACCAGATCGTTCTGGGTGTTTGACTCGACACTTCCTTTGCTGAAAAGGAATCCAACCACCGGTGTCTATATACACACCAGACCATCTACGTACCCGAGGAGAAGGGTGGAAAGTGACAAGAACACAAAACTGTTCTTTTGTTTATCTTTAATAAGTATTTAGGGAAGGTTTACCAGTACAGCCGGTACATTTTCAAGCAACCTTGGGGTGGGCATAGAATGTTTGCCTGTGGTATCTCGATATATTTATCTACTCTTTCTGACTAGACAGACTGGTTGTTAAAAGACAATCCACGCCATAACTGATGATCTCCATGAGAGGTAAGGTATTCTACCATCCTCATGAATGGAACCTGTCACCATATTTACCTAGTATCTTCTGCGTTCATCCAGAGTTTTTTCAGACAATTGTGGTGCATCTGGTTAGGCACCCTTGGGCCAAAACCCTTAGGCCAACACATCCAACTTTTTTAACCAGGTTAGCATTCCTGGGGTCTACCTGGTATGTATGAGAACTGTGGCTGAAAGCCAATTGACTGAGTCAGGATTACTAAGATCCGTAACCTAATATGTCTATGAGAAATGTCTTGGAGGTCGGACAAGATAGTAGTCTTGAGCCTCGAGGGACTGACTACAAAAGAGAGTTGGTAAATAATATTGGTGTAAGATGCATTATTCACAGGTTTTAAGGATTTGCACACCTGATCTGTTCTTGTTTACAGTAACCCCTTTGCTGTTTGAAATAAAGAATAGATGTCTCACCTCCAGTCAGCCAGTAGACCGAGACTGGGCTATCAAACCAAAGTACTCTGAAGAAGACTATATATGATGCTATCTGAAGTAGAAGGTCTGAGTCTAGACAGTGAAAAAGGCCAAGTAGCTAATGAATGTTAAATACCAGGCTCAAGTCCAAAGGGTCCACAAGGCATACCAGATCAGGTGACTTATCCCACCACATGTATCTACTCTCATGGGATGATGAGACTGTCCTCCAGACTACTCTCATCCAAATATATGTTCCTGTCTGAATGTCTGTCTGTTCTTAATCTGAATCTCCAATACAGATTCTCAATTCACCTGTTATAAGACTTATCTTATAATCAGATGTCTCTGTGTGTCAGTAGTCTGATAGGAAGTTTAACGTCCATAACCCCAAGCCAGAGGAAATTTTTTTAGGGAATACAGAAAAGGCACTTTAGCCCGAAATAATATGGCAACAAACACACTGTCCTGTCCTGTTTTGTTACAATTTATGACTTATGACTTTAAATACTCAAAGCAGGTGTCACCCAAAGGTCCAAGTGTTCGGTCTTTGACACTATAATCTGCAGTAGACAGCTAAATCAAGGTCGTTTTTCATGAATGTAACAACGTCTGCTTTCGGAGTCTTGTCTTTGACTCTAAGCAGAAAACAGCACATTTCAGCTTCACCTTAGAGTGATAACTGTCCATGCCATAAGTTTCCATATTTTCTGTACATGTGTATCTATCCCTTCCTTAACATGTTAAACCAGCTGTGCCCCCGGGAAGGTTAACCCGGTCAACAAATGCCTGCAGAAGTCGGATGTGTCGGCCTAACGGCGCAAGAACGCAGCTCTGCTGTAAACAGGCACAACGCAATCACATCCGAAAAAAAAACTCCGGATGAACGAAGAAGAAGAAGAAACCAGCTGTGCTGACAATGTCTGTCTGTCTAAACACAAACTATTTGCAATCATTGGCCTTATATCGATCTTAACATTTCCAGAAATAAAATGTTTTATCAAAACAAAGTTCTATACTACAAATAGTAAAACAAAATGAATATTCAATATGTATTAATAAAATGGGGTTAGGGGTCATGTCTAGCATATAAGGGGGTCGTGAGATACTTGGCTATTACAAAAGAGGTGTTCCGAGCTACTTAGTGATGAAAAATGAGAATTTAGGGATATTTGGCTTTTATAAAAGGGGGCTGTGTTTTACTTGATTTTTATAAAATCTAGCCATAGATTACTTGGCAATTATAAAATCTAGCCATGGATCACTTTGCTATTAAAACATCTAGCCATGGATTACTTGGCTGTTATAAAATCTAGCCATGGATTACTTGGCTATTAAAACATCTAGCCATGGATTACTTGGCCGTTATAAAATCTAGCCAGGGATTACTTGGATATTATCAAAGGGTATTTTGAGTATCATGGCTATTTAAAAAGGAGGTTCTAAGTTACTTGGTTCCAGCCAGTTTGGTACAAACAAAGATTTTGTTTTAATTTTGGAATTATCGTGGGGATAATGCTCCACAATCAACCAATAGTGGGTTATTTGGCTATAAAAGAGTAGGCTACTTGGTTATAAGCAAAGGTTGTAGATTATTATAAAAGAAGGGTTATGAGTTGCTGTGAGTTAAGAGGGTTATTTGGCTATAACAAAGGTAGATTGCAGATTACTTGATTATCATAAAGGAGAGCCATTAATTGATGATTATTAAAATTGGTCATGGGTTACTTTATATAAAATGGCTTACTTGGCTATTATAAAAGAGGGGTTGTGGGTTACATGGTTATAAAAGGGGGTATTTATTGACCCAGGTTAACCTTCCCAGAAGTATAATACTACATATTCCTGTGCAGGCAATGGGTGCCACAATACATAACATATATCAAAACTGCCCAAAAGACATGAATAAACAAACTTAATTCAACTCTATATTTCTCAGTCTGAACATCAAAGAAGACTGGCTCTTAACATCAAGGCATGGAAACTGACAATTTAGTCATTAAATGTCAGAGGCTTACAGAGAACAATAATGGAAATTATGTTGACCAACACAAAGTTGGACACAGAACATCAAAGACACCCTGGCAGGAAACTACATGAGGCAGAAGAA
This sequence comes from Cepaea hortensis, assembly GCA_963921405.1. Taxonomy (NCBI): domain Eukaryota; kingdom Metazoa; phylum Mollusca; class Gastropoda; order Stylommatophora; family Helicidae; genus Cepaea; species Cepaea hortensis. Next base: position 17,176,368 of record OY992894.1, read on the forward strand.
TAGGAAAAAGACTAAGAGACTTACCAGTGGGCCGTTATGAGTGTGATGTTTTAGATAGGAGTTATAGGATGATACTTCCCAATTTAAACCCAGAAGGATAATGAAGATATTACTGGTATAAATATTATATACTATGTCTCATTAATAACAGACTACAAAGAGGTGTCTTCTGATTTTGTCAGTTCTATACAAAATTATCTTATAATTTTTAATGTGAAAAATGTTATTGAAATCTTGGAGAATTAAACCTTGGATTACATTCATAGACTATAACCCAGGCGTGCTTTTGTGGTGACAATGAATATGCTCAGAAGATTAAGTTGGGCTGGGCTCAAAGACAGTGGGTGGAGTCACTGGAGAGGTCATGTCTGAATAATCAGCTTCATTTTAATGCCACACTGGTGTGAAGGATGCTTGAAGACCGGACTAATGTTGAAAGTGGACAAGCAACAGACCAGGCCGATATAGCCAATGTCCTCAGAAAAGTAGCGAATTAAATGAATCAAGTGATGACAAAGTGCAACATTGACCAGATTGCAAGAACAGGAAGACAAAAGAGGTGAAGCTAGACAAGAGCGATATTTAGTCAAAGAAGAATGGCCAACCAACGCAGAACATCAGCAGCTACGTGTTGGAGATATTGAGGTGATCTGAGCATATGGACTGAATGGTTTGATGTACAGTGAGGTTAATCTCATGAATAACTGACTGGATTACATTTTTCTAGATATCTGGAGTTTTGCTGGACTGCCAAGTAAAATGTAATGTACAAACATTCACTAAATTGCTACACGACTACATGAACTGTTAAATAGACGACAGATCTGGTGTTGGGAGACATGGTGATTATTCCCGTCAACACCAGTTGATAAGGCATTTTATTGTACAAATACTGTTTAATTCGTAATTCCGCAAATTACCGCGTTCAAAACACAGCTGTGGGCGATTTAGCAGCAGACAGCCTTACGATGGTTTTCATAAAAATGGTATGGGTACTGGTCATTCAGAAAGCAATGGCAAACTACTGAACGTAACCTTACCAAGAAATCACATTTAGCCAAAAAAATGCTGGGGTTGATTGTGATGTCCTGTAAAGGATATGCAACTAAAATTTAACTATTATTTATATTATCACTGACAAATACATAGTAATTATTTTAACAAACACTGACATTACTACTGAGCGTAATCTTGCCAAGAAATCAGTCAGCTGAAAGATGCTGATGTTGACAGCAATGTCCTGTAAAGGATATGCAAACAGACATTATCCTGTGTTATCAGGATCCTGCCACATTAAGATCGGATAAATTAGAAGTGAGGGTTGCATGCAGAATAAACAATTACTGGATCATGACAAATGTATAAAAACACTGAGCGAGAGTAAGCAAGTGATAGTGCTTGTGAAGATTGGGCGGCCTAGCGTGAGTCATCAAACAGGATAGATGGACTGTTGAGTCCATGGCGGCCAGTATGAGTCTGCTTTTTATTTATAGTTATTCACACTACAAGACTCCCAAAATACAACATATCTAGGCAAATCTTCTGGCCTAGAAAGACGACAGTGGAAGATAAAATATGCACCACTGAGTGAACTAAAGAAAAATTCATACAAGAGACAACATTGCCGTTACAGACATTTTAAGTGAATGAAAGAAGAATTTATAGTTATTTAATGCGAGTTATTTTAATTCAAGATGTGGAAGATAATTTATGTCACCTGTATGAGTATTAAAAGTTATATTTCGAGAATGAACAGCACTGCAACTTATTCTGTCCATAACACTGAAGTGACAAGGATTGATGGGAGAGAAAATGAATACCTTCAAGCACCAACAATAATAATTTGATCATCACCTACATGTAGGCCTATAGCCGTAGCAACATGAATAGGATTACAAATATAAATCCTAATTCCCGAGAATTAGCCGGGAAGGTTAACCCGGTCAACAAATGCCCGCAGAAGTCGGATGTGTTGGCCTAACGGCGCAAGAACGCAGCTCTGCTGTAAACAGGCACAACGCAATCACATCCGAGAAAAAAACTCCGGATGAACATAGAAGAAGATGATTCCCGAGAATTAAAAGATATCTACAAAGATATAGTATTATACTAAATTATAGTTATAATACGTTATATTAGTCCCCACTCAACCACGAGTCCTGTCAGTTTAAAGCAATCTTAGTAATCAACAATACACAACGGTTCAACCCAAAACTTTCTTTGTAAACAACTTTTTTTCGCATATCCTTTACAGGACATCGCTGTCAACAGCACAACAGCATTTTACATTTTTACCGCTGTTGATTTCTTGGCAAGATTACGCTCAGTAGTTTGCCACTGCTTTCTGAGCGGCCGGCTCACTTATCCCGTAAGTAACCAACTTACAAGTCATTAACCGAATGTAATGCAAAAGTCACTCATTTTCTGAAAATAAGTATTTAAAGTAAGAAGTAAGTAGTATTTAAGTAGTAACTAGTTTGAGTTTGCTCCACTGCCCGGCAACAACTAAACTAGTTAAAGTTTAAATAAAAAAAAATAGGACTATAAAATTAGGCTAGTGTAACTAATAAATTAAGAATTAAGTGGTGATCATCTATTGAAGAGATCATTGATCTCTACTTTAAGTAGTACTACAAACCTTTCCCTTAAATCAACACCGCTTCAAGAAAAATACACTTTTACAACGATTGAAGCTCACGCCGTGAACACGTCTGCTGGGGACATGGTCTCTGCATGTAGACTCCAGCAGACGTTCAAATCACGTGACTTCAACAAACACGTGAAAGTTCTGCGCAGTAACATGAACACGAGAACCTTGGGCCAGGTGAACGGAAATCGCAGACCACGTTGAAATAACATACCCTACATGTTATGATACATTGAGCCTGTTCTTTTGTATGGATGTGAAACTTTGACAATGAGCAGTCAAGCTGAAAAGCATCTGATGGCTGCATAAATGTGGTTTCTGAGGAAAATGCAAAGAATACCATGGACAGACAGAAAAACCAATGACCAAGTACTACAGGAGACAAATGAAGATCGTAAGCTGATTAGAGAAATTAGACGTAGACAGTCAAAATTTTTTGGACATGTTATGAGAAGAAATGGGTTGGAGAACTTAGTGACAACTGGCAAGATCGAGGGGAACAGGCCAAGAGGAAGACCGAGAGGAAAATACCTGGATGGCTTGGCCACATGGCATGGACGAGACAGGAACACTGAGCTGATCCACGACACTGGTGATCGAGTGAAATGGCGAGTCGTGACCGCCCACGCTTTCCGGCATGGCACATGATTGATTGATTGATTGCTATGAAATAACAAGGAAATATATAATGAACAATAGTTACCTTTCATTTCGGGTTATATTGTCCAACGGTCCATCTGTCTACCACCGTCAGGTAGCTTAGGCCTTGACTCTATGGCGGTTATTGGCTGCAGGATACTTAATTTAAACCTATGTTCGCGCCATAATATGACCCTGACATTAAAGGGTGAGCGGAGTATGTCCAGCTGAAATTTTATCACATTCAGTTATTTTGGATTCGCACATCCTTTACATGACATCGCTGTCAACATCAGCATCTTTCATCTGACTGTTGACTTCTTGGCAAGATTACGCTCAGTAGTTTGCCATCGCTCAGTAGTTAGCCATATGTTTTTTATCAATTTGTAGATCTTCAAGCATCCTTATCATGTCGACATGTCTCACTTTATCGAAAGCCTTTGTGTAGTCAATAAAGCAAAGGCGCAGATCTTTGTTTACTTCTATAGAACGTGCAATTACTGATCGCAGCATATACACAGCATTTACTGTACAATTTCCTTCTACAAACCCACATTGTTCTCCTCCTATTTCATGTTGTATTTTCTTCTTCACTCTTTGTATGATAATTCGTAGCAAAATATTCGTGATGTGACTCATTATACTAATTGTTCGTTGTTGGTCACATTTCAAGGCTCCTGATTTCTTTGGGATGGCAATAAATACAGAGTTACATAATTCAGGAGTTATATCTCCAGTATCATATAATGTGTTCAGCAGTCTGGTGACTTGATCTATTCCATATTCCTCTAAAGCATTAATCATTTCTGTTGTGATGTTATCTGAACCGGGGGTCTTGCCAGTTTTCATATATCTAAGAACATTCTAAACCTCCATCTACAAAATTGGCGGTCTTTCATTATTAATTCGAATGTCATATTGTTCATCTGTGTTATCGTCATACAAGTTTTTCACATAATCTGATCATGCATGTAGAATCTTATCTTTTTCTATTATGATTTTGCCATCTTTTGTTCTTAGACAGCCTGCAGATGTACTTGTTCTTGTATTAGTAAGTTCCTGAATTCTTTTGTGCATTGATTTGGTACTTTGACTGTTGTGTTCTTTTTCAATTTCTATGAAATTTTTCTCAAGTCATTCTTCTTTTGCCTCCTTACATAATATTCTTCTTCTTCTTCTTCTTCTTCGTTCATCCGGAGTTTTTTTTCGGACGTGATTGCGTTGTGCCTGTCCACAGCAGAGCTGCGTTCTTGCGCCGTTAGGCCGACACATCCGACTTCTGCGGGCATTTGTTGACCGGGTTAACCTTCCCGGGGACATAATATTCTGACTTGTCTATGAATTTCGTCATATTTGGCAGGATAATTTTGTTGAGTCTTCTTACTTCCATTAGTTGTAAAATTTTCTTCAATCATCCATTTCTTACGACCTACCTTCTTTAATTTTGGAATAGTTGTTTCTGCAGCCAAACTGATTGAATTCTTCAACATTTCCCATTGGTCATCCGCATCTTGAAATAGGATCTCTAGCTCAGACAATATATCAAATATGTTCTGTACTTCTATGTTGAATTTGTTTTGTATTTCCTTGTAATTTCTCAATGTACACAGATCATATTTTGTGTGTCCTGTTATATACAGTGTACTTGACTTTCTTTAACTTTACCCTCATTGTACCTGTAAGTAATCTACCATGTTCCCAGTGTGGTTTCTGTTTACCAGCCCTGAGTTTCTAGAGTAAGTGTGTACACGTGTGAGTACTTGATTGCCATGTCCCCAGTGTGATTTCTGTTTACCATCCCTGAGTTTCTAAGGTAAGTATGTACACGTGTGTGTACTTGCCATGTTCCCAGTGCGATTTCTGTAAACCTGCCCTGAGTTTCTAAAGTGTGTGTGTGTGTGTGTGTGTGTGTGTGTAGTGTGTGTGTGTGTGTGTGTGTGTGTGTGTGTGTGTGTGTGTGTTTTGCCATGTTCCCAGTGTGATTTCTGTTTACCACCTCCGAGTTTCTAAGATAAATGTGTAAATGTGTGTGTACTTGCCATGTTCCCAGTGTGTGTTCTGTTTACCAGCCCCCAAGTTTCTAAGGTAAGTATGCACATGTGTGTGTGCTTGCCATGTTCCCAGTGTGCTTTCTGTTTACTAGCCCTGAGTTTCTAAGGTAAGTATGTACATGTGTGAGTACTTATCATGTCTCCGGTGCAATTTCTGTTTACCAGCCCTCAGTTTCTAAGGTAAGTAAGTACGTGTGTGTGTATTTGCCATGTTCCCAGTGTGATTTATGTTTACCAGCCCCGAGTTTCTAAAGTATACACGTGTGTGTGCTTGCCATATCCCCAGTGTGATTTATGTTTACCAGCCCTGAGTTTCTAAGGTAAGTATGTACGTGTGTGTGTACTTGCCATATCCCCAGTGTGATTTATGTTTACCAGCCCTGGGTTTCTAAGGTAAGTATGTACGTGTGTGTGTACTTGCCATGTCCCCAGTGTGATTTCTTTTACCAGCCCTGAGTTTCTAAGGTAAGTATGCACACGTGTGTGCGCTTGCCATGTCCCCAGTGTGCTTTCTGTATGCCAGCCCGAGTTTCTAAGGTAAGCATGCACACGTGTGTGTACTTACCATTTTCCCGCTCAATTGACACACCTATTTGTTTATGTTACAATCTAGGCAAGTGATTGCGGGACACGGAAAGGGATTATTATTAAACGGTCGAAGTTGATAGAGGACTGCGCTGATAATGTCAAGAGCATGCTTGACGAGAATCAGCCGCTTGGACTCTGCCAAGTAGCAGCGCAGATGAAATGACACAAAATAGAATTAGTGAGAAAATCGCGAACCAAATTGTAGGAGAAACGAGGAGATTGACGTAAAAAGGAGAAAACGTCAGAAAAATTGTCAACAACAACAAACAGTCAGATCGTAGAGCTTGACGAGCGAGGCAGCATGATTTGATTCTCTGGAACGAGATATATTATATACTGGCAGGACACTATTATGATGGCCAACAACTATTGGAAAGGAGAACGAGAATATTAATTCATGATGGATATCAGCCCGAAAATCATGGACAGATGTGCCCAGATCAGAATGAGACTTAGAAAGTCAGAGCAAGGTGACTCATAGGCAAATTGGTGAAGGACAGAAGGACTGTAACAGGGTCGTTGCAAGTATTCAACTATATATTGTTCATAATTAATATTTTTATGCCGTCCCGCCTGGTCATAACAGGCACGGTATCAACGAATTTTAAATTGTCACTGATGTTATTGAATATGCAACAAGCTCGAATCAGGCAAATAAATAGTGCTTTAAAATGTTGAACACCGGCCTTCGAGTCTTTCATCAATGTTGGCATTATGGTTCTGTATTCCGCTGGATTGCTGCAGCCCTGGACCTTTGAGCATTGTTTGTTAATCTTTCATTATTTAACGCAAGTTGCATTCTAGCAGACTCGTCGTCTGTTAAGTGAGGGAAAGGCTGGCCACCTATTTCTCTGTGTATTCAAGTCTAAAAAAACGTGACGGCTCTATAGTCGATGCTGTGGTGAAGGAGTTATAAAAGCGAATCGCAATCCCGCATACCTCGTTCTAAACACAGCTGCTGGCTATTTGGCAGCAGAAACAGTCTTGTACTAGATTTCATACTATGGTATGTGTGCCGGTGGTTCAGAAGGCAAAGGCAAACTACCAAACGTAAACTTGTCAAGAAATCACAAACAGTAAACAAAAATCAAAACAAAAAACAAAAAAAAAACAGATAATGGGATTGATTGCGATGCCGAGGACTATCTTTCTATCACATCACAGAGCCATAACAGAAAACTTCTTATGGATACATTAAATATTACCTTTTGTCACTGAATGTTGAATGCATGATGGTTTCCAAGAAACTAATTCACAGCCAAGGCGTGTTCATCAAACAAGGTTGCATGTCATTCATGACATCATCATCATCATCATCAATGTCATAATCATCATCATCATCATCATCATCCAGTGCCTTGCCGGCTGGGGTGTGCGATCATGCTTCTCCACAAATTTCGATCTCCAACGACATAAAGACATTCGTGTGTGTTAATCCCTTTCGTGCCATGACTCAAGACTGTCAAGAATTTTCTCACGCTGTCTTCCTCTATCTCTCTTTCTACAAATTTTTCTGGTTGTCAAAACAATGTTCCAGTCTCATAATGTGGCCAAAAAAAAGTTGACTGCTTCATTCTGATGTTTGTGATAAGTTATCTTTGTGACTTAGCTTCCCTCAAAATGACCAGATTGCTCATTTTGGCTGTCCAATATTAATTGTCAGCATTCTTCAATAACACCACATCTCCAGGGCTTCTGTGGATGTTTTCACCTGTTTACTAATTGTCCGCCGTCTCCCTGGCGAAGATGTTAAGGGTGTTGTTCTTAATCCCGTATACTCGCGTACGACACACAGCTGCGCGAGATTTGGCAGGAGATCACGTCGTGCTGGTTACTTACGGAGGTATGTGAACCGGTCGTTCAGAAAGCAATGGCAAACTACTGAACGTAAAAGTTACTAAGACATCAACAGTAGCTATAAATGCTGATGTTGACTGCGATGTCCTGTAAAAAGAATATGCCGGGGAAACAACGAATTGTCCGGCATTGGCAGCCGTAGTTAAAATAGGTTCTGGGTAACATGGTTTTCATGACACAATATCAAATAATATGACGCTTGTCTACTGCTGATTTTACCAAGCTGACCATAGCACTATGCCTGCTCCGTGGCGAAGGCGTTACCGACGCAGTTCGTAATCCCGCATACCGCGTTCCAAACACAGCTGCGGGCGATTTGGCAGCAGACCGTCTTGCATTGGTTTTTTACGAAATGGTATGAGTATCGGTCGTTCAGAAAGCAATGGCTAACTACTGAATGTAAACTTGCCAAGAGATCACGAACAGCAAAATGATGGGGTTGACTACGGCGTCCTGTAAAGGATATGATATGCCACTAACTTTAATCATAGCACCATCACAACGTTTATGGCGGGCATTCAAATAAAACAAGGGAATATCTAGAAAGCATGTTCAATATTTAGGCTATACAGTGACACCTGGGAGCAGCAGTAGCCTAATGGCTAGGCCCTTACCAGCTGGCCGGTTGGTCACGTCTTCTTCTTCTTCTTCTTCTTCTTCTTCTTCTTCTTCTTCTTCTTCTTCTTCTTCTTCTTCTTCTTCTTCTTCTTCTTCTTCTTCTTCTTCTTCTTCTTCTTCTTCTTCTTCTTCTTCTTCTTCTTCTTCTTCTTCTTCTTCTTCTTCTTCTTCTTCTTCTTCTTCTTCTTCTTCTTCTTCTTCTTCTTCTTCTTCTTCTTCTTCTTCTTCTTCTTCTTCTTCTTCTTCTTCTTCTTCTTCTTCTTCTTCTTTCTCTTCCTCCTCCTCCTCTTCTTCTTTTCTTCATCTTCATCTTCTTCTTCTTCTTCTTCTTCTTCTTCTTCTTCTTCTTCTTCTTCTTCTTCTTCTTCTTCTTCTTCTTCTTCTTCTTCTTCTTCTTCTTCTTCTTCTTCTTCTTCTTCTTCTTCTTCTTCTTTCTCTTCCTCCTCCTCATCTTCTTCTTTTCTTCATCTTCATCTTCTTCTTCTTCTTCTTCTTCTTCTTCTTCTTCTTCTTCTTCTTCTTCTTCTTCTTCTTCTTCTTCTTCTTCTTCTTTCTCTTCCTCCTCCTCCTCTTCTTCTTTTCTTCATCTTCTTCTTCTTCTTCTTCTTCTTCTTCTTCTTCTTCTTCTTCTTCTTCTTCTTCTTCTTCTTCTTCTTCTTCTTCTTCTTTCATTCAAGGGGGGCTGAGTGGTCTCGAGGTATGGTGTCCGCCTCGATTGCTGGAGGTCCCGGGTTCAGGCCCCGGTGAGGACCGGGATTTATTTAAAAAATCCATCTGGGCTTCCAGTAATAAAATTTCCCCTGGTCTCTGGGTAGTGAGATCGGACGCCCGTGTGTATTGTTGCGCACGTAAAAAATCCCTTGGCAGTTGGAAATCGAAAAAAGAGTAGCCTAACGGCGCTGCCCGGGCAAAATTTCGAGTTAAAAATCTACCCAAAGTATTCCAGGATCCTCGCCGATGCAACGGAGTTCGTGCATTGAGCTCAGTTTCTCCAGACTAGGGCTTGAGTTAGGAGGAGAACGGAGCACTTATGGGTTAAACCGTGTGCCGTGATGTTGATCCAACGACTAAACTAAACTTAAACTAAACTTCTTTCATTCATCTGGAGTCTTTTTTTCGGGTGTGATTTCGCTATGCGCCTTTAGGCCGACACATCCGACTTCTGACATTGAGGATGGGGACGGAGCGCTTAATGGGAATGCCGCGAATGCTATGATGTCGGTTCCTAAATCAATCAATCAATCAATCCGACTTCTGCGGGCGTTTGTTGACTGGGTTAACCTTACCGGGGTCATTTGTTAGAAACCACTTCGGGGGAAGATGTTTAAAAATGTAGCTGGACTCCCAAGGTTACCCAGGCTTAAATAGGTACCAAAAATGTCTTGGGAAATATAGACGGCCGGCGTGCTACTTGCCACATCAGCCACCAAGTGCCGATCGGTCTGTAACATTTTGAGCACAGCACCATACGTCTAGTGCGCTCAAGGAGCGTAAAAGTGTTGTTTACTTGCACTTTTTAAATCTTTTTTTTTCCGCAAGAGAGGTTCAGGGGATTCAGTTGTAGATCATTTTATTTTTCTGGAAAGATTAAAGACTTATTTCATTTACACTGTTGTCAAAAACAGAATAATGATAGTTGATTAAATACGTTATTGTCATAAGTCGGGGTGCCCCACCAGCTAGATGAAAGTATTTATTCACTGGCGAGCAACCCTAAATAGTCAGAAACTGACTATGGACAAAATCTATATGGCTGAACTACAGATTAAGCCCTGAATATCCAACGTACAGCTCTAAGTGGCTCGTTACAAAATGAAATGAACTGTGCTGAATATTCGCCAAGGTATAGGAAAGAGAAGGTTAGCTTAAGATAGATGTTTTAAGTCTAAATATATTAGTATAGACGACTATCTCAGTACAGGTTTTCTCCCGGACTGCTCCTTTCCTTGGTGTGTAAGTGAACCCCCACCAATGTACACAACAACACGTATGCACAATTGGAAAAAAATATAATGACAGAACTATGAGTTACAAGACTACAACATTTATTTACTAATCATAGACATTGGATGATTGTCAATATGAGGATGATAAAATCATATAACATATTGTGATGAGAAACATTACGTAACTTTACTTGTTACTTCATCTATCTGGAACTGTGGTCCAGATCCCCACTCTCCAGTAGACACACATAAAAGAAAAAGAACAGCTTGCCGGTATTCTGAGATCCTGTCAGTCCTGACACTCCTAGTCAGTAGTCTCTAGTCTTGAGATCTATAACATAGGGCTCCTTGTGAGAGCTTGAAAGAAAGTCAAGAATGTGTTATATCAGTTCTACATCAGCGCAATCCTAATTAAAACATATCATAACACAAACATATACAATGACCAGTCTGGCCAAGTTTATCTTCCAGCTCTACTGTGTTCACCATCCTCCTTCTCTCTACTGTCTTTAGTCTGGGACGGGCTTTTCAATTGTCTCACACGCCTGTACTGATTACATTTCTGCCGCCCCATGTCCGTGTCGCTAATACAGAAATTCTGTGTCGTACAGCCGCTCCGTCCAATGTTAGTTTAGCAGCTCACAGGGTCGGTAAGGGTATTATAACAATGCCTGATCATCCGGGCTTGAAAGCCGTGACCAGTAGCTGTGCCAGGTTTCCATACATTACCGTGGACGCACGCCCACAATACACTGAGAAAGTTTAGCACCATATACCCTATACTACCAATTGTGGGTAATGTCTGTACCATTACACCTCTGCTTCCAACACAATCATTGGCCCATGTGCCAATGCGCAGACAATAGCATAACACTCCATATTGGCAGGTTTGCATATGACAAATCAATATATCAAACATCCAATACACATAAACATATTGATTAAACTAGACATATTATGATACTTTAACATCATAGCATAATGCACTAGTTAGTTTATGAAATTACACATACATACATCCAACATCCGTAAACATTATATTACTTCAAGATGGACATATAATGATGCTCACATAATAGCATCAGTCATTATTAATGAGTACTAATATTGTATAGCTACAAAATGAGATATACAACAGGTCTAATTGAAGTTACCACACAGACCAGCTATATTTGCTGAGCTGCCCGGTTTAATCACACTTAGTTACTGCTGTTGTAAGAATTAAATAAATAGTCAGTTGACTATATTCTGTACAACAAATGCACATACCAAAAAGCAACTAGGATAGTGTACAAAGAAATGACAAGCATCTACCAAGACACCTAAAAGTATACTTAGACAAGATCTGTCTTACATAAGGTTCTACTTCTCAGACGAGTAACATTTTAAAGCAATATGATATTGAACACATAACTTAGAAAGAATACTCAAGTAACCTGAAGCAATGATAATTCTGGAAGTAACCTAGGTCAGATATAGACTGAGAGTCATTACATCCATCTAAAACTCGACTAGTTACTAAGAATTAATTCTCCTAGTTAAATCTAGCAACCTAAGAATCATACAAAACGAGCTGGTTGTCTCACCTGTTCTGAAGTCAAACTTAATCTAACATAAAACAGGCTAGGGGCCCTTATTTAAGCTTAGTCTAGCAGACAGTGTCTGAGACACTATTATCTCTTTGGCATTCCCGTAATAAATTCTTCTATTCTCCCGCTGACGGTAATTGCAATTATCCCCGCAACCTGGCCATCACACCTTGCTCCTCTCTGTCTGGTACAGTCTACAGGCCCCGTGTTAATTGTCTTATCAGATCTGTTTTCACACATTCCTGAGTCTGCCAGTCAGAGTGGGCGGGGCTTGTTTACAGCCCTGGGGCAATTATCTCTCCCTGGGTCAATGTTGTTCACACCTGGGCGATTTCCTACCTATGCTTATCAGGTGTCATGCCTGGTCAGTTTTAATTACACAGTCCATGGCCCCTTCATTGTTGATTCAGCATGTCTGGGTCAGCAGTTTCCCAAGGTGTATACTAATTATCTAGTTGCCATTTTACTTGCCATCTGCAAGCTTACGTCATGGCTAGAGGCTTTTTGTGAATAATCTTACCTCACGACTAGATAATTTTGGAGTAGTGTGATTAATTCATTCTTTCTCAATTTGGCCTCTCAAATTTGGAGACCGAGAAAAATATTCTGGGATGTTAAGGCGGCCAATTCGTGACAGAGCTTTCCCCTTAAAAAAAAAGTTTCTGCCAGAAATCTTTTGTCAAAGCACGCCGTACATCCCAGAATAATGCCTAAGCACTCTCCGTTCTGTATCTGCCTAAAGGTTTCCAATATTCCTTGTGGCAATGGGTTGTCCTGCATCTGCATAAAGACGTTCCATTTCCATACTCCCATGATACTTTGGATAGGTCCTTGTACCTGGTTTTAGGCCGGGATTCCATGCAATAGCTTGGTAAAATCCGGTAATTGTCAGGAGGTTGTAATTTTACCCCTCTGGGAAAGATCACAATCAACGGGATTCTTCTACGCCTCTGGGCAGCAATTGTTTTACACCATTCACTCACGTGATTTACTCCTTTCAGCCGAGGATGTACCCGTAGTGAGGTCTTGCATAAGCTGGCTACAGCAAAGCTTGTCTCCGTGATATTCCTCCATCCATTATAGATCCTTAACAGATTCATCAATATCTTCCTTTTGAAAGGAATAATGTTACACATCATGGTCCCATGATGTAAATTCAACTGGCGCTTTCCTCCTTCAAAGTTGGGCGTAACAATTTTCCCTCCTCGGTGTCGCGGTTTCTTCCCCTGATAATCAGTTAACGGGCTGAGTTTCTCTGCAGTAGAGTTTCGTGTGAAAACCGTGCTAGAAATTGGAAATTTAGTGTGCCAAGTTGTCCAGCCTTGAGAAATAACATAGTTACTCCAGGGCGATAAAGTGGTGTTACTTTTGAATAAAGTATCCACAAATAGCTGATCTACTCCTATCAAATCGACCTGACTGAAGGGTAGATTGAGTCCTAAGAGTGTTGATTCCAAACCACTCTTGACTTCTGTTACTTCAGGTTCCTGTTGCTGGAATTCCCTGATAACTTCAGCTAATGAGATGATAGGCGTTTCTTCCTCCATCTTGTGCAAAGAATTTTCTTCTTTAGCAACTACAGACAATGTTGTCTGCACAATATCAGAGTCCATATTCTGGCTCCTAACAATTCCCTGAGTCTCCAAACTGGTATACTGTGAGATAACAACTGGAAATGTTTCCTGGTCTGGATGTTCCTCTCTGGTCCTGCTTTCATGGGCTAAGTCCAGTTGCGGTACATCCTGTGGTGGGCTGTCTAAGCAATCCATCACACTAGGTAAATGATTTGAACTGAGATCTAGTGTCTTGTCCTGAGCTGCAGCCTCAAAGATCACAAGGGGTTCCGGGTCATCCTTCATCCCACTGTCAGTCAAATTTAATCCCACTTCTCCCTCGTCTGGGCTGAAGGGAATAATAAAGTCGGTTACCTTTCGATCTCCGACCTCCTTAAAAGATGTCCTCAGGTCATCTTCCTCTTGAGTTTCACCTCTCGTTGAAGTAAAATGAGATTCCTGGGAGTCTTGTACTGGCGGACCAGTTAAACTATCTGAACTGATAATTAGTGATTCTTCCCGCGTTGCAGTAATGAAATTCACCTGGGATTCCGTTACTTCCATCCTCCCTATTTCAGTCAGATGTAATTCCACTTCATGATTCTGTGAGCAGAAGGGAATGTGAGAATCGGCTAGGTCTCCGCCTGCGACCTCATTAAAGGTTGTCTTCAGTTCCTCTTTCTCTCGAGATTCATTCCTCGTAGAAGTTAAGTGGTTTCCCTGAAGGTCCTGTACAGTTAAACCACAATCTCCGTGGTGCAAACAGTTATCACGTTTGTGACTGCTTGAAATGCCCCTGGCACGTTTTTTCTTCCCTCTTTTCCGTTTAGGACTGGGTTGAATGAGAACTTGTAGTTCCCGGTCCACTAACTCTGATTCCGCGGTGGTTGGCAAAGATGTCCCTTCCTTCCTGGTTGGGTGAGCATCCATATCTCCTACCTTATGTTCCGCTAGAAAGGTTAGCTTCTCTGCATTGACTACTTCCATATGCTGTTTATTAATCTCTGCTTCTTCAGTTTTGCTACGCTCCTTTGCTTCAAATAACTCATCAATTGTTTTATTCATCTGTTCCTCCGCCATGTCCCACTCTTTCATCTCGTCTCTGATGTATATTTCTAATTGTTCTCCTGTTAAGCCCTCTATTAAGCCTAACCTTCTCGTGGACTCTAAGTAATCTGTGCGCGCCTTCAGATAATCTAGATCCTGGGAAGGTGAGTCCATATTTGCTAATGGTAAGCTCCTATGTATCTATCAAATTCAAAGCTAAGCTAGAAAGACAAGAGTGAACCAATGACAGCAGAATCAAAACCAATGTGTAGAGTTAACCCTCAGCAGTGAAAGACAACTGAAAGTAATATTCAAGTAGTTTCTGGCGACCGCAGTGAAGTAAGTGTGAGAGATATACTACACAGTAATCAATACTAATATTTACCTAAATAAATATTAAAATGCACTGCATACATGTCATAATGAAAATGGCATAAGTAAGCATAAAATGGCAAATCAATCAAGCAGTTAAATCATCAAACACATCAATGTAAATATGATTAAAGTGATCAGTTATCATTAAATGATGAATGATACACTAAATGATAAGAATTAAAATACTTATCAATAAATGATAGATGAGGTAGTTCTCATAAGTTCTTTTCTGTTATACACTTTTGAAAAGTTATATCTATACTCTGTAATTTCCTCAACTAAAATTAGCTACATCTGATGATAGTCTATTTTGATGACTGAAGATTACAAGAGTTAACTTTTAAAATCGTATGTCTAGGGTCTAGTAGAATCACTATGATTACTAGAATCCTGGTTCAGGATCCCGGACGAGCCCCCAATCTGTCATAAGTCGGGGTGCCCCACCAGCTAGATGAAAATATTTATTCACTGGCGAGCAACCCTAAATAGTCAGAAACTGACTATGGACAAAATCTATATGGCTGAACTACAGATTAAGCCCTGAATATCCAACGTACAGCTCTAAGTGGCTCGTTACAAAATGAAATGAACTGTGCTGAATATTCGCCAAGGTATAGGAAAGAGAAGGTTAGCTTAAGATAGAAGTTTTAAGTCTAAATATATTAGTATAGATGACTATCTCAGTACAGGTTTTCTCCCGGACTGCTCCTTTCCTTGGTGTGTAAGTGAACCCCCACCAATGTACACAACAACACGTATGCACAATTGGAAAAAATATAATGACAGAACTATGAGTTACAAGACTACAACATTTATTTACTAATCATAGACATTGGATGATTGTCAATATGAGGATGATAAAATCATATAACATATTGTGATGAGAAACATTACGTAACTTTACTTGTTACTTCATCTATCTGGAACTGTGGTCCAGATCCCCACTCTCCAGTAGACACACATAAAAGAAAAAGAACAGCTTGCCGGTATTCTGAGATCCTGTCAGTCCTGACACTCCTAGTCAGTAGTCTCTAGTCTTGAGATCTATAACATAGGGCTCCTTGTGAGAGCTTGAAAGAAAGTCAAGAATGTGTTATATCAGTTCTACATCAGCGCAATCCTAATTAAAACATATCATAACACAAACATATACAATGACCAGTCTGGCCAAGTTTATCTTCCAGCTCTACTGTGTTCACCATCCTCCTTCTCTCTACTGTCTTTAGTCTGGGACGGGCTTTTCAATTGTCTCACACGCCTGTACTGATTACATTTCTGCCGCCCCATGTCCGTGTCGCTAATACAGAAATTCTGTGTCGTACAGCCGCTCCGTCCAATGTTAGTTTAGCAGCTCACAGGGTCGGTAAGGGTATTATAACAATGCCTGATCATCCGGGCTTGAAAGCCGTGACCAGTAGCTGTGCCAGGTTTCCATACATTACCGTGGACGCACGCCCACAATACACTGAGAAAGTTTAGCACCATATACCCTATACTACCAATTGTGGGTAATGTCTGTACCATTACACCTCTGCTTCCAACACAATCATTGGCCCATGTGCCAATGCGCAGACAATAGCATAACACTCCATATTGGCAGGTTTGCATATGACAAATCAATATATCAAACATCCAATACACATAAACATATTGATTAAACTAGACATATTATGATACTTTAACATCATAGCATAATGCACTAGTTAGTTTATGAAATTACACATACATACATCCAACATCCGTAAACATTATATTACTTCAAGATGGACATATAATGATACTCACATAATAGCATCAGTCATTATTAATGAGTACTAATATTGTATAGCTACAAAATGAGATATACAACAGGTCTAATTGAAGTTACCACACAGACCAGCTATATTTGCTGAGCTGCCCGGTTTAATCACACTTAGTTACTGCTGTTGTAAGAATTAAATAAATAGTCAGTTGACTATATTCTGTACAACAAATGCACATACCAAAAAGCAACTAGGATAGTGTACAAAGAAATGACAAGCATCTACCAAGACACCTAAAAGTATACTTAGACAAGATCTGTCTTACATAAGGTTCTACTTCTCAGACGAGTAACATTTTAAAGCAATATGATATTGAACACATAACTTAGAAAGAATACTCAAGTAACCTGAAGCAATGATAATTCTGGAAGTAACCTAGGTCAGATATAGACTGAGAGTCATTACATCCATCTAAAACTCGACTAGTTACTAAGAATTAATTCTCCTAGTTAAATCTAGCAACCTAAGAATCATACAAAACGAGCTGGTTGTCTCACCTGTTCTGAAGTCAAACTTAATCTAACATAAAACAGGCTAGGGGCCCTTATTTAAGCTTAGTCTAGCAGACAGTGTCTGAGACACTATTATCTCTTTGGCATTCCCGTAATAAATTCTTCTATTCTCCCGCTGACGGTAATTGCAATTATCCCCGCAACCTGGCCATCACACCTTGCTCCTCTCTGTCTGGTACAGTCTACAGGCCCCGTGTTAATTGTCTTATCAGATCTGTTTTCACACATTCCTGAGTCTGCCAGTCAGAGTGGGCGGGGCTTGTTTACAGCCCTGGGGCAATTATCTCTCCCTGGGTCAATGTTGTTCACACCTGGGCGATTTCCTACCTATGCTTATCAGGTGTCATGCCTGGTCAGTTTTAATTACACAGTCCATGGCCCCTTCATTGTTGATTCAGCATGTCTGGGTCAGCAGTTTCCCAAGGTGTATACTAATTATCTAGTTGCCATTTTACTTGCCATCTGCAAGCTTACGTCATGGCTAGAGGCTTTTTGTGAATAATCTTACCTCACGACTAGATAATTTTGGAGTAGTGTGATTAATTCATTCTTTCTCAATTTGGCCTCTCAAATTTAGAGACCGAGAAAAATATTCTGGGATGTTAAGGCGGCCAATTCGTGACAGTTATATATACACACACAAAGCTGGGGGGGGGGGGGGAATTAGCTGACCCTGACGTGATTTGAACACGCAACCTTCTGATCTGGAGTCAGACGCGCTACCGTTGCGCCACAGGGCCCTCTGACAGACG